>CP139502.1:189063614-189481669 GCA_021014915.2 Artemisia tridentata subsp. tridentata | reverse complement strand
AAATGGATTTCAAGCTACTCCAAAAACCACTACCAGCAATGGGATCCCTCCTTCACTTAATCCACCCGTGTGGGATGGTTTCGCCTCATTGGCATCATATTTGTTTAGCTGGCAGGAGTACCTATTTTTAGAAGCTAAGCAAGGCAAGAAGCTTGCAGACCAAGATTATAGTGACATGGTTGCACTTCATTGCTCTCCCGTTTCAAATTTTTCTGCATACGTGAGTCCTGAGGCTTCAGCTCAATCAGCAGCAACAACTACATGGGGTTCCGGTGTCACGGCAGTTGCCTTTGACCCTACTTGTGGCGGGTCTGTGATTGCTATTGTGATTGTTGAAGGTACTGACCTCAAATTGAACATTTTTTGCTATTTTACTTGGTGTGCAACATGCATCTATTTGCTGGATATTGCTGGTTTTTGCTGTTTGGGTCAGGCACTCAGGCATACTTCTCTTATTTTGGAACCCACCAGTAAATTCTGCAGTTTTGGTTCATAGGGTTCGTGGTACTCTATGATGTTTGAAAAAGCTAAAACAGCCTTGAATTGACATTTCTTTGGTTAAACATGGAAGTAGCCAAATGGGTCTGACATGCCAAATAGGTTATAAGTCACTCAAAGTGTATTACGCACACAACCTTCTAAATTGCCTAAACTTTTTTGATAATCATTGCAGGGAAACATATTTTTTATATTTAAATCATCTATTTTTCATATTTTATAAGAAGTGGATAAAAAAAAAAAAAAAAAAAAAATTGCAGGTCGATTCAACTAGAGCCTATCTGTACAAAAATTTACCTGCAACAAATCCAAACTTGTTTGACCCTTTACCAAATCCGCTCATTGTTTATGCTTTTGAGAGTTTGAGGTATATGCTTCTTATTCTGGTAAATGATCTTATTACCTGTCACATTGTCTATGCAGGGCAATACATGTCTCCATACGACCCAGACGAAGGTCCTTCAATTACTGGATGGAGAGTTCAACGTTGGGAATCCTCTCTAGAGCCTGTTGTCCTACACCCGATTTTTGGGAATCCAACATCTAGTTTTGGTGGACAACCACCTATGCAGACAGTCTGGGTCACAAAAGTTAATAAGAGCATCCCAGCCACGGATTATTTTAAAACTAACCAAGCAGGTCCCACAGGATCAACTTCCGAGGGTCTAAACACATCAGAATCTGATATTGAAAAGTCAAAACGGGTTGTATTTGACCCTTTTGATTTGCCTAGTGATGTTAGAACTCTTGCTCGTATAGTCTATTCTGCACATGGTGGTGAGGTTGCTGTTGCTTTTCTACGAGGTGGGGTCCACATTTTTTCTGGTTCAAGCTTTACGCCTGTTGATAACTATCAGATCAATGTTTATTCTGCAATCGCTTCACCTGCATTTTCTTCTACAAGTTGCTGCTCTGCTACTGTTTGGCATGATACAATCAAGGATTGCACTATGTTGAAGATAATTCGCGTTCTTCCCCCTGCTGTTCCAAGTAGTCAAGTGAAAGCAAACTCCTCAACATGGGAACGTGCAATTGCAGAGAGGTACTCTACATAGTGAATATTAGATACTACATATATGCCGTTCAACAAAAAAATAAAACACACACACACACATAAGTATATCATTTCATTTATAATGTACATGCGGATTTTGATCTGCAAATAATTTAAGCCGGTCAATAGTCTAGGTGTATACAAAAACCTCTAACCATTAGTAGTTCTCTCGTACTACGAAAATAGTAATTTGGACTTTAGTTAGAGGTTTGTATTCAAATTTCTTTTACACTCATGAAGTACGTGCTACATACTTGCAATGATTCAGAAAGTAAAAGTTGGCTGACATGGTATTACCTCTAAAACGAGCTGAACATTCCAGGTAATCATTATATCTTTCCTAATTATGTTCTTGGGTGGCAGATTTTGGTGGAGTCTTATGGTTGGAGTTGATTGGTGGGATGCTGTTGGCTGTACACAGAGTGCTGCTGAGGATGGAATTGGTAAGAATATGAATGAGTATTGTCCATGAGAGTTTCTTCCAGCATGTTTCAGTGTACTGATTGACTATGGAAGCTTTAGCCTGATCAAGATTAACTGCCATATACCCTTCTTTACTAAACTTTCGGATATGACTCAGGAGTAAATATATGCCTATATCATCTTTAAACTCCCCGTTCTCAAGTGGCATTCTATACAGAGTTCTAGTTAACCTTTGGTAACTACCATAGGTCCATAGTTGAAGTTTATGGAATAATAATGTTTAAAATCTCCATTCCTTTCTTTTTCTTTTTTTTTTTTTTTTTTTTTTTCTTTTAAATTCTCTCAGTAACATATAAATTACTTGAATTTTATGCTAGGAATTCTGTATTAGAGATTTCGTTGATGGTTTCTGAATTTGTGTTGACACTATGGTTTTTATGCTATTTTTCAGTTTCATTGAACAATGTGATTGCGGTTCTGGATGCGGATTTTCATTCTCTTCCCTCCACTCAGCACAGACAACAATATGGCCCTGTATGTTTCTTTGAGCTCCTTCATCAATAGAATTTATGCATTATTCTATTTAAACTGTCTGCTTTAAATGTGGAAAACTTACAATACCGGCTATGAACTATGCAGGGATTAGACAGAATTAAATGCAGATTATTAGAAGGTACAAATGCTCAGGAAGTGAGAGCTATGGTGCTCGATATGCAAGCAAGATTATTACTGGATATGCTCGGAAAAGGAATAGAATCGGCTCTGGTTAATCCTTCGGCTCTAGTAGTTGAGCCATGGCTGGCGTCTGGCGAGACATTAAACAGCCTTGACCATGAATCAATGACTGTAGACCCAGCACTTGTGCTCAGCATCCAGGTTTGCAATGAACCTCCTTAACACTTTTCTTAATTTCTCTTTTGCTAATCAATGTTTAATGTGTAGGCATATGTTGATGCCGTGCTGGATTTAGCTTCACATTTTATTACACGCCTGCGTCGTTATGCTAGTTTCTGCCGTACACTGGCAAGTCATGCAGTAACTGCTGGTACAGGTGGCAACCGTAATATGGTGATCAGTCCTACCCAAAGTGCTGGCACTCCTGGAGCAACACAGGGTCAGTTTTTGCAAACACGTTATGTGTTGGTTATTATTAGAGTTATTCACCAAAGATGGTTCTGGATCAAATTCTAAACTGCTTGATCTGTTCGACTAGTTAAGCCCGTTTTTAAGCTCATCGTCTGTTTGACCGGTTAGAGATAAGACATAGCCCGCATTGAACCATTCATAAATAAATGGTTAAAAATGGTCACCTCTATTTTATACAAGCGCATCGGAAAATGGCTCAGTTTTCTCTTACTTGGTTTTGTTCTGCAGGTGCTCAAAATGGTACTGCAAGTTCCTCAGCAAGCACTCCAATCCAAGCGTGGGTACAAGGAGCTATTGCTAAGATCAGCAGCACCTCTGATGGAGTTCCCAATGCAGCACCCAATCCAATAAGCGGTCCATCTTCGTTCATGCCTATAAGTATTAACACGGGAACTTTCCCTGGAACTCCAGCTGTCAGGCTTATTGGAGACTGCCATTTTCTTCATAGATTGTGCCAACTTTTGTTATTTTGCTTTTTCTTTCGGCGAATACAACTACCCCGGTTCATAGGGGCAGCTAGGAATACAGATTCATCGCATAAAGCTCAGCCCGGGGCTCCTGGCAAAGTTGAAGAAATCAGCTCGGCCCCCGCCAAAATGACCCCAGCTTTGGGTAGATCAGATGAATTAGCCATTTCTCGGGTTGGTCAGGCTGGGTCTGGAGGAAAAGGGCCTGAAGAAGGTCCCGCAAATAGGTCAAGATATGGTTCTGGTAATGCTGGTCAAGGATACACATTTGATGAGGTATGACAGTTACTTATCAACCTTTTGTAGTAAAAAATAGGTTGCAAAAATCGCGAATCGGTAGTCGGGCGGTCGACCACCTTGTAGCTTGTAATCGGTCTAGGCGGGATTAATCGGTGATTAATCGGATTGGCATTACTGACAAATTTTAGTTATTTCTGGCAAGTTTTGTGTATTTCCGGTGAGTTTTAGGTATTTCCGGCAAGGTATTTTCTAAAAAACAACTTGTAATAGACTTAAACAGTTACTATAAGTGATCAAAATAAGTTTACAGTGAGTTTTGGGTACTTCCGGCAAGATTTATAGGTTTCCGGAAAGTTTGACCACCATTGACCGCCGTTGATCGCCGTTGACCACGGTTGACCTATTTGTTTGACCCAGTTACATAAATCGGCAAGGTCGGTGGCCTTGTAGCACCTAATCGGTGATTAATCGGCCTTGTAGACCTTTTTTTGCAACACTTGTAAAATTATAGGATAATGTACGCGTAGGCCACCCAAGTATTCAAACGATTACAATAAGGCCAGCCCAAATCTGAAAACATTAGTATTAGTTTCGTTTTGTTTATGTCAATTCCGGTAAAAACTTGCAGGGAAAATTTTAAATTTTAAAATGCCCCCAACTAAAAAAAATTTTGCCTCTTCAAATATTTGAGGGTCTCTCCCTCATGCTACAAGTTTTTCTTCAGAATCTGGGTAAATGAACCAAATATATGTATTTGGGTGGTCTGTGATGTTTTTTATTCTGATATTTGGATTACCCTAGTGACTTGTTGTGACCTTTTGAAATACTTGGGTTACCAATGTATCCACATTATCACTATATCTTACACCTCCATTTTATATAAATTAGCCTTTTGCTTATTTAACGGAAGCTGCAAGATTCTTGTACCTGTTTTATATGTATTCAACTTAGATCATTCTGAAGTTTTGTTATGTGAACATAAATTTATGCTGTCCCCTAACACAACTAATGCATTTTTGATATCTTACATAAAAGAGAATGATTTGTATCTGAAACTTGATGAAAACCACGTTTTGGTTGACACTCATTTAGCTGACTGAAGTGTAGAATCATAGTTGACGATCTACTGGACATCCGAACAACAATCACGAATGCTTAAAGATTCATTTTATTTGGGATAGTACTAGATAAAGTACCATAGCTATCAAAGGAGGGACTGATGTATTAGAAAATTTGTTAAGTCAATTTAACTGCTTCGAGATGCTTTTTGTGTAGTTTTATTTCTCATGGACTGTTACTGTGCTGCAGGTGAAGGTCCTTTTCCTCATACTAATGGATCTTTGTAAACGAACATCAGGTCTGGCACACCCGTTGCCTGTTTCGCAGGTAGGGAGCAGCAACATCCAGGTGCGTCTCCATTATATAGATGGAAACTATACCGTTTTGCCAGAGGTCGTTGAAGCTGCACTTGGACCGCATATGCAGGTAGTTACTGTTGGCGTTTCATTGAACTTTGATCTAAGTAGAGAAACATACTCATCTATAAATTAGCCCGGTTCAAACCTAAAGTTTGGGTCCGCTTAAACTAATTGTTCAATGAGGTCAAATAAGAGTGCTCTCTATGGATGTATCCGTTTGTCTTTTTTCCCCGTAGAATGAATGTTGCATTTAATAAAGCTTAGGAAATTAGGCTATTATGACCAAAGGACTTTTAGCAATCATGGTGATAAAAAAATCTTGAAAAATATATATTTGTAACATTCCTTCTTATTCTTAAATCTGTTTGGTAAATGTTAGATTATCAGGCTTTTATATGACAATATATCTTTTGAATATTAGCTACGAAGAAGTGTGTGTTTGGTTCTTACAGGCTTGAACAAAAATGTATTACTTTCTATTAGTTTTTGAGTTATGACACTGACTTATGGATTAGGACCAAGAAAGCTTTGCATGGTTTCAATCTTGGTTTAAATTTCTATTAGTGGGTGAATGGATGGCTTTAAGGAAAAATAATATTCATTTAGGAAGAAGCTCTTAATGTACCGACTTCTGACTTAGACCCAGTTAACTGGATTACTGCTTAATATTCCAATTGAGTATTTTCTAGTTTTGTCAATCAACTCGATCCGGGCCGGATTAGAGGACTATGTTGCTAATGCACTTGAGGTGATAATCCTTTATGATCGGTTATCCCTTGCAAGCATATTTGGATAACCTCAATTTATGCTGGATGGTTCTTGTGCTAATACTCCCAAAGAAGCATAGGAAGATACAAACCTGTGTGATGTCATTGGCATGTAAAGCCCCATTAAAATGAGGGCGCTCTTGGGTTTGACATTTTATGATCTCTTATGCCCGTTAATCATATTCTTAACTGCATTCAAAACTTTAAATATTTCCTTTAAGTACCTATTTAGGATTCAGTCAAAGTTATCTCGTGCTCTAAAGTTTTATTTATCGTATTCTGTATTAGTAGAAGGCTTGTTCAGTTTTCAGTTCGTATGTCTTTCACTCTTCACTCCCAATGACAAATCTCGTTAAGCAAGCTTCATGCCAGTTTTCGGTTTTACTGTTTTCATAAAGTAGGAAAGGGATACCAAATTGTATCAACCTGAGCTTGCTACCCTTTATCTTGTTAAAATCACATTACTAGTATTATTATTTATTTTTAACAAATCTAGGGATTACATAACTGTTGATCCTAATTTGTTGGCCAAAAATTTATACATAAGTCTAGTGCAAACTTGCCTCCGCCATACTTGTTAAAAATTCATGAGTATGTACTTGCAGAAACCAAATGAACTATCAGAAATTTTATGAAAAATGGAACAACTCTGCTCAGTTATATATTAACAAGCTACCTCAGCCATTTATTAGCTCTTTCCATTTATAAAACATTCCATGTCTAGGGTGGATGAGTATCATTTTAACTCTCAAGCATAATACTCAGCCTCATTTTCATCATTCATGACGCGGCTATTGGTCAAAAGTAAGATCGTTTGTTATTAAGGATTTCTAGTTTTTTCTTATAGTTTCTTGAGTTATATGGAAATTTTAGATTTACAAATAGCTACCATTTATATTATTAGTTCTTTTTGTTTAGACCATTTGTTTGTATAGATGCACTTGAATGTTATATTGAGTTCGAACTGTAAAATTGTTCGAATTGCACACCACGTGATGATCAGATTTTTCATCAATAATTACATTACACTAAGAGTTTTTTTTATTTGTGCCTTGGTGGCACGAGTTTAAAGCATTAAATGAACTGAAATGACCATATTTTTGTCAATATTAATAGTTTCTTAAATTTGTAACGTTTATCTAGTTTAACATTGTTCTATATAGAAAATTATTTCAAGAAAAAAATATGCTCATTTATTGATTCAAAACGTGTGAACCATGCCACAAGTTTGCTGAAATCATTCCCTTAATACTGCCAGCCTCATATAGACCCTGCAATATGTTCATTGCTGAAATCTTACACTCCTCCATGTTAAAAACTTCAACTCACATTAAATGTAGATTTAATTTATTTTGTGCACACCTCTTGGCTTATTCAGAATATGCCTCGGCCTAGAGGCGCAGATGCTGCTGGTTTGTTACTTAGAGAGTTAGAACTCCACCCCCCTGCTGAAGAGTGGCATAGGCGGAATACATTTGGTGGGCCCTGGTCCGATCCAGATGATCTTGGTGTTGATGATTCATCAAGGATGAGCACTTCTGATACAGCAAGCGTTAGCTCGGTTGATAATAATGATTTTCACCATGAAGCTCAACGGCTGTGGCCTAGAAAGCGCAGGATGTCAGAGAGAGATGCAGCTTTCGGGTTGAACACTTCAGCTGGTTTGGGAGCGTATCTTGGGATAATGGGGTCTCGGCGAGATGTAGTAACCGCCGTCTGGAAAACAGGTCTTGAAGGTGTTTGGTTCAAGGTATAATCTGCACTCTTCTGTTAAACCTCTTTTCCATGCCTTCACATTTTGTTTAATTTTGTTGGACTTTAGGTTATTGAACGGAATACTTGTATGCAGACGTGGCAGAATGGGTTGGTCAGGTGGTTGGGTAACGGGTCGAAACAGCTGATTCTAAATACTTTGTGTTCGAAAACTTATTTCTGTACATAGTCGGTGTGCTGATATGCTTACAAGAAGTATAGTATCTCAGTAATAATCTAGTTTTTGAATATAAAGGATTTGTGATCTTTTATGCATGAACTACACTTTTGGCAACTTTCTACCAATGTGACCAGTTTTCTTTTAGCTATTCCTTTAATTGACCCTGTTTGACCTGTCCAAGATTAAAACCAACACAAATCAAGAACTGGGTCGAAGTTGCCATTATTTCTTTTTTAACTGTCCGTGGAAATCTAGATACTGTGATTATAGAAGACCATTTATTGTAATCATACTAAAGAACCAAGTGCTGTATTGATGAATGCATCTCCAGATCAAAGTGATCTACTTCACTAGTAGGCAAAGTAGATAATAAAATGGTGGTTTTTTCAGATGTAATAATTCAATAGTTGATAGTGTATACTTCCCATTCACTAGCATGATCATTTTCAGATAATTTTGTAACTGGACTCCTTCGGGCTTGACTTTAATTTTGTAGATTGCAACGAAATATGTACACTATTGAGATAACTTCTACAGTTGGGGGTATTTAGTATGTCACTTTTGTTTCTGTTTGCTGATGCATGCAAGTGAAAAAGCATTTACCCATTCTTGCTCATATATTTTACCTGCTTGAATATGTTTATGAATGTCATTTTGCTATTTTGCGGGAAATATCTGCAAACTTGAACTACTATAGATCTTTTTATTTCCTTCTTTGTAAAGAATCAAAAAACTTTTTGTTTGACAAACCTAATTGTATGACATGTTTTCTCTTGCTCAATATGTATTGTTTTTGTTTTATTATGAAACTATATCAATTCAATTATGCTTCTTTATCACTTGTTCTGTTAAGATATAAGGACATGCGGTCTGCAGAGGCACCTTATAATTTTTTCATTTAACGATCTTTCCATCTGCTCTCTTAAATCTGTTTGAAATTGTTAAGTACTTGTTTTCTAGTTATTGAACTGGTGTATGTTATATGCAGTGTATAAGATGTTTGCGCCAAACTTCAGCTTTTAGCTCCCAAGGAGGCAACAACAGTAACTTATCTACTCAAAGTGAGCGGGAGATGTGGTGGATCAGCCGGTGGGTTCATGGTTGTCCTATGTGTGGAGGGACATGGGTTCGTGTTGTATAGAAGACCACGTTGGTTAAGCTTTAGGTTAGCTTCGTGCTTCAGCTTCAGCTTTGTGCATAACTCCTAAAATTGCTTCATACTGAGTCAATATGCCAGTCTCTTACAAAACCAGAGAAGTATCATGCAAGATGTCTAGATTATGTTGTATCTTAATTAACATAGTAAATCTGAGCTTTGCAATGAATAAAATTTGTATGTCATTTGCAGGGTGACGGTTAATTTAAAGTATATAGGATCAGCAAAACAATTAATTGCAACATTTATATTGATGAAGTTTGAGGCCCAATTTTCTATCAGCAACCATGAGAAAGTATTGACGTGTCCTTAGATTCCTATATTTGCTATTTTTTAGGGGAATTGCATGTTTAACTAATGGTAGAACACACTTATTGTACATTCGACTGTTGGTGTCGTACATATATTTTGCAATGGATAAGTAGTTTGTTTGCTGAAGGCCGATCATCCCTTTGTTCAACTGTTGCACACAGAATACATTCTGCATAAGTAGTCTTTGTATTCTACATGTTGAAGAATAAACCACCACCAAGGTGGCCTAATGGTTAGGCACCATGAGTCCTTACAATAGGTCTCTGGTTCAAATTTCACTAGGCCAGTTAAGTTGCATGGGAAAAAATCGGAAATGGTGATGGGGATTGTCCAGTTATGTTGCGTACTTTTGAGTGAAAGATTCGCTTTTTCCAGATAGCCTAAACAGGGAAAACCTCGTACATTTACCCGCATTGAAACATGCTTAAAAAGGCAAAATGTTGCGAGTGTTTGAATGTACCGGTATCCTCCTTGACAGTGTGCAGTTTTTTTTTTTTTTTTTTTGGTTAATGATTACATTTGTTAACGCCACTTGGTGAAGTGGCCTTAAACATCCCCAGCGGTACAAAAAGATAGGTCATGATGATATCATCTATGTCCGCACCACTCCTCGTGGAGTAGATCTCGCATTTAAAAGTCTTTGACCAGGGTTCGATATAATTTCCACGACCACTACCGATAAATGGTAGGTTTGAGCGAAATTCCATTGATGCAATCATGAAATGTAACCTGCTTTTCTTGGCCAAGGGATTTGATTTGCAAGTAGTTAGGGCATGACCTACTGCTTGTTCCAGTAGAAGAGTTTCATGGTATAGAAAAAGCTAGTGAACAGGTTGATTGCAAATTTGCAATCACCAATTCATGATATTAACACTGAGTTGCAGTGAATAGAACCCATACGCATTCTGAATGAAAGCAAATTAAATTGTAGTCGTTTCGTTAGATTATCAAAAAGAATTCCATAGAATTGGGCCGGCCGCCTGGAATCAAAAGACTTTCGAACCCGTTGAAGATCCTTGTGGCTCCGGATTCCTCCAATCCAGCCGATTCCGAATCGACCAATTCCGGGATCTTTTGCAGCGAAGGCCAGTCATCGAATTCTTCAAACCTGGGGCATGTCGATCCTGAATGAAACTAAACATCAACCCTAAATAGCTAGCTAAGAGCCATATAAACCCTGTAAATATAATTCTTGAAATTAAAACTTGATACCTGAAAAACATATGAATGATAAACTTCAAATTGAGTAGATAATGGTTTCCTATTATTACAAAGCCAAGTCGATCTCATTTCTGCCCAAACGAGATCCTAAATTTAATAACTTCAGTGAACCCCGCATGTACTTTGTTAGATACAAGTGTTATTAGGTAAGTCTGAAATCTCATTTGTTGGCTGCCTCTTTACGTTTTGGCAAGAACAAAGACAAAGTTGATATTATAGTATACTATTCATGAATCATGACATTGCAACTACAAACTGAAATTGAAATGACAAAGTTGATATTATAGTATACTTTTCCTCTTCGTGGTTTGACCGTTTGAATAAGAAGTGTTAACAAAATTGTTTTTTTAAATAAATTCATTTCTATATTTAACCATGTTAAACTTGGAAAATAAAAGTAATTTAAGAAAGTGTTAATATCAATTAGCATTTAAAGGGTTTATACACACAGAGGTTACCAAACTTTCAAGTTTTATTCACCTAAGTTACCAATCTTTTTTTTTGTGACTTTAGGGGTTTAAACTATCAAAATCTGACATTAAGGTTACTGAACTTCCAAAGTGTGTTCAATCAGGTTACCGAACGACTAACATGACCAAAATACCCTCATTCTTATTTTTGTTAACTACATAAATGGTCCTTGTGGTTCATCCGGTGTTACGGATTCAGTCCAGTTGTCATTTTTTTTTCGAAAAAACATTATTTCGGAAATCAATTTATGAAAAATAAATTAATTTCGAAAAAAAACATTCTAAAAAAAATTTTCGAAAATTTTTTTTATTAAATTCTTCAATTTCGAAAAAAATTAATTTTTCTAAAAAAAATAATTTCGAAAATAAATTTAATTTCGAAAAAAAATTCTAAAAAAATTTAATTTCGAAAAAAAACATTATTTCGAAAAAAAATTTATGAAAATTAATTTTTTTTCGAAATTAATTTTTTTAGAAAAATTAATTTTTTTTTCGAAAATAAATCTTGGAAAAAAGATTTTAGAATTTTTTTAGAAAAATTTATTTTTTTTTCGAAATAAATTTTTTAATTTCGAAAAAAAAATTATTTCGAAAAAAAAATTATGAAAATTAATTTTTTTCGAAATTAATTTTTTTTTCGAAATTAATTTTTTTTCATAAATTTATTTTCGAAATAATGTTTTTTTTCGAATTAAATTTTTTTAGAATTTTTTTTCGAAATTAAATTTATTTTCGAAATTAACTTTTTTAGAAAAATTAATTATTTTTTCGAAATTTTTTTTTAAAAAAAAATTCGAAAAAAAATGACAACTGGACTGAATCCGTAACACCGGATGAACCACAGGGACCATTTATGTAGTTAACAAAAATAAGAATGAGGGTATTTTGGTCATTTTAGTCGTTCGGTAATCTGATTTAACACACTTTGGAAGTTCAGTAACCTTAATGTCACATTTTGATAGTTCAAACCCCTAAAGTCACAAAAAAAAAAGATCGGTAACTTAGGTGAATAAAACTTGAAAGTTTGGTAACCTCTGTCGCATTTAAATAAGGCAACTAAGTTCATTAAATGCATTTTAGCATCTACCACTAAAACGTACATATATTAGAAAATTCAGAAGAAAAAAAAAAAAAAAAAAAGGAAGCAAGAGATCAAGACAAATAGATTGACAAAATCTTGATTATGATATAAGAAGCATAACAAAAGATAACATCTCAATGTGCTTGAAAGTCGATGAAAATGGTTATTGGCTATAGGCTTAAGGGAAAATGAAAAGTGATTCAAGCCTCTTGGCTCCAAGCCCAATTAGCATGACTACCAACCCTTGGCATGCTTTTGGTCTTTGCATAAATATCAACTTTGAAGGTGGCTCCACACATTGCACCTTCACTGTCAACCCTTGTGATTGCTTTCATTTTGTTCTTTGGATGTTCATAACTCTTCAACTCTCCTCCTGTGTGGTACATGCAACCTGCATTCCATTCATTTTAGTAAATTACCTTACTGCAGTTTCTTCCTTACAAAGTAGACCCAAAATAAAAGCTTATACATAATATAAGACGTATGTTAATACATCCTACACAAGACAGCTTAATCTTCCTTTCAGTATGTCCCTTGAAGATCGTGACATCGCTGATAGACTATTACTTTTCGTCCTCTTAACAATGATCTAATATTCCAAGTCAAATGATACTTTTTCTTCTGTAAAACAGTATACTAGATATACGACAAATGGTTTTATTGATTACGTCCATTACGCTTATCCCTTATTTGGGTCTTTTTCAAAACATAATGTATGTGTTATAACACTTGTTATCAAAAAGTTTCTTATTGTTGACAGAGTTTACTTTCACAGAAGCATTTATCCTTTAAGTGGCTTTTTTCCATAACCAATGGTAAAACCTAAGCGAAAAACACACATTATAACATCAGTACTATCTATTGGTGGATTTAACCAATTTTGTTCTAAGAAAACAAACTTAGTTCAAAAGATAGGTGCAAATATATTTAAGGATGAGGCAACCCAAGAATGTGTGTAACAAAAAGACAAAGTTACCCTCACATACCAGTTGGGAAGGGAGCAAAAGACTTGGAGCAGCTAGACTTTATAACTTCCAAGTTATCGGACACTACAACAGACCCATCAGCAGCTATGCCCCAGAAAAGCATCACTCTTCCATCATTACCCTGTTCAAGTAAAATGTCAAATATACAGTTCACAATTAGCATGAATTTCATCTTTTTAGAAGAACTTACAAGTGAAATAAAGACGGTTTTAGCCTTGGTGTCAAAGACAACAAAACCAAAACTGCCCTCAAGGTCCTTGAGAACCGAATGGGCGGGGTAGGGGCCACGGTCTCGGAGGGTCTTGTAGGCTTGGATCACAAACATGGACTCATTTATTTCCCTTCCGAGCCCGTATTGCTTTTTAAGTGTACATAGATTGTTCAAGTTCCCCAAGAATATGCAATAAATGTCATCCACACTAGAAAACAGCCTACAAAATAGAAGTTATAAGACGTCAAAATATCTGAATGACCAATTAGAAAGGGTAAAGATGTAACTGACAACAAGAGATGTCTTCTTTTTTACAATGTGGTGAAAATGTAATTAGAAAATCAGTGAAAATTTTGTCATTGAAGTCCTAACTGTCATGCCATGTAATAGAACCTGATCTGGTCAGCTAATGAGAAAACAATTTCATCTTTGACGATTTAAACAATATTCAAATCTAATAAAAAAATCTGGTTGGAAATATAACGAGAAAATAACATATACTCCATGAGAAATCTGGTTGGAAATATTACCTTTGTGTGCCCAGAAGGGTTTGAGACGAATGAGCAAAGGCCAATGTAGCATAATTTCCTAAACACATGGTGGAAGCATTGTTTTCATGTGATGCCAAGAAGGCTTGAATTGGAGATTGATCTTTCGATTGGTTCGCGTTTGGGCTGTTTAGCTCCTTTGGTGGTGTCACCAATCCATTTTTGAATATTCCCAACATCTTTCTCTTTCTTGCTTCTGTCTTCTTTCTTGTTGTTATTTATCAAGCAACAACTCAAAATCAATCAAATGTATGTCTTATATGCAAAGAACACACGAGAAAATAGGAATAATGGATGGTGTAATGATGTTTGTTTCTGTTTTCGGTTATTTATAGTTAATTTAAGGGAGATAAAAAAAAAGAGATGTTGCTAAATATAGGAAACTATTTTGAGGTCTTACACTACGTAAAATTACGAATTCTTGACGTACTTTACTGTGACGTGTCGGTTTTTCTCTGTTGAGAACAAAGGTATTGAAGTTATTTCTGTACGACATTTCGAAAAGACCATTGTTAATACAAATTTCGTCCCAAAAACATTATTTATATTTTACGATTTTTGCTTAATTTTGTTAATGACAAATACAAAGTTTATCTTTAAGCAAAAGCATAAATAAGATTAAGTCTTTTACATTTATAGTGATAAGTCTTTTAAAACACATTTACACATTACAAGTTTACTAGGAATAACATTACATACATTTACATGTTTATTTCTTGAATTAGAAACTTTATTTCTTAAATATTAGGATGACATCATGGCATGCATCATGAACACAATCTTGGAAAGATTTTATGATATTTTGTTTAGATCTTCAAGCTAAAGAGTTGACATTTGAAGATATGTAAAGATATGGCAAGATATGGAAAGATTCTCAAATCTCTTAGCTGTCCTGACATGGCGGATCCAAAGCCATACAAGGGCGGATCCAATTTTTGGGATCCGCCAACTGTTGTTCAGCTTTGCCTATAAATAGCAAGCTGATCATTTGGCCATTTTCATCACTCATATAGCTTAAATACATACTCATTCATTTACATATCACTAACCCATATCATTCTTTCATTTCATTGATCTTTCCTTTTGTAGCAAAGAAGATCACAGCATATAAGGATCAACCTTCTGTTGTTATCCTTTTAGTATAGAGTCTGTGTGATTTTGTTTAGTTCACACATCATTGTTTGTATCATTTATTCAGTAGAGTTTGGTTAGTGTTTTAGTCCTTAAAACACAAAGAGTGTCGGGAGTGGTTGTACCCTTGTGAAAGAACCAACGGGAGTGGTTGTACCCTTGTAAAGAACCCGGTGTTTAGCTTAGTACCGGATAAAGAGTAAGCGACGTGTAAAGGTTTTCTCCGCCTAGAAGGGAGCTTGTTTCTTAGTGAAGAAAAACTCTCGAGTTAGAGGCTCGAGGAGTGGAGTAGGGCAAGGAAGAGAGTCCTTGTAGCCGAACCACTATAAACATCTGTGTTGTGTGGTTTGATCTTTCCTCTCTTTACTTCTTTACTTATATTACTTGTTTGTGTGCTTGATTGTTTACTTTGGAATCACATTAAGTATACAAAGCGAATTAATTTTAAAACGGTAAAAACTATTCAACCCCCCTTCTAGTTTTCCACAATTGGTACCAGAGCAGTGTTACTCAAGATTTTCAAAATATATTGTATTTTAAAAACTTGAAACGATCAATGGATTTTGAAAACTTTAAAGAAGGGCAGTCTATGCAAAGACCACCACTATTTGAACCAAATTGTTTCATATATTCGAAAAATCGCTTTGAGACGTATGTGAAGTCAAAGGACATAGATCTATGGTATATAATTATAGAGGGTGATTACAAGCCCATAAGTAATGATATTTCAGGTGGTCGGGATGTAGGTACTTCTCTTACTCGTCACAGTGATGAGCAAAAGAAGTTGATTGCCAAAAATAACGAAGCCAAAATGATGCTTTACAATGCTCTACCTAAGAAAGAATATGAAAGAGTTTTTATGTGTAAAACGGCTAAGGATATTTGGCAATCATTAATCATCACTCATCAAGGGAACTCACAAGTCAAAGATAACAAAATTGATCTTCTTGTTCAACAATATGAACAATTTGTTATCTCTGAAGATGAGACCATTGATAGTGCGTTTGCTAGGTTTAATACTATTATTACATCTCTTAAAGCACTTGACAAATCTTTTTCTAGTAAAAATTTTGCCAGGAAATTTCTAAGAGCACTCCACTCGAAGTGGAGAGCAAAGGTGACAGCTATTGAAGAATCCAAGGATCTTTCGAGCATGACACTGGATGAGCTCATAGGAAATCTCAAAGTTCACGAAATGGTGATGGAAAAAGACTCAGAAATTGTTAAAGGCAAGAAGGAGAAAATGAAGTCCATTGCCTTAAAATCTAGAGTTGAGTCAAGTGATGATGAAGAGTCTTGTTCTAGTAGCGAAGACGAAGAATATGCCATGGCCGTAAGAGATTTCAAGAAATTCTTCAGGAGACGAGGAAAGTTCGTTAGACTACCTCGTGAAGAAAAGAAATCCTTCCGAAAAGGCCGTGATGATAGGAAAGGAAAGGTAGACAGGAAGTGTTATAGGTGTGGTGATTCTAGTCACTTAATAGGAGAATGTCCAAAGCCTCCAAAGAACAAGTCTCAAAGAGCCTTTGTCAGTGGAGCTTGGAGTGATAGTGAAGGAGATGACGACGAGCCTAAGAACGACGAAGTTGCTCTCATGGCTCATGACACATAAGAGGTACATTCTGACTCGTCATACTCTTCTATAGATGATGAAACCTTAGAAGTAGAATATAACAAATTGTGTGAAATTACCCTTAAAATCATAAACAAGAATAAATTCCTAAAAACCCAAACAACACTTTTAGAAAACGAAGTTCATTGGTTAAAAGAAAAGGAGATAAGAATAGAAAAGGGTAAAAGTGTTAAAGAAACATGTGTGTCGTGTCAGGAACTTAAGTTAGAACTAGAAACACTTAAGTCAACACAGGAAGAACTTATCAAACAAAATTCTAAGTTTAAAAAGTTTGATAAAAATATAAACTGTATAGATGAGATAACGAAGATGCAAAAATTACCTCATGATAAAACCGGACTAGGTTTTATGAAACTAGGAAGCTTAAGTGAGTTTAAGAAACAAACAGTGAAAGAAAAAGAAACTGTTCCAACTGAGTCAGACACCCACGGATCCGACGGATCCAAAATTTTGGATCCGCCAGTTGTACCCAAGGGATCCGCCGGTACTGTTGATGAACAGAAGGTTCTTAAAACGAATCGTACTGAATTTGTTAAGGTCACTAGAAAACCTAGCACTAGTACAACTGTTAACAAACAAAAACCATCAGTCTCTATAGGAAAAGGCCAAGTTAGAAATGAGTATAGAGTTAAAACGATTCAACAGACACCTAAAACCAGTTTTCCCAAACACCCCTTTCCAAAGAGTAACTTTAACTCACAACATCATTATCAAAATAATTGGAACCAAAACATGTCTAGAAACTTTCAAGGTCCCAACTTCATGCCATGGAACACTTGTCCACCATTTCCATACATGAACCATGATAATGTTATGTTTAACCCAAACGGACCCATGAGATATTGGGGACCAAACGCTTGAGTTTTTCTTGAACTTAGGTGTGCTTGAAAGTTGAATTAGAACCTGATGAGTGGATTAAAGATAGTGGGTGTTCAAGACACATGACGGGAAACAAAAGCCTTTTCTCAAACTACCAAGTGTACGACGGAGGTAATGTCACATTCGGTAGCAGGCTTAAAAGTAAAATCATTGGAAAAGGTACGATTTCTCATGACTCTCTCACTATTGATGATGTTGCTCATGTAGATAACTTAGGATTTAACTTGCTTAGTATTAGTCAATTATGCCGCAAAAAGTATAACGTCCTTTTCAGTGAAAATAGAAGTAAAATACTTAAGGATGGCATAACAGTAGGAAAATGTGTTTTGAAGAATAACGTTTACGTTATGAAACTAGACAAAACACCTAAAGACAAACTTTGTCTCACTTCTTTGGACGATAACTCAACTCTATGGCATCGACGCTTAGGTCATGCCAATATGAGGTTAATTCAATCCTTATCATCTAAGAAACTCGTTAGGAACCTGCCTAAGTTGAAATATGACCAACACTTTTGTGATGCTTGCAAAATAGGAAAACAAGTTCATAATAGCCATAAGGCTAAAAACATGGTGTCTACATCTTGGTGTCTAGAATTGTTACATATGGATTTGTTTGGTCCATCCGCTATGCAAAGTTACGGGGAAAACTTCTATACTTTGGTAATAGTAGATGATTACTCTAGGTATACATGGACTAAGTTTTTGAAAACTAAAAACGAAGCGTTTGATAAATTTGAAATCTTAAGTAAGAAAATTCAAAATCAAATAGGAAGTAACATAGTGTCAATAAGAACCGACCATGGTCGTGAATTTGACAATGAAATCCAATTTGGAGCTTTTTGTGATGCCAATGGCATAACTCATAATTTCTCGGCTCCTCGAACCCCTCAATCTAACGGTGTGGTAGAACGCAAAAATAGGACAATTCAAGAAATGACTAGAACCATGTTAAATGAACAAAACATACCTCAAAAGTTTTGGTGTCACGCTGTAGATACATCCACATATATCCTAAATCGAGTCCTAATTAGACCATTCTTGAAAAAGACTCCATATGAGTTATATAGAGGCAAAAAGCCTACTTTAGGATATCTTAGAGTATTTGAAAGCAAATGCTTCAATTTAAACACAAAGGATTATCTCACCAAGTTCGACCCAAATTCGTATGAAGGTGTATTTCTAGGATATTCACAAACTAGTAAAGCATATATAGTTTTGAACAAAGAAACCTCAAAAGTCGAGGAATCATTGAACGTAACATTCGATGAAAGTCCACCTCCCTCTAAGACATCACCTTTGGTAGATGATGACTTAGTTGAAAGTCAAATGGTTGATAATCAGGAAAATATTGAAAGTGAGAAAGAAGATGAACCGGTAAAAAGAGAAATAGTTAATATCAAAGAAACCAAAAGTCATCCATTAGAAAACGTCATAGGAAAAATCAATGAAAGAACATTAAGGTCTAAAGCTCAAAATGAAAGTAACTTCTTTTTTTTGTTTCAACAATTGAACCTAAAAATGTTAATGAAGCCATAAAAGATGAATCTTGGGTCATTGCGATGCAAGAGGAATTAAATCAATTTGTTAGAAATGACGTTTGGACATTAGTTCCACAACCTAAAAATCAAACCATAATCGGTAAAAAATGGGTTTTTAGAAATAAAATGGATGAAAATGGCATAGTGTTTAGAAACAAAGCTAGGCTAGTAGCACAAGGCTACAATCAACAAGAAGGTATAGATTATGATGAGACTTTTGCACCCGTAGCTAGACTTGAGTCAATTAGGATATTACTTGCATATGCATGTGTACATGACTTTAAACTATTTCAAATGGATGTCAAAAGTGCATTTCTAAATGGTTTCATAAATGAGGAAGTGTATGTAGCACAACCTCCCGGCTTTGCCGATTTTGAAAAACCTAATCATGTCTACAAACTTAAGAAAGCATTATACGGACTTAAGCAAGCACCAAAAGCTTGGTATGATCGACTTAAGACCTTCCTAGTTTACCATAAGTATACCATGGGCCTAGTAGACAACACTCACTTCACCAAGAAAAAGGGATCACATATTATCATAGTCCAGATATATGTGGATGACATTATATTCGGTTCAACTTGTCAAGAGTTATGCGATGAATTTTCGAAAATCATGCATGATGAGTTTGAAATGAGTATGATGGGGGAACTAAACTTTTTCCTAGGTCTTCAAATAAAATAATTAGAAGATGGGATATTCTTCAACCAATCTAAGTATATCAAGGATATGCTTAAGAAATTTGGTCTTGAAGATTCTAAAACTATGAAAAAACCAATGTCTTCCGAAACCAAACTCACCAAGGATGACGAAAGTGAATCCGTAGATAGCACTAAATATAGAGGGATGATTGGTAGTTTACTCTACCTAACGGCTAGTAGACCGGACATTATGTTTAGTGTTTGTCTATGTGCACGCTTTCAAGAAGATCCCAAAATATCTCATCTTGAAGCCGTTAAACGGATATTTAGGTACATAAAAGGCACTACACATCTAGGATTATGGTATCCAAAAGGGACGAGAATGGAAACCATAGTGTATGCCAACTCAGACCATGCTGGTGATTATGTTGATAGGAAAAGTACAAGTGGTATTTGTACTTTTGTAGGACATTGTCTCACCTCATGGTTTGCTAAGAAACAAACAGCCCTCGCCATATCAACAACTGAAGCCGAGTACGTGTCAGCAGGAAAAGCTTGCCAACAAGCACTGTGGATGAAACAAGCTCTCGTCGACTATGAAATTGTACTCAACGACATTCCCATTCTTTGTGACAACAAAGGAGCTATCGATCTTAGCAAAAATCCAGTCCAACATGCTAGAACCAAACACATAGAAATACGTCACCATTTCCTACGTGACAATGTTCAGAAGGGAAACATCTCAATTGAGAAAGTTTCCTCAGAGGACAACATTGCCGATATCCTCACAAAACCTCTCAAGAGAGAACCTTTCAACTATCTTAGACTTGATTTAGGATTAATGGAACCTAGTGAGTAGATTAATGTAACACCCCGAAAATCGTAATGAAGCAGCGGAAGACTTAAACGGGGTATTACCAACTAGATCACAGTCATAAGTATAGAATTTTGATAAATAGGGGAAATTTTATATCATTTAATGAAAACTCAATATTCAGAGATTACATATTTGTTATCAAAAGGGGGTAGTAGTTCACAAAAGTGATGATGAGTTTGAAAAGAATGATATAGTTATTTGGAACAAAGGTGGGTCTTTTCTCCATGCCCGTGCCAACTCCGTGCTTGAGATTTCTTTAATTACCTGAGATAAACATGCTTAAAATGTCAACACAAAGGTTGAGTGAATTCACAGTGTTTTATTTGTAGTAGTTTGAACACAAATGAGACAGTGATAAAAACAATGATATTGAAGTGTGATATAAATATTGCCCTAAGCCTCATGACACGCAAACCTTAACATCGGGTGTAATAATAAATAATATAAATAGCCCACATCATAGCAATGATGTAGGTGATAATGCCCTCGTCGTAGGAGTTTGCCAAACTCTTGATAATTCGAATAAAGTGCACTTGGTTACCATTTCAGGCTAACTTCAAGTGGGTCGTCAACTTCCAATAGATCTATTCACTGAATTCGCGTTCACTCGCAAGTGATTAATGGTTCATGATATGAGGGACTTTTTGGCAGGGTGGTAACTTAGGCAATATTAACTTAGCAATATCAATCAGGATAGCATACAAAAATATTTGTGTTCAGATTTATAGCATGTATCTCCCCACGGGATTTGAAAACATAGTAAAATGTGGGACTATGAACTCACCTTGGTGTAGTAGTAGTCTGAAATGCAATAGAGTCAAATGGTAGGTGGTAATTCCGTCGCGTGACCTAGATTGGTATGGCGTAATTTAGTTTGCAGTTCTGATTTAAGACTCGATGAACGTAAATAAGTTCAAAAGTTTTAGTGAGTTTATGTTATCGTTGTTGGTGTGGCAGCATTTAAGTTTGAAAGTCATTTTCTAAATCATTTGAAAGTGTTGGCTCTTGGAAGTGCTTACGGGATATTAAGACAAATAATATTTAGTTTGGAAATAACTGAAAGATTATGAACGGGACGATTAAGGCGTGGATGGTATGAGGGAAAATGTTATAGTCGAGTGGATATGTATATTACAAAGTTTGTGTGTAAGTATGAGAAAATAAAGAAAATGGTATGTGTGTATATAGATATGTATGTGTCTATTATTATAGAAAAAGTTTGGAAAATAATTAATCCTTGTGTTAATAAATTATACGATTTACATAAAAATCATTTCATAGTTTATATATACATACTCAAGTTAATGAACGGGCTTAAATTCTCGCACGGCTATTTTAGAGTTGTAAAATATATAAAGACTTTCTAGTTGTTGAGTAGTGAAAACAATTTAATTGTTTATATAAAGTTTTTATGTCGAGTTTATATATATATATATATATATATATATATATATATATATATATATATATATATATATATATATATATATATATATATATATATATATATATAAATGTGGCGTTGTCTAAATATATAAATATGTGTAGTAAGTATTTTAGTAGTGTAGTTATTTAAAATAGACCGTGAAGTTAAAATATAAGATTGCCATGTTTTATTAGTTTGACGTGTTGTGACGACGGCTTATATATGAAACGAGTGAGTAACACGATTTCGTGTCGGGAGTGGGCTGAAAATAATTTAACATATTCTATATTTAAAGTTGGGCTTAGGTCCAATTAAAACAAGTAAAGAAAGGATTACCAGCCCACCCTTTTGTTTTGAAACCAAAACCAGTAAAAGAATCAGTAATAGTTTTGGGACTAAAACAAAACACTACTCAAAATGTTTGTCTCCCTTGTGTCCTAACAGTTTGAATGACACAGTTAATGGGGGTGACTCGAATTGTCCTTCTCGACCTAGAATACTCTCGACCTTGTGAACCCGACACAACTCAAAACTGCCCTTATTATAAGGGTTTTACAATTCTTTTGACTGAGCAAAAATGACGCACCCTGTGGGTGTTTAAATGACCAAAAAGTTAAGGCTATTCCTTGTCAATGCCTCATGACTCACATACAAAACCGGAATACCCGAACCTAGTCTACTACATACGACAAGAAAATTTACCATGGGTCCGAATTTAACCAACACGACACCAAACATAACACGACCAGTCCGAACACAAAACTATACAATTTCGAGCATGACACGAACGCAACAAAAATCGAATACCCGTACATACGTCAACGGGTTTCGAACACAGTACAACCACAAACCTCATTGAGTACAAGACCAAACAACACGGACCAATAACCCAGGTACGAGCATAACTAATTCGTGTCTAACCACTACTTGTTCGAGCATGAACACAGTCGACACTAGTAAGATCCATCATGTCCAGTATTTAGTATCTAGACCAAATGCCTAACTCTTTGTAACCACTTAGACTATTCGACCAAACACATGACAACTGAATACACTTCCATCAACTTGAGCCAATCCTAGTTGTTTTTAGCTTTTAGTTTATCAGTTTATTTATTTTAGTTATGCCACACAACACAATAACAACCAGTAATTAAACAAGTCGAGCAACTGGAAATATAACTGATCGATTCAATAAAAAAAATAGATTATAGCAACAAAAATTCAAAGTACAATGAATTCGAGAACCCTTACAATGGGAGATGATTCGATTGACAGAAATACCACAATGAAAACTCGATTATAAAGTAACCCAAATCAGAAATCCTAGCAGACCCACACCACCGATAATAGATCGATACTCCTGGGGACTCCAACTCTCATAGAGATTTTCGTAGTGTGTTTGAGTGTGTGTATTCATTGGGTTTCGAATAACTATAAAAGAAAACATCGAGGGAAGTCTTCGACATACTTTAGGGCATGGGGGAATGGGACTAGCCACTTCAAGCTAACCTCGCCATCATTCTTTTGTCCGTTTCGTTGACTTCTGGGAAGGTGCAGTATGAGAGTGATTCGAGATCTTGGGGTGAAGAGAAAGTATTATAGCCTTTCGGCCTAGAGATGGTGATGGGAGATGGCGTAGTCTGAATTTTGCCATAAAGGAGATGGGTTGGTTTTTGAGGTGGGAAAGGAGATGTAGACATAAGCAGGAAGATGGAAAGATAAAATATATGGGCGGCATAGGTGTAAGTAGGGAAGGGTTTATTAATATTATTAGTATTATTAGTGTATTAACTGTACCCCATGTCCCGCTGTGTCATATTATAAACACGATATTTGGTTTCGATAAAATGCCCGAAATATATTTTCAGTAACGCTTTTATAAATGTTAGATAAAATAAAATCATTAACTCAGATTAATAATCATTCGTTTTAAGTCGTTAATACTGCCATGTCGGTACACGTGCAAGCTATTCATGGTGAGTTCGAATTCGTTGGGGTGACTTGGTGATCGTTTCCATATATAAAAAAAAATGTAGTCCGCACAAAAGGTTATTTAACATAAATTAACATTATTAATGACATGGGATTTTTACGAGGTATTACAATACCTAAACTTTAACTCGAACCTTAGATTAACCAAACACGGCAATAACCAAACCTGTGTTCTGATCCTGCGGATCCAAACGACAACAAGGGCGGATCCCTTGTCTTGGATCCGTCGGATCCGTCACTTGGTGAACAGGTTTTTATATATTAAATAAACTCTTGTACTATTCATCACACTTTCCAAAACATAAACACCTACTGGAACTCGACCCATAATTCACCAAACTCACAATTTAGGCCATCTTTCTCAACCAAATTGAGCTCTAAACATCACTGTAAGTATCCTTATCACGAATACATTCCTGATCTGCGTCTAGGATTTCTATTTCATGCACAAAACCAAAACTTGGGGTTTATGCATAATTCTTGAAAAATCATGAAGCATATTTACTAAATTGCATAACAAATCATGTTTTTCATAGTTAGGAATTGCATCTTGTAGTAGTACATTATCATTATTCATCAAAAACCCCATGAGAAATTTTTGCTAAAATCTTCTCACGACTAGGAAAAACGGTTTTTGAACATTGTTCATACAAATACAAAAACGATATGTTTTAAACATCACTTGCATAATATCTCTTGAATGCTAAAGGGAATACATAACTAATATGTATTTTCGGGTACATTCAAATGAAGCCACATTGAAGTAGGAGCATTTGGGTTATCTCTCGTTTTATCATAAAACTTGCATAAATAAAATTTTCATGCATCAAAAGGAGTCGAGATAACCGTACCTCCACATTGTCCCCATATAGGCACACACTAGACATTTATACATATTTTCGATAATTTCAACTAAACTATATATTTTTCTTGTCTAGGATAACTATGCCTCCCGCAACTAATTATGATCACAAAAACACCATCAAATACCTTCCCAAACACCACAAAACCAAAGGTCTCACCGAAGCTCAAGTTAATATTTTAAAGCAATAGAAAAACGATATGTCCATGAGGGTAGGGTTGTAGACCCCTCATTCTATGAAGGTACCATTCTCCGTGAGCAATTAGCCGCAATTCATTTAGATAGTCTTCTAGACATTGATGAGCCCATCATCCCTAGGTTCATTCTCGAGTTCTATGCTTCTGTAGGACTTAGTTCCAATGATTATGGATACATGAATATCCATTTCAGAGTCAACGGGTTTCAATTCAATATTCCTTTAGATCAATTTGGAGATGTTTTAGGAGTTCCAAATCAAGGAACTTGTTTCTATTCCGACAAGTGGTCGTTAACCATTCTAGAGTCTAACCTTGATCGTACGACACAATATGCCACACCATTGATTCCAAAATAAACCATTCGTGAACATCTCTTTTTGCCTAGGAACAACCAAACTAGGTTATACCGAGGTCGTCAAGTTGATAGAGATCCATTTGCCATGGAACTTAATGAACTTAAGCCTCAATTTAAGAAGCTTGAAGAAATTTTGAGGGCAAATGTCATTAGCACAGTAGGAAATAGAGATCACATCAATGCTAGCCTTTGCTACATGATGTATTGTGTGTCAAACCATCAACCGTTCAACCTTGCATACTATATCACCAAGCGAATGGCGGATATTCCGGTTCAAGGTACCACCGCAATGCCCTATGGGATGCTTTTGACCCGTCTCTACAAAGCTTTTGCACCCATTCCTAGAAATGATTTAGGATTTGTTCCCGACTACAATGAGATTCCTAGAAATGACTTAGGATCCGTCTTTGTTGTCGTTTGGATCTGCAGGTGCCTACAGTAACATTTTTCAAAAATTCCTGACTAATCCCGATAGTTAGATTTTGGATTATAGTCTTTAGGAATTCTTTACTGATCATTAGACTTTTTAGAATGTTTTAGGAAACCCTTAGAACCTTAAGAAATCAATTTCCCACCAAAATTTGAATTTTCAAATTTTCCATGTGAGTTACCTTTCCAATACAAGCAAGGAACCCTTTTCTGGGATCCGTCAAATCCGTGGGAACATCATATCAACAGATTTTCCACTTACTCTTTGCATTAACTGCAAATCTTCTACAATTCACTCAACTTGAGCTCTATGGTTTGACTTAAATGATGTGACTAGCACAAATTTCTGTTCCAAATCATTAGGAACCAACATTCTTCATTGGATTTACATCAAATCCAAACACAACTTTCAAAAATCTTACTGTCTATAAATTAGGATGATCAGGATGATCAAAACTCACTCACTCACCATCCTCTCTACATATTTCCTGTACTTTCTTAGCTACACTATTAATCTTAACCATGACAAAATCAAGTAACTCATCCACTAGCAGACCCCCAAAAAGAACTGCTCGTATTAGTGTTAAGCCTTGTTGCTTCATAAACTTAGCTAACTCATCAGAGGAGGAATCATCCCCTCTTAACATCTCTTCACCAATCGCAAATGAGAATTTTCTCAATCTTGCTACTCCAACACCATCTCACACCACTATCTCCACACCACCACCACCACCATCAAGCAACCAATCACCACCACCACAAAACAATGAGCCTACCCTTCCTCCCGGTTTTCCAAGACATGATTGCTCTCATTGCGAGAGGACCGCTCATTTGGCCCAAAGGACCAACATTTTGGTCCATGAGCTCCAAAATGAAATGAGGTTCATCTTGAACCACATTCTCGAGCGTCTCAATGCAATCTCTCATCCTCCTCAATAGGAGCTTTTTAGTTTCCTCTTATAGGAACTTTTAGGATGTTGTTTTAGAATTTTTCTTTTTTAGGATTTATTTTCTTTGTTTAAATGTAACATCATTTTTTCCAAGTAATGAATGTTATGTTTTTATGCTTGTGGGTGATCAACATTAAGCATATTATCTTATTTTAGATTACTAACATCATAGTATAGTTGTTTTTAACTTCACATAATGCTTTGATCAAATGTACATTAGGTACTAAATTTTGATCAGACACTTTATTTTGACTTTTTAAAGTCAAATGGGTTGACCTTCTTGTTTGGTTGACCATTGCATATGCATTTTGCTTCTTGATTGAAGTTGTTCATTACTAACTTTTCTTTTATAGCATCTCATACTCTTGAAATGTATACGTTGGTACTCTAGCAATGGGGAGTATACATCAAGGGGGAGCATATCATATTCTAACCATTTATTTTGTAGGATCATACATCATATCCTTGTTACTCCATTTAGGGGGAGTATAAATCAAGGGGGAGCTTTAAAGTTCTCAAAATCGCATTCCGCTACGCATATCTTCTTTTTGTTTCGACAAAAAGGGGGAGAAAGGATTAAGTTCCCATTACTGTGAAACATCACAGTGCATACTTTTTTGCTTAAAATAGATTTTAAAACTTGCATAAACTAACTTAATCTATATTTTTAAAAGACTCGTCCTTTATTTAAGCTCTTTACTTAAAAATACACTTTATGTTTTCCTCATCAACAAAAAGGGGGAGATTGTTAATACAAATATCGTCCCAAAAACGTTATTTATATTTTACGATCTTTGCTTAATTTTGTTAATGACAAATACAAAGTTTATCTTTAAGCAAAAGCATAAATAAGATTAAGTCTTTTACATTTATAGTGATAAGTCTTTTAAAACACATTTACACATTACAAGTTTACTAGGAATAACATTACATACATTTACATGTTTATTTCTTAAATTAGAAACTTTATTTCTTAAATATTAGGATGACATCATGCATGCATCATGAACACAATCTTGGAAAGATTTGTGATATTTTGTTTAGATCTTCAAGCTAAAGAGTTGACATTTGAAGATATGGAAAGATATGGAAAGATTCTCAAATCTCTTAGCTGTCCTGACATGGCGGATCCAAAGCCATACAAGGGCGGATCCAATTTTTGGGATCCGCCGGATCCGCCAACTGTTGTTCAGCTTTGCCTATAAATAGCAAGCTGATCATTTGGCCATTTTCATCACTCATATAGCTTAAATACATACTCATTCATTTACATATCACTAACTCATATCATTCTTTCATTTCATTGATCTTTCCTTTTGTAGCAAAGAAGATCACAACATATAAGGATCAACCTTCTGTTATCCTTTTAGTATAGAGTCTGTGTGATTTTGTTTAGTTCACACATCATTGTTTGTATCATTTATTCAGTAGAGTTTGGTTAGTGTTTTAGTCCTTAAAACACAAAGAGTGTCGGGAGTGGTTGTACCCTTGTGAAAGAACCAACGGGAGTGGTTGTACCCTTGTGAAAGAACGAACGGGAGTGGTTGTACCCTTGTAAAGAACCGATGTTTAGCTTAGTACGGATAAAGATTAAGCGACGTGTAAAGGTTTTCTCCGCCTAGAAGGGAGCTTGTTTCTTAGTGAAGAAAAACTCTCGAGTTAGAGGCTCGAGGAGTGGAGTAGGGCAAGGAAGAGAGTCCTTGTAGCCGAACCACTATAAACATCTGTGTTGTGTGGTTTGATCTTTCCTCTCTTTACTTCTTTACTTATATTACTTGTTTGTGTGCTTGATTGTTTACTTTGGAATCACATTAAGTATACAAAGCGAATTAATTTTAAAACGGTAAAAACTATTCAACCCCCCTTCTAGTTTTCCACAAGTTCGAAAAGACAAATGTATATGATACTAGCCATCCTTAGAGAAAACTAGTAATTTTCTGATACAATAACTATTGAAGTATTGATTCTAAAATGCGTCACATTCGATGGTACATGACTTCATTCTTTCTACTTTGAGGTTAGGGTTCAAATTGTGGGAGTCACGTTTTAGCAGAAAATTTATTAAACGGTATTCTGTATCATATATATTTCTCATTCTAACTTTAATATATGGGTTGGGGTTGTTAATTATAGCTCCTTAACTACTGAATATATTTCTCATGGTTTTTTACTTTGTGGTGGTTTGTTCAAAACTCGTGTATTAATCGGCCAAAAAGTAAAAAACCATAGTTACCCAATACCAAAAAAGAAAATAAACAAAGTGTGTGCGTTCTGAAAGGGTAAACTTAACATTTAAATAGTAAACAACGCAATTATCAGATACTCGAATACTACTTTTTGAAATTGAACGCTTAATACACGAGTTTTGAACTATCTGCCACAAAGTTAAATAACAAAAACTTCAGCTCTTAACTTTTTGCACTACATTTTCATTTCACTTATTAAATATTACTTAACTTTTTTGAACGAATATATTACTTAACTTGAAGTCATGAAGTCACGCAGAAATTTTCTAGCTAATTTCGTACACTGTGCATGAGGAGTCTCCTCATTCCATAGATTAGGAATTACTGTGAATGCAATATATGAGAAACGTTGTATGGCCTATGATTGTCTGTCGAACAGGAACGTTATTCCACTTGCAAAGGAACCTGCCCCTCGTCAAGAGGATTATTGGTGTTGTTAAACGATGTTTCAAATGATACTAAATTGATTATTGAAAAGAAATGCAAGCCAAAATATGCAGATGATCTAGGCTTTATTCCATTATGGAGAAACGCACGTTATTCCATAATCAAGCAAGTCCATTCTAGGTACGCCTAAAAGTGTAATTCCTAAGAAGCTTGTGATGAATATCTCATCTTATATCCCAAAATCAACCCAAGTAAACAGTTTGATGTTATCTTGTATCCTTGTTCGACATGGTGGGAGCTTACAGATTATTATAATGGACAAGTTAAAATGGCAGCATCCTTTTAGATAGTGTATTTGGAGCCACAACTATTCATTGTAGCTCCACATCGGGGCATTTGCATACATCCCCAAGTTAACTTGAATAACAATGTAAATTATGCACTCAAACTTTGTGTAACGCAAAATATGCAGGTATTCAAGATCATTTGGAGCATAGATGCAATTCCCTAAAAGTATATGTAAGAATTACATTTAAAAGATACGATGATTCTATAACTATAAAAATTACACGAAAATTCCATCACGAGCATACACAGATTTCTTGAAATGATTCATCTACACCACTAAAAGTATCTTAACCGAAACAATAGAAAGGAAAACACAAGCAACCAACCAACACCTAAGCCCCATAGTCATTCTCGAAAAATCTGTCTTCAGGGTAATAGACAGCTGTCACAACATTTCCCCCAAATTTTCGGCCACCTAGAGATTCCTTTGCTTTGGCACAAGCGTTGGTATCAGCATATTCCAAGAACACCTGCAAAGGAAAAAACAACACTTTTGCTAACCCATTTTGAGATGGCAAACCTGATATAGAATTATTAATGAGGTTCTTTTAGAAATCAAAACCCGTATTCAAAAGATCCAACTTGATTTTAACGTTTCATGGTTGACAGAATAAAACCACATTTTTGATATTTTGAGTCTGGTCGGTTAAAATTTCAAACCCAATAGAACACAATACTATCTTTCGTTATCGGGTCTAGCCAAAAAAGTTCTAGATATCACATCAAACAAAATCACAACATTTTTATAGGACCCAAATAAAATCACAAATTAACCCCTAAACAAGATATTACATGCAAATATGATTGGAACTCCTGATTCATAGGACTATGGGGCAGCTTGTGTAACTTTTATCTACCTTTGGGTTGAGATGGTAGATATGGGTGATATTTTACTGTCGATTAATTAAAACAGCATTTGTCACAACAACGAAAACACCCAAACCAATACCACAAGAAAAGCACTATGAACAAATGAGAACAATTAAAATATAAAAAAAAAAAAAAATTGAGCCCAAACAAACCTATAATGTTTAATGAAGAATGAATTTGGCGGTGGTGATGGTGGACGATAAGAGATGGAAACCATAAAGAATGACAAGACACCATACGTCAGTGGGTTGTAACAATAGAACTGTTGAAAATAGCAATAAACAATGGCAGAAGTCCAACAACGGCAACAAAAGGCAATAAATAGAAAAGTAATATATTACGAATAATGTTTAAATACAGTTTTAAGACATATAGAACCTCATCAAATATTTCCCAAAGATATTTACCCTCATACCATGTCTGATATCACCTTATATTGTCACGGTTGCACGTCTGTCATCGGTTTTTATAGTCTCCGACACAAATCCAACGTAGCAATCAACAGGCAGTCATCACCACCCGTCATTTGATACAACATTCTCCTTTATATGTCATAGGGTTTTTTTGGGTTTACAACCAAGTGGTTTGGATATTTATTACTATTAGATACGTTTGTTTAGGTTTCACACTTAGTGGTGGTGGCAAGATCAAACATAGTTCAGCACACCCATTTCTATATATCCTTAAGCTAAAAATATAACTAAATCAAACTACTAATACTAATAATGATCAATAAAATCATACTAACAATTATTTAACAATGTAGGCTTTTTAAAAATAAATAAATAAAAAAAAAAAAAAATAAAAAAAAAATAAAAAAATAAAAAAAGAGAAAAAAAGTAAAAAAATTCCATGGGGGGTCTATCACATTTAGTTTTCCAAAGGATATAAAGATAAGATGCAAGTGTTACCAAAGGATGTCTCAAAAGATGTGTCCATGTTACTCAACATAGAATCTTAGTTATATCTCTAGATTTACACATGCAAAAATTCAAGTATAGGTCGAAACATAGTATAAGGCTATAAGCTAATAATTAGTATAGATCGAGTAAAAGCCACCATCTTGTCTTACAAACAACTAACCAATAAGATTAAACTGTAATTGGCTATTGTTTTTCTCTCAGTGTCAAAAAGACACTTATAATTTACAATAAATCTAAGTAATTTGTCATGTCGTGTTTGATAGATAAGATGAGACAAAAGCCATGTTCTTTTTACGAGATGATACAACTATTGCATAACACCGTAAGTGGCGTTTGTTTAGGTTACTGACATCAATGTAGTCGGCATTATAATATGGTGGAATAGGTACAGGTATGATTGTTTCAAAACTGTTATTTGGTTTAATAAAACAAGACTAAAAAGCCATAAATAGATTAAAATTCAAGAGCCAATCATCAGTGATTCTTCCAATAACGACAAATATCTATCGGAAAAACACCTTATTTCATAGGCTTTCTTCTAAAATTATCATCTTCAACCTCATAATCATTGTAAAGAAACATAACAAAATTGCTATTAAGCCACACTAATAAGATAACTAGAATCGGTTAGAGATGTCTTGGCGGTTCTAAGATGGGAGGATACGGCCGATGGAGCCATTTGATGAACTTGAAAACAGAAGATCGGCCGTGACGTTGGTTTGGGACCAGGAGGCACTTCATTGAAAATGATGAGTAAAAGAACTTGGTGATTGTTTTAAAAACAATTTGATAGGGTAAGAGGTTTGTGGTTTTAGACAAACCCCACATCTCACGTGTTTTGCCATACTTGTGTCCTAAAACCAAACACATTCATTCCGAAACCCATACCCACTTACCCGGTAACAAACACCCTTAATGTAAAACATCAGATCTTGACATATTTTACCATGAAAGGAAATACAGAAATGATGCGAACATCTAATTCTAGTTGATCACATTGTTTAAAAAAGCGGTCTGAGGCGGCGCCTCGAGGCGAAACGGGCATAAAACGATTATGAGGCGGCGCCTCGGGGGGGTGTTTTGGAACGTACGCCTCATGTACCTGAGGCGGTCTAGAAGCGTATGAGGCGGTTTTAAGGTCTGAGGCGGATTTTTCTTTTATTTTTGGCGGGCTGGCAGAATTGGCGGGAAAAAAGAAGATGATCCCCTAGTTGTTGAAAATGTGATGTCGGAAATTCTTGAAGACGACCAATCTAAAAGAAGAAGATGATCCCCTAGTTGTTGAAAATGTGATGTCGGATGATGAGTGGATAGCCAATCCAAATGATGACAATGAAGATGACACTAGAGATGTGAAGGGAGGTGGGGGTGCAAGTGGTGAGGAAGGTGGCGAAACAACTAGAGCAACTGAAGGTGGTGAGGCAAGTGCAAGTGGAACATCTAGGAAGGATAAAAGTGTTCAAATAAATTTGATTGATGAGGAGTCTGAAGATGATTCGGTCAATGAAGATTATCGTGCGGATGAGAATGAGGAGTTGGAAGATGATGCAAATTATGTTGTTTGATTGATTATGAACTTTATTTGATGTTTAGTATTTTTTTTATAAGATATATAATTTCTATATATATATTTTTTTAATTTCGCCTCGACCTTACACCTCGGTTCGCCTCAAGGCTTACGCCTCTTGAGGCGAAGGGAAAACGCCTCAAGGCTCGTTTCTGTACTTTTAAACCTTGGTTGATCATAGGTGTTTGGCAAGACTTCGCTAACTATGATTTGATCTTCTACAATTGAAATTGTACAGCTAGCTTATGAATAAGATATTTTTAAACATACCTTCCCAAGACCGTGAACTTGATCTCCATTTGCATTTGGACGTGGAATCACAACATTTGTTAGATCTCCTGCGAATATGATTACAAGTATCACAACCCCGTTTGGCCGCACTAACAATACATAATCCGTAACTGAAGAATGAAGAATGAAACCCCATATGGGAAAACAAAATACAAAAAATATTTGAGGGGATTACCAAACTTTCCTCCTTCTTCCCTCATGTCCTCTAGTATGTCTTCATATTCTCCATCATCCATGAGGTCATCAGCACTGACCACCTTCAATAAAGATCATCGTCGTTCAAATAGCTATACATACAAATTTATTCAAAGAACACTCATCGGTTTAAGTACCTCAGTTAAGCATAGAACTTTAGTTGGAACCTCAGTAGGTCCCCCTACCCCTGCTCCAGGAAGATTAAAACCACCAATTTGCAAGGCTATTTTCTACAAAGAAAAAAAAGTCAAATGTAAATGAGTAAAGAGGCTGTAAATGTAATATTTTGACAGAATACAATAACGGATAATACCTGCATAGCTATATGCTGCTGAGCCTGGGCTAATATGGTATCTTGTTCTGATTTCATCTGCCCGTTGCTGCACAAATTAGTGCATCATATATTAAGGCATAATGTCACTAAAGAATCAAAATCAAACTGTACTCAAGCAGACATCGTGAACCAAATGCAGATACAAGTTATTTTCATAGGCTTAAAACAATCTTTAATAAAATATGGAAGTTCTATAAATGAGATTCATGGTGCAATTCAAAATAGGAGTTCTCCTCTAAAATTATTTTCAAGAATATTAGATAAAAAAAAATACTGTATTCTGCTTTATGTTTGCCAACTTTAGATTATATTTTGATATATAAAACACGATATACAAAGTTAAGAAACAATTGAACATTGAAATGTCGCTAATATAGGGTGTCCAGGGTACTTCAGTCCCAGGAGCATTAAGAAGGGATGGCATCCACTCCTGATCTATATCATAGATCAAAAAACAAGCGTTGCTTAAAAAAAATATCCAAAATGAGGGGTGGTGTGTGAGAGAAACAACAGCAAATAGATACTCACTGATCAAACGCTAAACTTACATGATGCAATGATGTTCACACAGAAGAGAAAGATTCTAGAAAAAGGTTTGGCACCATATAGAATTAGAAATTTTGTTTCTCCAAAAAATCAGCTTGACGAAAAGCCCTAAAACTAAAAGAAAAGGTGTCTTTCCTGCCAGTAAAAGCTACTTCAATTTAAACACCAACCTGACAGAAGCACGCCTGACTGTCAGTGTTTTATCACCCATTTTCAAGCCATTTAATGCAGCACAGGCAACATCTGTCACCCCTTGATCCTGAAAAGAAACCCCATGGTTTTTATCTAAGCGAACATAATGCAGCAATACAAATAATTGAAGAATGATATGTCCAAAAAATAAGAATGCATATAGTATATGTCAAGCCACGTTAGGTTAAGCCTAGGTAATAGATACCTAATGACTAGCTACCTACCAAATGAATGATTAAAAAAACATATATTTTAATCTAATAAAACAACCATTACTAAGAGAATTTACCTCATAAACGCAGAAGCCATAACCTTTAGAGTTTCCTGTGTCTCTGTCCTTAACTAGGTCAAATCCACGCAGAGGTCTGAATTATTAAATGACTTGTGTCAGACCATAGTAACATATAGAGCCAACAAAAAGATATTCCTGATAATTGCTATAAGTCTAGAATAAACCATCACATATAGGGGACATACCCAAATGATTCTAGCAACTCTCTTATCTGTACTTCAGTAAAATAATATGGCAATCCTCCCACAAATACACGGTCAGGTCCTTCAGCTCCACCAATGCCACTGAGAATAGGTTAGAAAAAAATGTCATCTAGAGAATAAGAGTTAAATTATCGCTCTTGTGCTTATAAGGAGTCTCTTTGGATTACGTCCTAAAGTTTTAAATGCACACTTTGGGTCCAAAGAGTTTATATTGCACAGACGCGCAGATTGTCTTAAACAATCATGCACACAGCACAAGACTATAAAATGACCAAAATACCCTCATGACTTTATGGTTTTCAACCTCTATTTTATGTTCGAAATTTTTTGTTCTTTTATTTATGTCCATGAAACTTGAGAGCATGTGCATAGCTTTCATAAAGACAATAGAATCAAATTATTGTTAAAAATTAAACCCGTAACAAAATCTTTAATCCTATAACCAATATATAAAATCCTAAATTACATTCCGAATACAATTTTAGAGAGTAAATCAACCAACCAGAACATAAAAAAGGAAGGGGGGACAAATGGAAATCCATGACTCCATAACAGCATAAATGCAACACAAAAGTATAAAAGGTCCACCTAAAACTTACGGTACAAATTTTACAAAGCTCCAATGATTTAATTTATAGACATGCAAGAAGCCAACATCAATTTATACATTGTACAGAACCCCACTTACCCAGGTGTAAGCCCAACAGCAGCTAAATTGAGGTTTGGATTTGGTTGACTGGGACCAAGTGCTGCAGCTAATGAAGGATTGTAGTCAGTAGGCCTCCGGACTCTTACAGATACACCCTAGCAAACAAAAGAAGATGAGGTCAAACAACATGGTAAAGATACAAAAAGAACTGATTAACAATTACAAAACCATATATATAAAAAGTAATGCAGCAAATGAGAACTAATGTAAAACAGTAAAAGCATAATGTTTCAGAGACCATAAGTGCAGATTGATAGCATAATACCACATATTTTACCCAACCAATTATATGCAAGATAAGAAAACGAATTCAATATAAAGTGCATGCCTCAAAAATGATCCCATCCAGTGTCATCGCATTACTTGCTTCTTCAACTGTCCTCATCTCCACAAATGCAAACTTCTTTTCATGATTAATGTACACATTGACTACTGCATCACCTGGTGATAAGATAAAGTTGCATAGTTTTTATTAGTCGTGGAAAATGGAAGGGTTGAGTTACAGGTCAAAAAAGAAAATATATTGGTAAGGATCAAGCTGGTTTGTCAGCAACACTTTCGCTTTGAAACTTCTGAAGTTTCACTGATGATTACATGAATTAAATTGTTCCAAAAATTAATTTTAATAGAATGTCCAAGGAAATTTTAAGTATTAGGAATACACAATGGGAAACTTTTAGCCTACATGAACATTCAGCCCTTTTGACTCATTTTTTTCTTAACCAAATTCTTTTTCCTAATTTTTCCTGTTTGACCTGTGTTAAAATTATACATAAACCCAACTCGACAAACTCATTTGTAAATGGATCAAATTGCCTCTTCTAGTTATGACGCTACGTAACTGAAAAAAAAGAAAGAACTAGCTGGCCATAAAAGAAGGCAAAAAGAGCTAACCAACCTGGTCCGGCAGAAGTGCCCCCTATTGCTGTCATAATCTGGCTAAAAAAGGTTGCTATTGTCTGCACCAAACATTAAGATGAGTTTAGAGTCACTAACGAAAAGCTAACCACATGTACCAATTACTTTGAATCCCATCACTTGCTGATATACATGAATCACATATAAGAACAATGACAAAGCATTGACAAATGATATGCAGACGCCACATCTTATAAAACATTTAAGTACACACCAGCATCACATAAAACCCATTTGCTGTATGTAAAAGTGTTGTTTGCCTTACGCTTATTTAAACAGATCGAGTGACAACCCATGTTCAGGTTTTCATATCAGGGAGTCGGGTAAATATCAGAGCAGGCACTAGAACGGCTTTAACAAGCTTTCATATATCTCTCAAAAATGTTTTAAACTAATAAACCTTCAGGGATTGACCAGGGTCCTTGTGTTGCGTTTTTAAGAATAAAGTAATATAGACCCATATCTTCAAGTCTAAGAATCGGTTCAAGCTGTTTTCTAGGCAAGAACGCTAGTTTCTTGTTTATCCGTTCTTGTATTAACAGGCTAATACATAATGCTCCATATGTTACGACAACAATCTTCCTGTGAAATTTTAAAAATCCTTTAAATGGTACATATCTTGGCAACTCAAAATGTTGATATCCTTGTGTGATTTTTACATCGCACTAGCTATATAATCTTGGCCTTAAGCACAAGTTTTACCTCTCTTTCGTAACAATCACTTTGCTTAGCTAACATTAAAAAAGATTGAAAATATGTATCTCAAAGGAATTTCAATTACTTAATGTAAAAAAAGGGGAACAGAAATATTTAATTCTTAGAGACTAGAGACACATGTCTGCGTGATGCTTCATGAGAAACAACATAATGAGGAATTGGTGCAAAATTCTAGTTTAAAAATGAAACCTGTTCATTAGCCAACGGGGGCAAACCACCAACGTAAACTCGCCGTGCATGCCTTGTAGCCTATATGAGATAGAGGAAAGAAAAAACTTTCAGCAAGGCAATGAAGAAAAGACATGCCTAAATAGATGGTAAACCAACTGAGCACCACACAAATATACCTGCTGTGTCATTGTGTGAGCTGGCATCATGGGAAAAGCTCCCAACTGATAAAACATTATCAAATACATGTAAACAATTGACCTTTATGAAAATCATACAGCACAGAGAGAGCAGGAAACTTAACCTGTGGTGTACCAAAAGGGAACATGTTTGGCATCATTCCCGGCATTGATTGAGGAATATCTGGCATTTGCCCTGCGAAATTAACAAAAGAAATAAGCGAACATGCATGAACATTATCTCAAAGAACAAAACTGCTGCCCCTATATTCTTTTAGGCAACACATCTAGAAGCCTATTTGTACTTGCGCCAAAATGTTAAGGACAAAAAAATAACCTATTTCGTACCTAGATTTACATAAGTTTGAGTACTAATATAAGAAATAAATTCCTCACGGCAGAAGCTGGAAATAATTGCAAGTCTACCAAATAACAAGAGTTGCCCTCTGAAGGTGACAAGATCCAGCTTATTGGAGCAAAGGTTCCTCGTTGAACATAATATCTACAGTAGTGACGCCTCGTGGGCAGCATAGTGGGACATGTGGCCCAACATTGCCTTCTTTACCCATATCAGACAAATAATACATACAAAACCACACACAACAGCCAACAACACAACAATTGTCCTCAGTGTGGGTAATAAACATATTAATAATTAAAATTTTGCAATGCATCAAAAAGACTACTTTACACTAGTATATAACACAAGCAGGTACAACACAAACTTTTTTAAAATATATATAATATGGTTGTGACGAGTACATAACAAAGATGCAAGAATAAGGAAGCAGAAGGACAAAAACACTAACCACGAGCGCCAGGCAAAGTTGCACCAGTAGGTGGCCCCATGTCAAAACCACTCGTCCTCTTGCTGTAAAAAGAAATATACAATGTGTAACAGGAAATGCATTTGAACAAGAAGTACTTACGGCGAGTGAAAAAAGCCAACACCAACAAAAAAATAGATGGCATATGTTGGTTAGTATATCAGACCTCTTTGAGCGAGATCTAGATGATTCCCTAGATCTATCAGGTGACGCAGACCGTGATCTGTGTCTATGATGTCTCTCTCTATCTCGATCATAATCATGACGCCTGCACAAAGAGACAATATCACCCTTAGTTCCACTCTTATTTCTTGCTTTCTTTTAGGGAGGTAAACCAATAGCCCTTATCATGTCGTAAATTAAGTTTGCAAAAAAGAAAATGAAATAGGCAGTTGGAGCATACCACCAACATAAATCAACTGTAAATATACAATGGACCTAACCTAAGTACAATCCATCAACGTATAAGCATTAAAGCATATTTACTAATCCTACAGATTCCTCTGGTCACTTAAGTTAGGTCCATTGTATATTTACAACGAAAGAAAAAACTTTAGGAGCATCAACTGTTCAACATAGCTACAGAGGTAACTTCAATAAAAACTAAAAAGGCATAAGAACTTCATTCCTATGTAGTTATCTCGGTCAAAAATCAAATATCGTTCAAGGACCGAGATTTGAAATAGCGGTTATCGCGGTGAGATATCGGTTTTTATATTTTTAATAATTATTTATATATTTTATATACATACTTATAGGCTTTTATTAATTTTATCATTAAATTTTATATTTTTAATATATATTTTATACAAATGTTGCAAAATTTATATTATGTATGCATTTAATTGTATGTTTGAGTCCACTTAAATATTTTTGAGTCCAATTGAATAATTCAAGTTGGGCCATTTATGTAACTTATTAATTGAGCCCAAGAAAAAAAGCAAAAGGCCAGCTCAAAAAAAAAAAAAAAAAAAAAAAAAAAAACCCGCTAATGTTTTAACAATAAAAGACATAACCCTAATATTTCTCCAAATACACACGCCCCCATCTTTTACATCTTACTACGTATCTCATCTTTTACATATGAACTTCTTCATCTCACAAATCAAACACTTTCCTCCTTATTACTCCTCAAAAAATGTAGTCCACAAACATCGTATCTTATATTACTCCTCAAAGCTTCACCAGAAAATGTGGAACGCGGCATGCCCAGAAATCTCGGCAAAATCTCGGAAATCTCGCCGATATCAAAATCTCGGCAAAATCTCGCCCAATCTCGCCGATAATATCGGCTCCGAGATTTGGGGCCGAGATTTTGAACCGAGATTATTTCTAAGCCGAGATCCAGAATCGACGAGATATCGGCGAGATATCGCCGAGATTAACCACATAGCTTCATTCTAACCGTGTGCATAAATAAAATTGTCAACAGGACAAAATCACAGGGTTTACAGCTTGCTCTTTTATCAAATGATAAGTCTTGTCTATTTTTAAAAGGGTAAACATGGAGACATTGTTTACGGCCTTTTTGGCGGACTAATCCATGGGGTTTGAACCCACCGCCACAGGCACTCAAACGAGGTAAAGCCCTCCCTTTTCAGGAGCTTGGCGTGGCCGCTTTTGCACCTAGCAGAGACCTCACACATTTTATTGTGATAGTCACAAGCCTTTTGCCACTAAGCCACTCCTGAGTGTTTATAGTCTTACCTTTACTAGTAAATAAGTTGTTTGAAGAAACATAATCATCACAGCTTACTTTTTTGCATAATAATAGTTTTACCCTTGACCAATTATTTTCAAGCTGTGTCTATCTGAAGTCTATTCAGTATGCACATACACCCAAAAGCCGTGTCTATCTAAAAACATAACGAAAGCAATGTATTCTCATATTAACCTGCTATAATCACGATTACGAGAACGGCCGCTGTCATCATTCCTGCCCCTTCCTTTATCATCTCTACTACTCCTCTCTGAATACTCCCTGTGACGTCTCTCTCTATCTCTATCTCTGTCTCCTTCTCGATCTCTGTCCTTTCCCCTACTCGACTCTGAGGTCCTTACCCTTTCATCATCTCCACGACCGCTGTGCTGTAACACAATAAATAATAAATCAGTATTCAAAGATTCACTCTTTCAGGGGGGGGTTTTGGAATCGCTTATTTTTATTTTTGCTTCTTATTTTGAGGTAAAACAAGCAGTTTCTGATAAGCAAGTAGCGAATGCTTATTTCACATTAAAATAAGACTAATCTCATTTAGCATTTGTTTTGGCACAAAACCATATATAAATGGACTTAATTGAAAATTTCCAACACATTGTTTTTTTTTAAATGTTAATACAATTTGACAAAATAAGCAAATTCAAATACTTATTTTTAATATAAGACCGGAATAAGGACCACATCCACCACCGCCACCTCAGCACCACATAAGCTTTTCACTCCACCGGTAGTAATGACCACTAAATCCAAACTAAACCAATACCACCAAACACACTCACAAACACACGCAGACGACCAAGTCTTCTTCAAAAACTGGCTTCCACGCGTGAAGCGAGGGTGGCCGTAAAAAGGCTTAACGCGTCGTTGGGGGTTGCACGCGTTGTACACCTCTCTATTACGTCTAGTCTAAGAGGGTGTTTGGGTTTGCTTAATTTTTCTGCAGTTTTGTTTCGATAAGCCACTAGGGAGCTAATTTCAAAGTTTTCAATATTAGTCAGCATTATTATTAGTTTAACTTAAAAAATTGTATTAATGAATTTGTAATACATGTTCAACAAATTACTAAGGGGGTATTTGTTTAAACTTATATGTGGGCTTATGAGCTTATTTTATTTCGGCTTATATTTTATAAGCCCCAATTTTCCGGCTTATTTTGAGACTTATAGGCTATAGGCTTATAAAGTTTACCATATCGGCTATGTTTGGCAAAGGGTTTTTAGGGGCTTATCGGGGCTTGGGCTTTTAAAATAGCGCTTATAAAATAAGTCTCGTTTGTCACACAGGCTTATGGAGGCTTATGGCTTATAAAATAAGTAGCCTCCATAAGCCCAAGCCCATAGAAAGGGGCTTATGGCTAGTTAAATTACTTAAATGTCCTTCAAAATATAATGAATTAGCACGTAAAAGCTTAAAATATATGTGAATTTAATTTGATGTATTTTTATGCGATTTTACATTAATAAGGCTCTAACTAATTCGCCAAACAGCTTTATAAAAATATAATCTTAATATAAGCCGCAGCCCATTGCGCCCAACATACCCATCATAATAAACTTATATAAGCCCACAAGTCTCAAAATAAGCCGAAAAACAAATAAGCTCATAAGCCACATATAAGCTTAAACAAACACCCCTTAATTTTATTTTTATTCGAGTAGTCTAGCAATTTTTAGAAAATAAGCAGATCCAAACACTATTTCCTGAAGCACTTTTTTTTTTTAAGCATAGGCAATCCCAAACATCCTCTTAACAAAGAAAATATCTCATGAAAATATAAATTCTAATTCACACTAGTTATATTTTGATATATAAAAGGTGTAAAAAGAAAGTTTAAAAGTTGAGGATGAACCTTGTGAGATGAACGATCTTCGTTAGTGTAACCGTGTCCTCTACCACCACCACCGTCGCCGCCGCCGTCAGAGTGTCGACTATCATGACGAGAAGACATCTCTCGTTTGTTATTTTTAGATCGATTTTGGAGATCACTTTTCTTTCGTGCCCTAGAATAACACTCCCTCAGTCTATTGTTTGACTTTTTAAAATGTTTCTTTTTGCTGAGCTTAAATATTTTTGTTCGATTAATATAAATGGATTAAATTTTAAATGTATTTTCATTGCTTATAATTTTTATCAAATCAAATACTCTATATAACACAATCAAAAATATTTAAGGTCAAAGTTGATAAAGAAAGACTTGAAAATGACACTTAAACAAAGTTGATAAAGAAATACTTAAAAAGTCAAACCTGGACACTTAATATGAGACGGAGTAACTAATAGATCACCTCTTTTATTATATATTTTAAAGGTTGCATATAAAAATATTTTTTAATTAAACATTTATTTTTACTTATATATGAGACAGTTTTGACTTGTTCGAAAGCTGTACTATGAGGTGGAAACTATGACTGGCACTCGAAATGTCACTTGGCATTCACAATTCTCAGCAGCGACACTGAAAATGTACTAAAAAATAAGCCACCCAGGGGATTCAAACACTGGTCTTGGCGCCCACACTCAAGAGTGTCAACCAACTGAGAAAATGGTTTTTTGTGATAGATTATTCAAAACAAAAGTGTAATTCTTTAATAACTCCTCATTTATCTCATACTATCAAAACTGAAACACCTACTTACTCGGCATTTCCAAAATTATAAGATTCAAATCAATTAAACCTATTCAAATTTGCATTCAAATTTATCTAAAATTATGGGATTCTAATTGAAATAAAAATGGCAGTTTTAAAGGCTTAAAAATTTATTTTATCATTTACAGCTAACCATGTCAATTCAATTCTCTCATATCTCATGTTTTTCTTCCGTTTCACACAATCACCCAACCATTTCAAACTCAAATCAAACTCATATCACACAAAAAATCACGGCAACAATTCATGATTCATTTGTTATGTGAATGCTGATAATATAATTCTTGAAAACAAAAACAATGAATCGGTTAATTTTCATTTGAACAAAAGCCATGGAACTGGTATTCTTCGATACGTTGATGGCAATTACAGGTACTTAATTTACTGAATTGAATATTCTGGTTTTAGTTTAAGTTTTTATTTTTCTTATGTGTTTTTAAAGATTTGATTTTTATTCATCATCCACAGTCACTAATCAATTCGATTAATTCAAATTAGGTTTGTTTTCATTATATTTTTTATATATTATGGGATAGATTTTAGTGATTATGTTTGTTATTTTAAGGTTGCACACCAAATGTTTGTGATAATGTCTGAATTGAATGAGTTTTGTATCTATGTTTTAAGGTTGCACACCAAGTGTTTGTGATAATGTCTGAATGCGTTTTGTATGTGTGTTTAATGCAGGTGGCTTGGACATTGATTAGTGATAGTGGTTGCGGGTCACCTTGATCGTGTTATAGGCCCATGACAGTAACATCAAGTCATTGTATCCTTGCTTAAGTTGAACTTGCTGAACAACCTCGACCCAATCACCTTTTGCAGTTCCTTTATTTTAAATACACATATAACACATCAGGGTTAGTTTTCTATAAGGTTGTACGCTACTTTTAGAAAGATAAAATAATGACGCAATGTCTAATTTCATTGCTGGAGCATGTTCTTGCATAAAGCAGTGGTGGTTAAAAAGCGGGTCGGACACATTGGGTCAATACAATGGTCAGTTCTTTTGTGCTAACTGGACAACAATCTTATTTGTGAACTATAAGATTGTGAGAAACACATCAATTGGTTCCAACATTACCATTTCTTTCGAGAGTTTGAAAGTCACGTGTGTTTTTTACAATTTCAGACAAAGTTGCGGGTGGATTTATATTTTAACTTTTTTGCACTTGTAAAGCATTGCTAAGCGAGAAATCATCAGGCTTCTTAAGTGTATATTTGTTGTTAGTTGGTTACAATATCTTTGAGTTCACAATGTTATTTTTGTTTTCATGATGTTCATTATTTAAACGTCTCTTTTACAGCTTATGCACCTTTGGATGTTGAGTTAACAAGGTCTCAAGTTGTTGCTGTTATTCCTGGGACCTTATTTTGCGTGTGGTATGTTGCAGAGAAGCATTGTCTGGCTAACAACATATTGGGACTTGCATTCTGCATTCAGGTTTGATCACATCTCTATTTTGGTATACCATATCTACTGAGTGAAGATGTCATATAAATTATATGCAATTCTATTCGTATGCAATGTCTAACTTTACTGTTATTAATAAAGCACGCACAAGGATTAATTTATGAATGGTTGTCCCTTTTGGGCAATTTAAGATATAAATTATTGAACATAGTCATTGTGGGGTTGCGACGGCTTATTCTCAACTTATTTAAAGCAAGCATAATTCTGTCGATTTATGCGGCATAACTGGCACCGATTTTATAAAATTGTCTTAATTTGGTGCTCTTTACGTTTGTTTATGATTGCTAGTCTTTCCGGAGCTGTATAATACAATAAATTCTGTTGGAAAGTGTGAAACATATGAGAGAGAATTTATCTTTGCTATTCATTTTGTATCCATGTGGTCTTCATCAGACAATATGAAACTATAAAGATCATAATGATTTTTGATAATGAAGTTGCTTCATTATAATAAAGCACACAAACCTTTACACAAGTAACGCAACCATTATTTTTTCCTTTTTATATAATTCACATAGGAGTCTGTTACTTCAGTGTATAGAATGCTTTTTCGAGGTATTCCCCCTGTTTGATAACAAGACAGGTAAACATCTTATCCAAACGAGCAGGTAGACTCAGTTGAATAAATAGAACTACAATCCATTTTAAAATTGAGAGTTATCATCTATGCTAAGATGTTGCTCTTTGTTTGCTTTTCATCTTGATATTTGACGTATCATTCTTTATTTGATGCTAACTTAATATCATATATTTTCTAAATTTTACAGGGAATTGAAATGCTTTCTCTTGGCTCCTTCAAAACTGGTGGCATTCTATTGGTACGGATTTCTTTTTGGTCTTTTCTGTTGTCCCGTTCCTTTTATTTTTTTCAAACACAAGATTTTTTTAATGATAACATGATCTAATCTGCAGGTTGGACTTTTTTTCTATGATATATTCTGGGTGTTTTTTCCCCATTAATGGTTAGTGTCGCCAAATCTTTTGATGCTCCGATTAAGGTAGTGTAATCATTTTTCTTTAAAATGGGTGGTTCGTGTACCATATTTTGAGATTGTTATCTCACAAAATGTTTTTAATCCTTCTCCAGCTTCTTTTCCCAACAAGAGTTGTTGCACGTCCATATTCTATACTTGGTTTAGGCGATATTGTAATTCTAGGTATGGCATTCTTAGTGGGCGAGATACACCATGTTACTACTTCAGCATATTGTGTTTTGGCCGTTTCTCGGGAATTTTTTTTATCAATTTATAACTTTATCATTTTTTGGATGTTGTATTTACATATATTTATGTTGGCCAACAGTAATTTTTTTAGGTTTGACACTGAGGTTTGATGTGTCAAGAGGGAGTAAGAGCAATTACTTTATAAGTGCGTAATTCTTACAATTGTTGTCATGAACCAGTTTCAAGCTGCATAGGTCGGTGATTGTATTTGTAAACATATACTATCTTTTAAATGATGCAATGAGTTTCTTTTTTAAATACTGCATTTTGTTTTCAGCCCGCTCTGTTATATATTGTACCAGCTGTTATCAGGTTCTTTGCTGCTCATTGCATATGGAATGGGGAGGTGAAACCGGTAAGACTTGATGTTTACATGAAAATTGCCTTCTTGCATTTGTTTTCGGATAATGTGTAGTAGTGGTGGCAACATGGGCTCAGGTCAAAAGACGTCTTTGATATTATTATATAAACCAAGGGTTATGAATTAGAACAGTAGTGATAAGAATCGTTTAGACTCAACTAGGATATATAATAACAAAGATAAACAATATGCACAGCGGAATAATCAAAACACTTTGTTATTAACAAGGTTTTACAAATACACACTACAATTCTATTCGATCACAATAGAACGTGTTACCTAACTATAACAAGGATCAATAATATTGATCTTGCAGTGTTGAACCGATCCCAAGTGGTGGAATCGGTGGTGTTTTCCTAACACATGACTGAAACACACACTAAAAACTCACGCCCTTAATCTCTTTATATAGAGAGATATTAGGGTTTACAAAGGCTCCTAACTTTATTAGGAAATAAATCTTCCTAACTTTTATTCTTTATCTTTCAAGTCCTTGTAGTTTCATCTTGCTTCATTCTTCTTTTATTGTTTTGTATTTATCAACTCAATATAAATCCCAACAATCTTCCCCTAGTTGATAATTACAAAAAAAAATTTCTTTGATCTTCCAGGAATGAAACAATCTTCCCCTTAAGCTCAACTCGTGAACTTACATAACATGCTATACTACCAAGGATCTACAAGTTTCAAAACTTTTATGTACTTCTTCTTCCCCTTTTTGTTATTATCCACTAGGGTGAGTGACGTCGTAGTAATAACGATATGGGTTAGCAATTGGCATGCTTTGTACATTGTTGCTTCTACTTTTTTAGTTGTTCTATTCAGTGAATACATGCTCTCATCCAAGAACTCAACACTTGAATGTGATTCAGAGTCCTTTTCACCATCAGATCTTCGTGAGCTTGCTATGTTACAGGTATGGTTTATTTCAAGAATACCAACATTTACTTTTAAGAGAAACACTATTCTTATAATGATAATATAATTAATGTGTGCAGGCTGATTAAGTCTTGGTTGACAATCCAAAAAAAATGACCTAAGCTTATTTGGACCTCTCTTTATAATGGTTATTGTTGACAATTATAAACACGCCGACAGAAACATGCAAAGTAAGCCTTCTTTGATATACCACAAACTTTCTATTATAGTTTTTAATCAAGTTACAATTTTACTATAAATTTCTGATTACTTATTATTGATTTCACAAATTTTATTCTAAATTTGACTCTCAATGAACTTTTAAAGAAAGAGAGCTAATTTTAGAATAGTTAAAAGCTTGAAAGTTATTTGTTTGGTTAGGCATTAGGTAGATGAGGGAAATCTTTTCGAGGCAATCACAGTAACGGATACGTTTGGATTAAGATCAGTTGATAACTAGTGTGACATGGATAAGAAAGGCCATGGCCAGGTCGCTTATTTCAGCCATGATTGGGATGATGCCGTAAAATTTTGCGACAATTCTCTCATAACCTTTGGTGATCAAAAGTGTGGCCATTCCGTGCCATTTTCTTCAATGATTCAAATCGACGCTCGTTTATGGGCCACTTCAAAAAATGGGGAATCGTGCTACCAACTTTTTTATATCGGTAAAGAGAAAATTCTGTTAGATTTTTGGAAGGGTGAAGAAAGTGTTGAGAATGGTACTTGGCCCGTTAAAAGCCACATTGGGTCTATACACTTTTATTACTGTTTATTAAGAGAGGCTGTAGACACTAAATTGAGCTTAAAGTATGCTTTACAATGTTGTAAAAAGCGGTCTAGGCGGCCGCCTAGGCGGTGCCTAGGCCCTAGTCGGTCCTATTCCGCCCCGCTTTGTACCAAATCGACCAAATTAGGCGTTTTGGTCAAAAGGCGGTCAACAAAGCGCCTAGGCGGGTCAAATCGGGCTAGGCGGGTCGGGTCGATCAACTAAAAAAATCGGTCAATGCTTCAATAATTTCAGATCTAGGGTTTTTTTTCTTCATATCCCGCCTCTTTTTTCACACACTTACCTTTCAATAACATGTATCTTCCAAAAGAAGCCGATTAAAACCACTAATCAAAGATTCAAAAGGTATGTTCTTATTTCAATTAAAACCACTCTTTTAATTTCTAAATCTGATAAGAAGCCGATTGAGATGACTGTGTTTATTGATTGTGTTTTGTGGGTTTAATTGGTGTTTTATTTCCGAAATCATCGTGTGTTTCGATTTTTTGATTGAAATCATTGTGTGTTTTGTGGGTTTAATTGGTCGACTGTGTGTTTTGTTTCTGCATTTTTGTTGTTGGTATTATTTTGATATCTTTATTTATAAGGCAACTAGACAAGTGGGGTATAATAAAATTGGTATTTAATGCGAATATTAAAGTTGGGACATAGGCCAGTGGGTCATAATGTCTTGCATTAACTAAACATTTTTTTTTAATTATAGATTAAATAAACATGTCATCGACGCCTCAATCTAAAATATCTACCTCGTCTACGGACGTCACTCACCCACATAAACGAAATTCGAATGACGTTGGGTGGGAATTTGGAATACTAGCGGACCCAAACGACCCGGATAAAGTCCAATGTTTGAAATGTAAGAAAGTGGTGTTGGGAGGAGTTTATAGAATCAAACAACATATTGCGGGTATAATAGGAAGTGTAAGGGCTTGTAAATCATCATCCAATGAAGATAAAATCAAATGTCGAAATGCTCTTAATGAGGCCAAAAACAAAAAGAAGGCCAAACAAGAACATAATGATGCTTTAAGAGCGGAAGTGAATATTAGTAATGATGAAACGATCGACCTTGATGAAATGGAAGATAGTTTTGGAAACTTGAAACCATCTAAGTCTTTTGGTCTTATTGATAGATTTGCAAAAGTCGTAGATAAAGGCACGAGCAAACAAGCTAATCTTTCTAATGTTATAAGAAAAGAACAAATGATCGCCTACAAAGAATATATTTGTAGGTGGGCTTATGAATGTGCGATTCCGTTTCATGTTTTCGAAAGGGATAGCTTTGTAAAGGTAATGCAAGCGGTTGGTCAATTTGGACCTAATGGTCCACTTCCTACTAATATGAGATAGGGGATACTTTTATAAAAGCGTACATGTTTCATAATAGTCACATTACAGTGGGCATATTTGAAGTTTATAGTTGAATTGAAGTTTATTTAGTGTTACTTTGTAAGTTTCGTGCTCGTGTTTATAAATTTATTTCTTTTTGAAGCAATTGGTGGGCTAACGAGGTACAAGAAAACACTTGATCAAGCGAAAACGCTAACGGTGTTTATTTATGCCCACCACAAGACATTGGCTTTGATGAGGCAATTCACTAAGAAAAGAGATATAGTGAGACCGGGAGTTACAAGATTTGCTTCCGGATTTCTCACTTTACAAAATTTGGCCGAAAAAAAGTCTCAACTAAGAAATATGTTTTGTAGTGAAGAGTGGGAGAAGTGTAAATTCTCAAAAACGGTTAAAGGAAAAACCGTTTATGCATTGGTGCTAAGTGCCGCATTTTGGGCGGGTGTAACAACATGTTAGAAAGTTTTTGCACCATTAGTTAAAGTTCTTCATATGGTCGATGCGGATTGGAAGCCTTCCATGGGTTTATATATGGTGAGCTAAGAAAGGCAACACAAGAAATAAAAAGTGTGTTGAACGATAATGAAAATGCATACAATCCCGTTTTGGATATCATTGCACTAAAGTCATTAAATAGGCTTGACACGTTCCTACATAAGGCGGCCTACATTTTAAACCCTATTATTATTATTATTATTATTATTATTATTATTATTATTATTATCCATTGGCCAAACTAGACGTAGAAGCTAATGATTCGATTGTTGAGATTCTTGGTGTTTTATTTCCCGGAGATTATGAGCTTCAAAACCATATCAATACGGTTGAATTGCCAATGTACAAAAATAAGCTTGAAAAGTTTGACCGACCAATCGCGATTAAAGCATGTGCGGTGAACAATGAGAAGTTTGATCCAGGTAATGCAAACTTTGATCATTTTTTTTGGAACAAAAATTTAGATTTATCAATATATTAATATGCTTGTTTTCAAATTATAGCAAATTGGTGAGATAGTTATAGTGGCTCGGCTCCTAATTTGAAAAAGATTGCTATAAGGATACTTTCTTTAACCACTAGTTCATCGGGATGTGAAAGAATTTGGAGCATATTTGAAGGGGTTAGTAACTTCAAATCTTAAGTAATTTAACAAATATATATAATATATTCGTTTATTTACTTAAATATAAATATATTATTGCTTAATTTGAACTTCGTAGGTGCATACGAAAAAAAGAAATAGACTAGAGGTGGCCAAAATGAACAATCTTGTTTATGTTCAAGCTAATGCAAATTTAATGGAAAGTAAGAAGAAAAGAAAGGCGAGAAATCATGAACTACTTCTAGGAGAAGATGCAAGTGAGGCACAAGAATTGTAAGAAGTTCACTAACAAATAACACACGTATGGCTTGAGATTTGGCCGAATAGTAGAAGATATTGTAGAGAGAGAAAGTGAAGTTGGGAGCCTTTGTAGAGAGAGAAAGTGAGATGTAAGATTAGTGTAATGAAAGGTCCAACCCTTCCCTTGTGTGGGAAGGGCTATATATAGTACAATATTAGTTGCCCCGTGTGGGCTGTGGAGTGAGCTGACAGTGGGTAAAGACCCGACCCACTCCACGAATACTTTAATATCTAAACTATTACTAATATTACTGATAATCCTACGAGCTAGTTAACACGAACAAATACTCGGGGTGACCGAGTCTTCACTTGAATAATTGTATTCCTAACAATCTCCCTCTAAGGGAGGTCACCCCTGAAATAATGTTTTGAATTCTAGCGTTTTGTCATATGACTATGACTTCCTAGCTCGTAGTTCTTGATTCTTCAAAATCATTAATCTTTGTGCGTTCAGCAGCGAACTTTTGATGACTGATCTTTTGTCTTGGATGATCATTGAGATTTCTTTGAGAATATCATCCAACATATGTCTTCCAGTCATCATGCAGCATCTCCTCCATATGAAGTTGTGATGTTGAACCGACATGCTCACACTTTTCTGGATCATGATCTTCAGCATCATAGTTGCGGAAGCAGTGTTGAAGGTCCTTTTAGATATCATGATTTCTTTGATTATGATGATGTAATGTGAGCATGGGGTGATGTATCGCCATCTTTTCGGCAATCAGCAGCAACCGCCAGGTATTCCTGTATACGACAGTTAGCAATAAAACACCCAACACTTATAGGTTTGGATTTAGAGATTGTTAACAGCATAGTGTGAAAACTTTCTCTAAACCTCACCAAGGTCGTTCCTAAATCGGAAACCCCCGAGAGAGTTTACAAGATCTACCGAAGTATATCAACGATTAGGTGAGTCGCTGGAGTTCACTCCACGACTGTAGACCGTTTGTAACCGCCGTGACCACTAAGCGTAATTCACAAGAAATTACCGAAGTGACCTGCTTTCAGGGCTGTTTGATGTTGACCCTGGCAGGTGTTGTAACACCTAAAATCTGGAAATGTGTAAAATGACCAAATTGCCCCTACAAGTTTAAAATTTATTTAAAAGCTTATAAAGTATCAAAACAATTCCAAACTTCTGACAATTAACAAGTTATGATACCAAATAATTTTGACAACTCCATTTAACATTTATACAAGCTACAAAATTACCAAAATGCCCCTATGTGAGCCGAATGGGATAATAAGTAATATTATGATTATATAAAACGATTTAAAATAGATAAATATGGAAATAAATCAACCCAATTATTATGCCAACCCATATCACGAAATTTTGGCCTTATCCCTCCCCCAAGACTCGAGTTACCACTTTTTAAATCAATCACATCTTTATTTTGTCTAGCCCTAATTGCCGATTTAATGAAAAACACACACACAATTTCTATAGCCTCAAATCGACACTCTAAAATCCTTAGACCATTTTTCCATGATTGATCATCATCCAAAGGAGCTAGGAAAAATAACCTTCGAATTTTTTGAAGCCCGATTCGATCTTGGTGAATTCTTTCATTGTCGCTAGGTGTAAAAGAGGTATGATTCGAAATAATTCATGAGACCTTCTAAAAATTCGTTTCTTATTTTTCTCATGTTCCTTGTATCATATGTGATCCATGAAAAATAGATTTGAGGCTGTTCTTGGCTGAATTCGAGTTTTGTGGATTATTGTTCTTATCGAGCCTATTTTAAGGTACCTTCTAAATAAATTCGATCAAGCTATATAAAATTCGTTCATGATTTTTCTCCTAATCCTTATATCGTTTATACTCTGGTAAAAATAATGGAAAGGTTGTGGAGAAGCTTTTGGAGTCGTTTTGGAATATTGGTTCGTTTTGTTCATACGCGTATCTCTAAATTGGTGCAGCCCTTTTCACACGTTCGATACTTGGTTTGGTAATTTTCTCAGGTCCCCTACATCATATGAACACCAAATAAAATGTCTAAATCGATCCATGCATACTCTATATAATAATTGTGAATTAAATCTTAAGAACATGCATAAAACCCTAAATAATTCAATCCGAATTTTTGAAGCTTAATATTTATTTTATTTGGACTCTATACAATCATAATAGACCTGGAAAAATGATACTTCGAATTTTTGAGGCCTAGAACAATTATTTTGAAATTATGTTTATAATCGGCTAAATAAGAAAAAGAAAGAAAATATAATTCGACTATGGTTTGAGAGCTAGGGCTTGTTTTTGTGATTATTAATGATTTTTAATGATTGAGTAATGATTAAAAATATGTTGGATATGTTAGGGTTTGGATTTGTGGATTTAAAGTGTTATACGATTTGTAATTAAAGTATAAGGGGGTGTTTTGTAACTTTTAAAACTCAAGGGTTATTTTTAGAACTTATTGTGGGCTGTGAACATTTCGAATAAAATATAAGTTGAGGGTGCTATGTGTAATTTTGTATTCTAAAGGGTTAAAATGTTTATTTGATAAAGTATAAGTCGATTTTGAAAATAATTAAAATAGAGGGACTAAATATGAAATTCTGGAAACTTAAGGTTGATTTGAGTAATTAATTATATTCAGGGGGTTATGTGTCATTTTGATAATTTAATGGCTTGATATATAATTATTGATAATTAAAGGTTGAAATTGTAAGTTTAAGGACTAAACATGTAACTTTGATACATAGAGGGACTAAATGTGTAAATTAGAAATACTTGAGGATACATTCGTATAATATGATAAAATAAGTACTCATTGTGTAAAATTGATAAATTAAGGGTTTAATGTGTAACTACGAATATTTGAAGGTTAAAAGTGTAACTTTTGTAATGAAAGGGTATAAAGTGTAATTTGTGAATTCTTAAGGACCAAATAGGTAAATATGATAAGAGATACCCTAATTCCAGAAATAATGATTTAACTAAGTATGTTAATCCAACTTTCTAAAAGAGGAAACTTTCTAAAGTGGAAACTTTCTATATAAGGAAACTTTCTAAAAATGGAAACTTACTAAATATGGAAACCGGCCAAAAAAATGGAAAGTTACTTAAAATGGAAAGGCAGATAATTAAGAATGAATTGTAATTCCCTTCTACTCCTTTAGGTGTGAAGAAGGAGTGACTTTGAACTATCCCCTATTTCTGTGCTTTGTTCTGTTCGTGCTTTCGTCATAAGGTACAGATATTCTGCTCTTTTTAATAAGGAGCCTTCGTTCTCTTATTTTGATTTGTACCAGGATTTCCTAAGCCATTGCTATGTTCCCTACACTGTGATTTGAACCTTTGACAATTGAAACTTTGGCATGTGAACCTTTTGATATGAACCCTGTGATATGAACCTTTACATTTGAACTCTGATTATGACCATTGTGAACCTTTGCTTTGATATGAACCTTTGACCTGTGACCCCAGTTTGATACCCGAGCCAAATGTGTTTCCTAGCCATGAAGGTAACATGGCCATGTCTTTGATGCACCACTGACATGACTCTAGTGTACTCGAGTGATGTTGTACACCGTCCCCATTGTGATTGTGATATGCGCGCTTTATATTTATTATGGCCAATGTGATTTGTGTGGGGGCGTATGGATGCATCCTAGATTTGTATTTGTGATTGTGACATGTGATATATGTGGTGACTGATGATGGGTGCAATCCACGTCTTTCACAAAATGTGGGAGCTAGCTACTCCATTTGAAGAATGAGGACACCCCTCATATTATCTGATTATCTGAGAGGTCTCCCCTCTATATGATTTGAAGATTATGGTTACGATGTGATATGTGATGTGATATGTGGGCTCGTGGTGGATTACTGTCCTAAACCTTACTCTTTATTTCCTTTTCCTATATCTCATTCATTATGATATGCCTGTTCATTTCCATTTGCCTTTGTTTCCGTTTATTATATATCTGTTCACTGGGCTTTGTAAGCTCAGCCGCACGTTTTCTTTTCGTGTGCGGCAGGTTTTAGTTGGAAGATGAGTACGAGTGAAGAGACTTTTGGACTTAGAAGACTTGATAGTTTTGGGCCTAGAGATGATTAGAAGTTATCTTATTGTTAGAAATTGTATTCGCCTTGTAACCTTGTTATTTCAGTATTTCCTTTGTAACCCTTGAGAATCTTTGTATTACTTTTGAATGTATGCTTTGTTATATCTGATATGAAACCATTTGCGTGACATCTTTACCCTTGTCGGGTTGGGGTGTTACAATTATGGTATCAGAGAGACAGGCTGCGATTCGTAATACATTTACCCTTGGCCTGTGCAAGTTAGGACCACTAAGTTTCCCTGTAAGCGCTCATAAGATAACCTATAAGATTTGCTTTAGGATCTCCCTATAGGAACCTAAATTTGACCAGTGAGGATGGGTAGACTAAGACATATATGTGAGTATCATTTGCTTCCGCATCACTCTGATTCGTGCCTCTGCCCTTAGTTAAGCCTCATCAGAACTTTTCAGGAGTTAGAAGTTTTGCAACTTAAAGTTAGAAACCAGGTAAGTTTGAAATACCTCGGGAAACCTACCTGGATACCTTACACCATTTAAGTTTCATTTTCAGATTTTGACCTCCACCTCCGAGTTGTATGACAAGTTGTTTGACACCTTTCCGACCATATCGTGGGTCATTCAACCATAATGTGTTCGACACATTTTGTGAATTCATTGCTTATGCTGAATGTAAATGTGTCATCCGATACTACTTAACTTGGCATAAATCCATTACTACTCCTATGAGATTTCTGGTGATTACTAACCATGGATATAGGAAGTTATGTTCCTTTCCTTTGAATGACGAACCTTGTTCTGCCAACCATTCTCTCTGGAAGGATATGATGTGATACTATCTCTGTATGGGTTTGTTAACTGAGCATGAGGATGCTAATAACTGATATTCCGTACACCTCACTTTTGACAAATTATACGATGTTCGTATTACTGATAATACACACCCTGCTTACTGCTTATGCTAAGAAGCTAACAAATTCCCACACTTTGAACTGTTCATCTCAACACTTTTATTGAAACATGTGCTGGACTCCGATATATGAACTATCCGTCTGATTTGATGACTGTATTCATTCTATGAATCTTTTGACCTTGATATGTCTTGTTGTATGGTCTTTTGGTTATGGATTGGATGACTAATTGTGGAGCTGCCATAGACTACCGTATCTGAAATGTGATTTTAACAATCTGCTTCACCCTATTTTCGTTATGATGAATCTCTACACCTGAATCTGCTGAAAATTTCTACCGCTATGGAAGCACCAACTGTAACACCCCAACCCGGCAAGGGTAAAGATGTCACGTTAATGGTTTCATATCAGATTAAACAAAGCATACTTCAATAGTAATACAATAAAATATCAAAGGTTACAAATGAGATACTAACATTATAAGGTTAAGAATGAAACAAAACTAAATACTAAGTCTGCAAATGCAATCCTTCTAATGACTTCTACTTCAGAATAACTATCAAGGTCTTCTAAGTCCAAAAGTCTCTTCACTCATACCCAAACCCGTCGTCCTGCTTATAACCTGCCGCACACGAAAAGAAAACATGCGGCTGAGCTTAAAAAGCCCAGTGAACAGATATAACGATAACAAGCAGTAACGGTAAAGTAGTGAAGTAAATAGAACGAGTACCAGGTATCACGATAGTCAAGAACAGGAACATGAAGACTATACAGATATAACAGGATTAGAACTAGTTACAGAAGATAGGTGACAAGGAAACCGTAACCCACACAAACCCAAGTCAAATCATGTCAAGTTCAGTATTAAGTCATGAATCATACGATAGGGTAGTAGTAACAGTAATGGAAAGTAAAGGTTATACAGATATAACATGATTAAAACTAGTTGCAGAAATAGTATAAAATGTAATCCGTAATTCTACCATATACCAGGTCAGATCCAGTCAAGTCAAGTGTTAAGTCATATATCAGGTTACAGGGTGACAGTAATAATAATGGTGAGTAAAGTTATAAGGTCACAAGGTGCAGGGTAACAGAAATCCTCTACGAGCCCAGAAACAGTAACATTAACAGTAACAGTAACAGTATCAGTATAATCATGTAGAGGGGAGACCTCTCAGTAGTTAGTAATTATGAGGGGAGTCCTCAATCAGTAAATGGAGTGATCAGCTCCCAGTATGTGAAAGACGTGTATCGCACACACCATCAGTCACCAGTAATACAGAAATCAGTAATCAGTAACAGTAACAGTTCTAGGATGCATCCATGCGCCCCCGGTGGCCAGAAACTCCTCAACACACCAGATAAAATAAAGTCAGGGACGGAACAGGTCATCACTCTCCTGCCCTAGAGTCATGCCATCGGTGCATCAATGACATGGACATGAAACCCTCATGCCTAGTTATGGCTCGTAGTATCAAACTGTGGGTCAGGGTCAGGTATCATGTATCATGTGTCAGGTGTCATGCCTCAGAAATCAGTATCATGTATCAAGTATCATGTATCGGAGATCAGTAACGTGTATCAGATATCATGTATCAGGAATCAGTATCATGTATCAGAAATCAGTATCGTGTATCAGGTGTCGGATTCAAGTATCAGGTGTCAAGTATTCAGGTGTCAGGTTCAAGTATTAAGTGTTAGGTTCAAGTATTTAAAGGTCAGGTAGTCCAGGTCATGTTTTATATAAGAGTTCAAGACAAGGTTCAGAACAAAGGATCAGAACAAGAGTTCAAATAAAGGTTCAAGTCGAATGGTTCATATCAAGTGAATCAGGGTTCAAGTTAAGTTTATAGCAAGGTATCAAGTATTTAAGTTAGTTGCATAAGTCAATTTCCATTTCAAAATATCAGAAGTTCATATCAGAGGTTCATATCAGAGATTCATATCAGAAAGGTCATACCAGTAGGTCAATATCAGAAATGTTCAATATCAGACAGGTTTAATATCAAAAGATCATATACCAGAAAAATCATACATCAGAAAGATCATATATCAGACAGATCATGTATCAGAAAGATCATGCCAAAAGCTCATAATATCATGAAAGAAGCAAGCAAGGTTCACAGAACAAGGAAACATAGCAATAAATCAGGAATCAGAAAGTAGGTTCAATATCAAAAGGTCCAATGTCAGAAGGGTCAAGTCTCAGGGAGTCCGAAATCAGAAGGTTCATATCAATTTGTTTCAAGGTTCATAACAAGGTTCAATTTAAGGTTTATATTAAAAGTTCCTATCATAGTTCAAAAAGTAATCTCTTACAATAGCTTTCATGAAAGTAAACCTTAAAACAGTCTTCATAAAGTAGGTCCTTTAAAGAAAGTTTTCCAAAACATTTTCACATGTAATTAAGAAGAGTTTTTACATTTAGTTATAAAATCCTATGAACCTTCAAAATATTCCAGGGTCATAAATATTCACATTACAGGGTGATGGACAGGTCATATCATGTATCAAAAGAAATAAAGCAAGGTTCATGAATTATGGAAAACATAACAAAGGCATAGATTCAAATAGGAAAGCCCCATATAAAAGGCTCAGATCATAACCAACTGATATGCATAATGAAGAACCAATCAGAGTATGAGACGACATAACAACGGCTCAGAGAAATACTAAGATGAATCATAGATACTGAATGAAATAAGCAAGAGGACACCCTTACTGAAAAAGGGCAGAATATCTGTACCTTAGCACCCGAATCAAAGGATGATCAAAGACAGACAATGGATCACTCCCTCTTCACACCTAGAGGAGTCAAGACAGAATTACTAAAGATCCCACTTTCCATATCAAGTAACTTTCTATTTTAGGCAGGTTTCCTTATTTGGCAAGTTTTCATACTTTAGGGTTTCAAATGTAATTTTTCCAAAGTTAAAGGTCAAATATGTAATTATCACATTCATTCTTTTTAATCCTTCATTTATTCAGAATGTACATCTTCAATACTTCAATTTTGCCAAAATTACATTTTATACCCCTTAGTTTACAAAATTTCCATTTAAACCTCTTAATTCATAATTTTACACCTTAAAACCTTATCTTATCCATAATTATCAAACAAGCCTCATATTTTATCAAAATACAGAATATGACCTCAGAATTACTTATTGTACGAATCCAGCCCCTCAAGTTTCAGAAATTTCACATTTAGTCCCTTAAGTTTACAAAACTTACAATTTAAATCATAATTCTATATTAATTACATATTAAGCCCATAAATACTCAAATTTTCCCAGAACACTTTTAATATCATAATTTACCCAGAATAACTTCAACTTTCCTAGAATTTACACTTTTAGTCCCTCTAGTTTAATTAATTACAAATCATACCCTTTAATTACCATTAATTCATTATCTTGCAATATTTACATATAGGACCCTCAAGTTATATTTTTCCCACATTGTACCAGACCTAAATAATATTTTAAAAATAACCCATGAGTTTCAAAAGTTACAAAACACACCCTTGTGATTTAATTACAAATCGGATTACACTTTTTAAAAACCATTTCAAGCCCTAAGCCACACCAATCATTAAACAATAATTTTACCATCATTATACACAATTAATAATCAGATCTAAGCCCAAAAATACTAACCCTAATGCCCGATCCAATTTATTTGATTTCTTCTCTATTTTTCACAAAATCCGGTTTTAACTTAATTCTCCAATAAATCATTTAAGCTTCCATAAATCAAACACATATTTTTCCCAAGTTATATGATGATTTTAGAACCCAGAAAATTTATAAACATAGCTCCAATAAATCGTATCACATATTTTATAATTTAGGTACGTTTTTAAGACCATAATTCACCACGACCTGTTTAGGCTTCAATAATTCGTTTTCTCATTTTTCCCAGACCTTATATATCACATATGGTCTAAATAATTTAACCATGGCACCCAGAAAAATACGTGACACATATTTTGGAATTAAGGTGTGTTTTAACCCACAAAATTCAAAGCGCTATAAAAACTTTGCATGATTCGAGTTTCTTATTTTTCCTGAGTCTAATATAATGTAAGGAATGTAAGAAAAATATAAAATGAATTTTAGAACAAGTGGAACAAAGATTGACGAATTAATACCTATCGAGTGGAATAGAACAAGAATTTTCGATGCTCCTTGAATCCGGCCCTTATAAATCGCGATGCTATTTTTCTAGGCTCCTTGAGAACCTTAAGAACACAGGAAAAATAGTGTCTCACTTCCAGAAATTCGTATAATCAAGGGAGGGATTATTTTGGAGGTTAGGGTTTAATCGGTTTGGAGATTTTGGAAGAAAATAAGTGTAGGTTATAAAAATTAGAAATGACCGAGTCTAAGGGGGATAATGGCCAATAAATTTCAGAACTTTGACTAGAAAATTAATTGCTTTGATTCATTATCTTTAATGCCCTTTTAATTACTTATAATTACCATAATTAAATTATAAAATTTGAATTTAAACTATATTAGGTGCCCAAGGGCATTTTGGTAATTTTGTGGCTTGTATAAAAGTTAAATGAAGTTGTTAAAATTATTTGGGATCATAACTTGTTTATTGCTAGAAGTTTGGAATTTATTTTGTGCTTTACATATGTTTTATTTAGGTCTTAAATCCCCAGGGGCAATTTGGTCATTTTACATGTTATAGAATTTCAGGTATTACACCAACCCTGAACTCATATGATTATCAAGTTTTCCTGACAACCATTATTATCCACCCTTGGAAAGTTCTACCATCGGAAATATTTCGTTGTACGAAGATTTTCCGGTATTTCCGATGTAATATGATTTTTGTTCACCTCAGTGATTCTCTTTTGATACTCTTGTTGGTTTATGAAGAAGAAAGAAAGAAGTATGTGATGACGTATCGGCTATCGCAAACTTAACCGTACCACTATCAGCAATCGTTATCCGTTTCCAAGTACCAATAATTGATTTGGTCCTTCTTTTGGAAACTTCGTATCTCGTTGCATCGTTTTAGATTTGAAGGGCTGAAGAAGCAACCACAAGGACTTCTAAGAAGGGGGTTAACTAACCGAGAGTAACCTTTGTGAAGTAGTCCAGTTGTATTTTTGAAGAAGGAGGAAGGCGGCATGAAGTGTATGTGAAAGTTTTCCCTAAATGATTTCAGAGACTGTCCTTACACTCGTTAAAACCTTATGAGTTTGAGTGATGCCAATGGTATTGGCTAAGAATGGTCATGTCTTTGCGTATTTTGGACAAATTGTCATAGTATGGCATTGTGTTATGTTCAGAAAACGAAAGAAGAACATAGAGATTAATGATGAGACGACCACTTGATCTGGAAGAGAAACTTGATTGACATTCAGAAACCATTGTAGACGACGCTACCCTGTATGTTGTGAAGACAGAGTTTTCCCAGGAAGGACCGAGATCGAAGACAGTTACCAGAGTGAGAAACTTGGTAGAAGAGTAGTAGAAGACGGTGGCGACGAGCATTACAAGAGAAGAAGCATATAGGAAGAAGAGAGAAACTGGGATAATACTCAACCATATATTATGCAAACCGTGAAGATTACAGCTCGGGCATCAAGACAACCAGACCGTAGGAGACGAAGCATTCAGCACATAACCTGGAGTCGACGACGGCGGTGTTACCTTAAAACCTGGAGCGGTGTTAGAAGACCTGTCGAAGAAACGCAATCTTGTTTCTCTATTCATTTTAGTTGTACTAAAATGAATTGATAGCTGAAGCAGGCTTGCGGATGGAGGGATGCACAGTGATCATGTCAGAGACTACCGTTGCGACGCCGCAGTATCAAGAAGTGTTGCTGAAGGCTTGAGGAATCAGACTCGAGTTTGTAATTCCCGTTCACCGTGAAATATGATAGACAAGCGTCAAACTACTCCAACTTGGAAGAACCCTAAAATTTGGTATAAGAATGGGTAAATTTTGAAGCAGGCATTTGTGTGTAGACGAGATGACGTTGTGGAGAATGAAGCTATCGATGACGTATTCGTTTCCTCTCAACCTACTTAAATTCCGTTACTTGATAATGAGGTCCTTCGAATGATTTGGTTCTCTGTTAGTAATTCCGTTCTGTGTTCATTCTGCGTTTGTTGAATAACGATTTGTATGAGAATTTTGACGAGATATGGAAGGAATTTTGATATATACAAATAGACGGATGATGAAGTAACCACTTATTTTGGCTGAATTGATTTCGGTAAGTTATGAAGTATTGGCGCTATTAATGACGTACCTGAATTTTGATGGACATTTTCGGATTTCCGTTACTCTTCGAGTGATTTCGTATTCTTAGTTATGATATTTGACTTTGGTGACCCTGAGACTGTAGGTGGATTAGGTGGATTTAGATAAGTTGTGTTGTTCACGACTTGAGATAAAGTATGACCATCATGAGGGCATATTTATATGATGCTAGTATTATGACGCCTGATCAACGTGATAATACTTACATCATATAACGTGCACTTGTTGTGGGCATAGGATATTTCGAGAAGTACCTTAGAACCTTAAAATTTCTGTTATCTGATTGAGATCATCCGCGGTTAGTGAGACTTTGGATTCATTCTACCTACCCAGTCGATCTGCTATCTTTGATATTCGACTTGATATGTTGGGATGCTCGACGAGCGTTTTGCTAATCTCTGCACTTCCGATAATGATCTTAGATTCTATTATAGGGCCTTCTGCCATTTGATGATGTCTAAAGATGTGCTTCCTGTCTGTATGGATTCAATCTGTTCTGCTTTGTATACGTTCCGCATTCATTAAATCTGTTCATTTTGATCTGCTATGAGTTAAGATATGAGGTTGTGGATTCTGAGAAAACAAGACCTGTTTGTTTATGAGAACACCTTTGGAAGGCTCTTTTGAAGCCGAGACTATTTGAAAAGCTGAAGAGTTACGTTTGCACCACCTCATGTTTGCTACGATTCGATGTATTCTCATTTAATTCTCCTAATCAATTCGATGTTAACCCTACGTCCTGTTGTACCTCTTCCTAGAGAATTCGACTATCATCCGTACATTGGTACGTTATCATGTGGATTCAAACACGGCATAGTGTGTCCCTGTTTTGTTCTCACCCCTTCCATCTCTGATTCCTTGCAGATTTCGAGGACGAAATTTTCTTTTAGAGGGGAAGAAGTTGTAACACCTAAAATCTGGAAACGTGTAAAATGACCAAATTGCCCCTACAAGTTTAAAATTTATTTAAAAGCTTATAAAGTATCAAAACAATTCCAAACTTCTGACAATTAACAAGTTATGATACCAAATAATTTTGACAACTCCATTTAACATTTATACAAGCTACAAAATTACCAAAATGCCCCTATGTGAGCCGAATGGGATAATAAGTAATATTATGATTATATAAAACGATTTAAAATAGATAAATATGGAAATAAATCAACCCAATTATTATGCCAACCCATATCACGAAATTTTGGCCTTATCCCTCCCCCAAGACTCGAGTTACCACTTTTTAAATCAATCACATCTTTATTTTGTCTAGCCCTAATTGCCGATTTAATGAAAAACACACACACAATTTCTATAGCCTCAAATCGACACTCTAAAATCCTTAGACCATTTTTCCGTGATTGATCATCATCCAAAGGAGCTAGGAAAAATAACCTTCGAATTTTTTGAAGCCCGATTCGATCTTGGTGAATTCTTTCATTGTCGCTAGGTGTAAAAGAGGTATGATTCGAAATAATTCATGAGACCTTCTAAAAATTCGTTTCTTATTTTTCTCATGTTCCTTGTATCATATGTGATCCATGAAAAATAGATTTGATATCTTTATTTATAAGGCAACTAGACAAGTGGGGTATAATAAAATTGGTATTTAATGCGAATATTAAAGTTGGGACATAGGCCAGTGGGTCATAATGTCTTGCATTGACTAAACATTTTTTTTTAATTATAGATTAAATAAACATGTCATCGACGCCTCAATCTAAAATATCTACCTCGTCTACGGACGTCACTCACCCACATAAACGAAATTCGAATGACGTTGGGTGGGAATTTGGAATACTAGCGGACCCAAACGACCCGGATAAAGTCCAATGTTTGAAATGTAAGAAAGTGGTGTTGGGAGGAGTTTATAGAATCAAACAACATATTGCGGGTATAATAGGAAGTGTAAGGGCTTGTAAATCATCATCCAATGAAGATAAAATCAAATGTCGAAATGCTCTTAATGAGGCCAAAAACAAAAAGAAGGCCAAACAAGAACATAATGATGCTTTAAGAGCGGAAGTGAATATTAGTAATGATGAAACGATCGACCTTGATGAAATGGAAGATAGTTTTGGAAACTTGAAACCATCTAAGTCTTTTGGTCTTATTGATAGATTTGCAAAAGTCGTAGATAAAGGCACGAGCAAACAAGCTAATCTTTCTAATGTTATAAGAAAAGAACAAATGATCGCCTACAAAGAATATATTTGTAGGTGGGCTTATGAATGTGCGATTCCGTTTCATGTTTTCGAAAGGGATAGCTTTGTAAAGGTAATGCAAGCGGTTGGTCAATTTGGACCTAATGGTCCACTTCCTACTAGATATGAGATAGGGGATACTTTTATAAAAGCGTACATGTTTCATAATAGTCACATTACAGTGGGCATATTTGAAGTTTATAGTTGAATTGAAGTTTATTTAGTGTTACTTTGTAAGTTTCGTGCTCGTGTTTATAAATTTATTTCTTTTTGAAGCAATTGGTGGGCTAACGAGGTACAAGAAAACACTTGATCAAGCGAAAACGCTAACGGTGTTTATTTATGCCCACCACAAGACATTGGCTTTGATGAGGCAATTCACTAAGAAAAGAGATATAGTGAGACCGGGAGTTACAAGATTTGCTTCCGGATTTCTCACTTTACAAAATTTGGCCGAAAAAAAGTCTCAACTAAGAAATATGTTTTGTAGTGAAGAGTGGGAGAAGTGTAAATTCTCAAAAACGGTTAAAGGAAAAACCGTTTATGCATTGGTGCTAAGTGCCGCATTTTGGGCGGGTGTAACAACATGTTAGAAAGTTTTTGCACCATTAGTTAAAGTTCTTCATATGGTCAATGCGGATTGGAAGCCTTCCATGGGTTTATATATGGTGAGCTAAGAAAGGCAACACAAGAAATAAAAAGTGTGTTGAACGATAATGAAAATGCATACAATCCCGTTTTGGATATCATTGCACTAAAGTCATTAAATAGGCTTGACACGTTCCTACATAAGGCGGCCTACATTTTAAACCCTATTATTATTATTATTATTATTATTATTATTATATTATTATTATTATATCCATTGGCCAAACTAGACGTAGAAGCTAATGATTCGATTGTTGAGATTCTTGGTGTTTTATTTCCCGGAGATTATGAGCTTCAAAACCATATCAATACGGTTGAATTGCCAATGTACAAAAATAAGCTTGGAAAGTTTGACCGACCAATCGCGATTAAAGCATGTGCGGTGAACAATGAGAAGTTTGATCCAGGTAATGCAAACTTTGATCATTTTTTTTGGAACAAAAATTTAGATTTATCAATATATTAATATGCTTGTTTTCAAATTATAGCAAATTGGTGAGATAGTTATAGTGGCTCGGCTCCTAATTTGAAAAAGATTGCTATAAGGATACTTTCTTTAACCACTAGTTCATCGGGATGTGAAAGAATTTGGAGCATATTTGAAGGGGTTAGTAACTTCAAATCTTAAGTAATTTAACAAATATATATAATATATTCGTTTATTTACTTAAATATAAATATATTATTGCTTAATTTGAACTTCGTAGGTGCATACGAAAAAAAGAAATAGACTAGAGGTGGCCAAAATGAACAATCTTGTTTATGTTCAAGCTAATGCAAATTTAATGGAAAGTAAGAAGAAAAGAAAGGCGAGAAATCATGAACTACTTCTAGGAGAAGATGCAAGTGAGGCACAAGAATTGTAAGAAGTTCACTAACAAATAACACACGTATGGCTTGAGATTTGGCCGAATAGTAGAAGATATTGTAGAGAGAGAAAGTGAAGTTGGGAGCCTTTGTAGAGAGAGAAAGTGAGATGTAAGATTAGTGTAATGAAAGGTCCAACCCTTCCCTTGTGTGGGAAGGGCTATATATAGTACAATATTAGTTGCCCCGTGTGGGCTGTGGAGTGAGCTGACAGTGGGTAAAGACCCGACCCACTCCACGAATACTTTAATATCTAAACTATTACTAATATTATTGATAATCCTACGAGCTAGTTAACACGAACAAATACTCGGGGTGACCGAGTCTTCACTTGAATAATTGTATTCCTAACAATCTCCCTCTAAGGGAGGTCACCCCTGAAATAATGTTTTGAATTCTAGCGTTTTGTCATATGACTATGACTTCCTAGCTCGTAGTTCTTGATTCTTCAAAATCATTAATCTTTGTGCGTTCAGCAGCGAACTTTTGATGACTGATCTTTTGTCTTGGATGATCATTGAGATTTCTTTGAGAATATCATCCAACATATGTCTTCCAGTCATCATGTAGCATCTCCTCCATATGAAGTTGTGATGTTGAACCGACATGCTCACACTTTTCTGGATCATGATCTTCAGCATCATAGTTGCGGAAGCAGTGTTGAAGGTCCTTTTAGATATCATGATTTCTTTGATTATGATGATGTAATGTGAGCATGGGGTGATGTATCGCCATCTTTTCGGCAATCAGCAGCAACCGCCAGGTATTCCTGTATACGACAGTTAGCAATAAAACACCCAACACTTATAGGTTTGGATTTAGAGATTGTTAACAGCATAGTGTGAAAACTTTCTCTAAACCTCACCAAGGTCGTTCCTAAATCGGAAACCCCCGAGAGAGTTTACAAGATCTACCGAAGTATATCAACGATTAGGTGAGTCGCTGGAGTTCACTCCACGACTGTAGACCGTTTGTAACCGCCGTGACCACTAAGCGTAATTCACAAGAAATTACCGAAGTGACCTGCTTTCAGGGCTGTTTGATGTTGACCCTGGCAGGTGTTGTAACACCTAAAATCTGGAAACGTGTAAAATGACCAAATTGCCCCTACAAGTTTAAAATTTATTTAAAAGCTTATAAAGTATCAAAACAATTCCAAACTTCTGACAATTAACAAGTTATGATACCAAATAATTTTAGACAACTCCATTTAACATTTATACAAGCTACAAAATTACCAAAATGCCCCTATGTGAGCCGAATGGGATAATAAGTAATATTATGATTATATAAAACGATTTAAAATAGATAAATATGGAAATAAATCAACCCAATTATTATGCCAACCCATATCACGAAATTTTGGCCTTATCCCTCCCCCAAGACTCGAGTTACCACTTTTTAAATCAATCACATCTTTATTTTGTCTAACCCTAATTGCCGATTGAATGAAAAACACACACACAATTTCTATAGCCTCAAATCGACACTCTAAAATCCTTAGACCATTTTTCTGTGATTGATCATCATCCAAAGGAGCTAGGAAAAATAACCTTCGAATTTTTTGAAGCCCGATTCGATCTTGGTGAATTCTTTCATTGTCGCTAGGTGTAAAAGAGGTATGATTCGAAATAATTCATGCGACCTTCTAAAAATTCGTTTCTTATTTTTCTCATGTTCCTTGTATCATATGTGATCCATGAAAAATAGATTTGAGGCTGTTCTTGGCTGAATTCGAGTTTTGTGGATTATTGTTCTTATCGAGCCTATTTTTAAGGTACCTTCTAAATAAATTCGATCAAGCTATATAAAATTCGTTCATGATTTTTCTCCTAATCCTTATATCGTGTATACTCTGGGAAAAATAATGGAAAGGTTGTGGAGAAGCTTTTGGAGTCGTTTTGGAATATTGGTTCGTTTTGTTCATACGCGTATCTCTAAATTGGTGCAGCCCTTTTCACAGTTCGATACTTGGTTTGGTAATTTTCTCAGGTCCCCTACATCATATGAACACCAAATAAAATGTCTAAATCGATCCATGCATACTCTATATAATATTTGTGAATTAAATCTTAAGAACATGCATAAAACCCTAAATAATTCAATCCGAATTTTTGAAGCTTAATATTTATTTTATTTGGACTCTATACAATCATAATAGACCTGGAAAAATGATACTTCGAATTTTTGAGGCCTAGAACAATTATTTTGAAATTATGTTTATAATCGGCTAAATAAGAAAAAGAAAGAAAATATAATTCGACTATGGTTTGAGAGCTAGGGCTTGTTTTTGTGATTATTAATGATTTTTAATGATTGAGTAATGATTAAAAATATGTTGGATATGTTAGGGTTTGGATTTGTGGATTTAAAGTGTTATACGATTTGTAATTAAAGTATAAGGGGGTGTTTTGTAACTTTTAAAACTCAAGGGTTATTTTTAGAACTTATTGTGGGCTGTGAACATTTCGAATAAAATATAAGTTGAGGGTGCTATGTGTAATTTTGTATTCTAAAGGGTTAAAATGTTTATTTGATAAAGTATAAGTCGATTTTGAAAATAATTAAAATAGAGGGACTAAATATGAAATTCTGGAAACTTAAGGTTGATTTGAGTAATTAATTATATTCAGGGGGTTATGTGTCATTTTGATAATTTAATGGCTTGATATATAATTATTGATAATTAAAGGTTGAAATTGTAAGTTTAAGGACTAAACATGTAACTTTGATAACTAGAGGGACTAAATGTGTAAATTAGAAATACTTGAGGATACATTCGTATAATATGATAAAATAAGTACTCATTGTGTAAAATTGATAAATTAAGGGTTTAATGTGTAACTACGAATATTTGAAGGTTAAAAGTGTAACTTTTGTAATGAAAGGGTATAAAGTGTAATTTGTGAATTCTTAAGGACCAAATAGGTAAATATGATAAGAGATACCCTAATTCCAGAAATAATGATTTAACTAAGTATGTTAATCCAACTTTCTAAAAGAGGAAACTTTCTAAAGTGGAAACTTTCTATATAAGGAAACTTTCTAAAAATGGAAACTTACTAAATATGGAAACCGGCCAAAAAAATGGAAAGTTACTTAAAATGGAAAGGCAGATAATTAAGAATGAATTGTAATTCCCTTCTACTCCTTTAGGTGTGAAGAAGGAGTGACTTTGAACTATCCCCTATTTCTGTGCTTTGTTCTGTTCGTGCTTTCGTCATAAGGTACAGATATTCTGCTCTTTTTAATAAGGAGCCTTCGTTCTCTTATTTTGATTTGTACCAGGATTTCCTAAGCCATTGCTATGTTCCCTACACTGTGATTTGAACCTTTGACAATTGAAACTTTGGCATGTGAACCTTTTGATATGAACCCTGTGATATGAACCTTTACATTTGAACTCTGATTATGACCATTGTGAACCTTTGCTTTGATATGAACCTTTGACCTGTGACCCCAGTTTGATACCCGAGCCAAATGTGTTTCCTAGCCATGAAGGTAACATGGCCATGTATTTGATGCACCACTGACATGACTCTAGTGTACTCGAGTGATGTTGTACACCGTCCCCATTGTGATTGTGATATGCGCGCTTTATATTTATTATGGCCAATGTGATTTGTGTGGGGGGCGTATGGATGCATCCTAGATTTGTATTTGTGATTGTGACATGTGATATATGTGGTGACTGATGATGGGTGCAATCCACGTCTTTCACAAAATGTGGGAGCTAGCTACTCCATTTGAAGAATGAGGACACCCCTCATATTATCTGATTATCTGAGAGGTCTCCCCTCTATATGATTTGAAGATTATGGTTACGATGTGATATGTGATGTGATATGTGGGCTCGTGGTGGATTACTGTCCTAAACCTTACTCTTTATTTTCTTTTCCTATATCTCATTCATTATGATATGCCTGTTCATTTCCATTTGCCTTTGTTTCCGTTTATTATATATCTGTTCACTGGGCTTTGTAAGCTCAGCCGCACGTTTTCTTTTCGTGTGCGGCAGGTTTTAGTTGGAAGATGAGTACGAGTGAAGAGACTTTTGGACTTAGAAGACTTGATAGTTTTGGGCCTAGAGATGATTAGAAGTTATCTTATTGTTAGAAATTGTATTCGCCTTGTAACCTTGTTATTTCAGTATTTCCTTTGTAACCCTTGAGAATCTTTGTATTACTTTTGAATGTATGCTTTGTTATATCTGATATGAAAGCATTGGCGTGACATCTTTACCCTTGTCGGGTTGGGGTGTTACAGGTGTAACACCCCAACCCGGCAAGGGTAGAAGTATCACACAAATGGCTCCATATCAGATCAAACAAAGCATACAATCAATAGTCATACAATGGCTCTCAAAGGTTACAAATGAAATCTTGCAATACAAAGGGTTACAAAGGAAAATAAAAGCTGCCTATCAAATCCATAAGTACATCTCTTCTAATGGCTTCTACTCAAAGTCTTCTAGGTCCAAAGTCTCTTCACTCTTACCCAGCTTCCAACTAAAACCTGCTGCGGGAAAAGAAAACGCGGCTGAGCTACTAGAGCTCAGTGAACAGATATAACGTAACAAGCAGTAGTATAATGTATAATTTACATGAGTAAAAGAGTGTGGAAACATGAATACATGGTATCAAGATGAAAGGTAAGAGTACATGGTATCATAAGGAAAGGTAAAAGGGTACATGGTAAAGGAAGTCAGAAATCCACTACGAGCCCATAACATAACATGAATCATAATCATAATCATAATCGTAAACATGCAGAGGGGAGGCCTCTTAGTATCTTGTGAATATGAGGGGTGTCCTCAATCATGGGTATCCTGTAAATATGAGGGGTGTCCTCAATCATGGGTTGGAGTAGCTAGCTCCCGGAGTGTGAAAGACGTGTATCGCACACACCATCAGTCACCATGAATAACATAACATAACATGAACATGAACAAATCTAGGATGCATCCATACGCCCCCGGTGGCCATAATCTGCCTCTACATAAACATGAATCATAAACATAAACGTGCAGGGATGGGACAGGTCATCACTCTCCTGCCCTAGAGTCATGCCATCGGTGCATCGACTGACATGGACATGAAACCCTCATGCCTAGTGAGTGGCTCGTAGTATCAAACTGAGGGTCAAGGTCAAGTATCGTGAATCATGTATTTAGTTTACTTGCATAAGTCAATATCATGTTTCATAAGTTCATAACCATAGGTTCATAATCATGGTTCATAAGCAAGGTTCATAAGCAAAGGTTCATGAATGAAAGGTTCATAATCACAAAAGGTTCAATATCATGATGGTTCAATAATCGGAGTTCATGAATGAAGGGAACATAGCAATGGTATAGGGAACCCTAATATGAATCATAATCAGAGAATGAAGGCCTCTTATCAAAGAAGCAGAATATCTGTACCTTATTGCTTGACAAAGGAAATCACGAAATAAGATGATAATGAGCACAGGTCACTCCCTCTTCACACCTAGAGGAGTAAATACATGATTACTAAAGATCCCATTTCCATATTAAGTAACTTTCTATTTTTAGCAAGTTTCCATTTTTGGAAAGTTACCACATTTAGCAAGATTCAAGTGATATAATTCAAGTCAAGTCTTTAATTAGCTTATTATGGAAGTAACATTCATTTTAACAAGTTACACAAGTTCAGGGTTAATTATGACAAGTTTTCATAGTTCAGGGTTATAAGTGTAAATTTGCCAAAGTTTAAGGTCCACATTAAAATTATCATCATTTTACCATTCAAACACTTATACTTTCCAGAATTACACATTTAGCCTTCAAGTTTCCAATATTTACGAATTACATCCCTTTACTTTATTAATTTACAAATTAATCTTATACTTACATAATTTACAATCTAACCTTTACAATATTCATATTACACATCAAGTCCCTTTATTTCTTCAAATTACAGAAATTAACCTTCAATATAATTATGTTACAAACAGCCCTCAAAGTTTTGGTAATTTACACATTTGGTCCTTATACTTTTTAAATTACAAATTCGAATTATATAATTTACTATAATTTCATATTAAACCCTTAATTTACCAATTTTACACCATGAGTACTTATTTTAGCATGTTACACGAATTCTCCTTCAAGTTTCCATAATTTACACAATAGGTCCCTCTAGTTATCAAAGTTACATATTTAGTCCTTTAAATTACAATTTCAACCTTTAATTATTAACATTTACATATTAAGCCATTAAATTATCAAAATTGCACATAACCCCCTGAATATAATTTATTACTCAAAACAGCACCAAGTTTCCAGAAATTACATATTTAGTCCCTCATTTTTATTTATTTTCAATTCGACATTAATATTATAAATTAAATCCATATCTTGCCAAAATTACAAATAAGACCCTCATGTTATAATTTTTACACATTCTCCCAGGTCCATACAATATTACAAAAATATCCCACAAGTTTTAATAATTACAAAACACCCCCTTAACTTATTATTTTCAAATCGGTATGCATAAAACCTTAACAAAATCAAACCCTAGCAATCCCAATCATTAGGCCATCATTGTATCATCATTATATAACTTTTATTTCCAGATTTCATCCACCAAAAACCCTAGATCGATTGGTATAATAATTTTTCCACAATTTCTCTTTTTATTTCTTAAATCCGGTTTTATCTTAAATTCGACATACATGTTTTTAGGCCTCAACAATTCGAACTACCATTTTTATCATGTTATATGATCATCATAGAAGCCATGAAAAATAATAACCTGACCCAGAAAATTCGCATACAAGATTTTTAGATTTAATTCGATTTTAGGGTTTATAAACCCATAAATTTCTATTCGGCCAAAATACAATGCATGGTTCGATTTAAGTATTTTTCCCATGTTATATGTGATTAAGAGAGAGCTAGAAAAATACCATAAATATTTTAGATCAAGGGATTCACACGCTTTGAATTTCTTTGGTTCGGTTGCACTTTTTCGACCCAATTAAATCACCACAGCCAAACGATCGACCCTAGAACCTTGTGGCTATTTTTCCCACCTTCTTGGCACTATGAAGAACTCCAGAAAATTATCTCCTTGCTTCAGAAAATTTGGATGTGGTGTGGGTGATTTTTGAGGGAGGCGGCTTATTTGTTTTTAGGGTTTTAGAGGTGAAATAAATTTATGGGATGACATAAGTTAGGTTAGACCGAATATTGGGGAGGGAATGGGGCCAAATAACCGGCCTTCAATGGCCCAAGAATTAATTTACCAAATTAAATGTATTTTCCTTAATTACTTTTATGTTTAAAAAGGTTTTTAATTAATAATAATTATGTATTTAAATTTTTGGCATACACAAGGGTATTTTGGTCATCTCACAACTTGTATAAATATTTATCGAAGTTGTCAAAATTATTTTGTATCATATCTTGTTCATTACCCGAAGTTTGGGATCGATTCGGTACTTTATAAGCTTTTAATTAAATTTTTAAACTTGCAGGGGTAATTTGGTAATTTTAACATGTTTTTCAGATTTTAGGTGTTACAACTTCTTCCCCTCTAACAGAAAAATTTCGTCCTCGAAATTTGCAAAGAGTCAGGAATAAAACGAATCGAAAGCAAAACAGGGACACATACTATGCTGAGTGCGAATCCAAAAGATAACGTACCAATATGCGGATGATAATCGAATCCCTAGGAAGAGGTACAAACAAAACGTAGGGTTTACATCGAATTGATTAGGCGAATTAAACGAGAATGCATCGAATCGTAACGACCATGAGGTGGTGCAAAAGTAACTCTTCTGCTTTTCAAATAGTCTCTGCGTCAAAGAGCCTTCCAGAGGTGTTCTCATAAACAAACAAATCTTGTTGTTCTCAGAATCCAACATCTCATATCTTAATTCATAGCAGATAAAAAATGAACAGACTTAACGAATGCGGAACGTATACATGTAGCAGAACAGAGGCGTATTCTCATATAGTAACAGATCGAATCCATACGGACAGAAAGCATGTTGTTAGATATCCTCAAATAGCAGAAGGCCCTACAATAGAATCTAAGATTTTTATCGGATGTGCAGAGATCAGCAAAACGCTCGTCGAGCATCCAAACGTACCAAGTCGAATATCCAGAACAGCAGATCAAATGGATAGGTAGAATGAATCCAAAGTCTCACTAAACGCGGATGAGCTCAAACGGATAACATAAATTCTAAGGTTCTAAGGCACTTCTCGAAATATCCTATGCCCACAACAAGTGCACGTTATATGATGTAAGTATTATCACGTTGATCAGGCGTCATAATACTAGCATCATATAAATATGCCCTCATGATGGTCATACTTTATCTCAAGTCGTGAACAACACAGCTTATCTAAATCCACCTAGTCCACCTACAGTCTCAGGGTCACCAAAGTCAAACATCATGACTAAGAGTACGAAATTTACTCGAAGAGTAACGGAAATCCGAAAATGTCCATCAGAATTCAGGTACGTCGTTAATAGATCCAAGACTTCAAAACTCATCGAAATCCATTCAGCCAAAAATAAGTGGTTACTTCATCATCCATTTATTCGTAAATCTCAAAATTTCTTCCATAGCTCCTCAAAATTCTCATGCAAATCGTTATTCAACAAACGCAGAATGAACACAGAACGGAATTACTAACAGCAAACCAAATCATTCAAAGGACCTCATTAACAGGTAACGGAATTTAAGTAGGTTGAGGGGAAACGAATACGTCGTTGATAGCTTCATCCTCCACAGAATCATTTCGTCTAGACACCAGTACCCGTTTCAAAAACCGTCCATTCATATACAAAATTTTAAAATTTCTTCCAAGTTGGAGTAGTTTGCCGCTTGTCCATCTTCTCTCATGGTGAAAAGGAAATACAAACTTGGGTCTGGTTCCTCAAGCCTTCGGCAGCTCTTCTTGATATTGTGGCGTCGTACCGGTAGTCTCTGACACGATCACTGTGCATCCCTCCATCCGCAAGCCTGCTTCAGCTATCAATTCATCTTAGTACCACTAAAATGACTAGGGAAACAAGATTGCGTTTCTTCGACAGGTCTTCTAACGCAGCTCCAGGTTTTAAGGTAAACACCGCCGTCGTCGACTCCGGATTATATGTTGAATGGTTCGTCTCCTACGGTCTGGTTGTCTTGATGCCCGAACTGTAATCTTCACGGTTTGCATAATATATGGTTGAGTATTATCCCAGTTCCTCTCTTCTTCCTATATGCTTCATCCCTGGTAATGCTCGTCGCTACCGTCTTCTACTACTCTTCCACCAAGTTTCTCACTCTGATAACTGTCTTCGATCTCGGTTCTTCCTGTGGAAAACTCTGTCTTCACAATATACCGGGTAGTGTCGTCTACAAATGTTTCTGAATGTCAATCAAATTCCTCTTCCAGAACAAGTGGTCGTCTCATCAATAATCTCTATATTCTTCTTTCGTTCTCTGAACATAACACAATGTCATACTATGACAATTTGTCCAAAACACACGAAGACATGATCATTTTTGCCAATACTATTGGCATCACTCAAACTCATAAGGTTATAACGAGCGCGAGGACCGTCTCTGAAATCGTTTAGGGGAAAAACTTTCACATACACCTCATGTCGCCTTCCTTCTTCTTCAAAGTAAGACTGAACTACTTCACAAAGGTTACTCTCGGTTAGTTAACCCCCTTCTTAGAAGTTCTTGTGGTTGCTGCTTCAGCCCTTCAAATTTAACACGATGCAACGAGATACGAAGTTTCAAAAGAAAGACCAAATCAATCATTGATGTGCGAAAACGGATAACGATTACTGATAGTGGTATGGTTATGTGCACAATAGTCGATACGTCGTCACATACTTCTTCTTCATAGACCAACAAGAGTACTTCAAGAGAATCACTGAGGTGAGCAAAATTCATATTACACCGGAAATACCGGAAAATCTTCGTACAACGGAATATTTCTAATGGCGGAACTTTCCAAGGGTGGATAGTAATGGTTGTCAGGAAAATTGATAATCATATGAGTTCAGGGTTGGTGCTTCCATAGTGGCAAAACTTTAGCAGATTCAGGTGTAGAGATTCATCATAACGAAATAGGGTAAGATAGATTGTTAAGATCACATTTCAGATACGGTAGTCTATGGCAGCTTTACAAATAGTCATCCAGTCCATACATAAAAGACCACACAATAAGACATGTCAAGATCAAAAGATTCATAGAACGAATACAGTCATCGAATCAGACGGATAGTTCATATATCGAAGTCCAGCACATGTTTCAATAAAAGTGTTGAGATGGATAAACGAATGATTCAAGTGTGGGGATTTGTTCAGCTTCTTAGCATAAACAATAAGTAGGATGTGTATTATCAGCAATACGAACATCGTATATTCGTCAAAAGTGAGATGTACAAAATATCCGTTATTAGCATCACCATGCTCAGTTAACAAATCCATACAGAGATAACATAGCATCATATCCTTCCAAAGGAAATGGTTGGCAGAACAAGATTCGTCATTCAGAGGAAAGGAACATAACTTCCTATATCCATGGTTAATAATTACCAGAATTCTCATAGGAGTAGTAACGGATTTATGCAAAGTTAAGTAGTATCGGACGATACATTCACATTCAGCATAAGCAATGAATTCACAAAATGTGTCGAACACATTATGGTTGAATGGCTTACGACATGGTCGGAAAGGTGTTAAACAGCTTATCAAACAAATCAGAGGTGGATGCCAAAATCTGAAAATGAAACTTAAATGGTGTAAGGTATCCAGGTGGGTTTTCCGAGGTATTCCAAACTTACTTGGTTACTAAGCTTAAGTTGCAAAACTTCTAACTCCTGAAAAGTTCTGATGAGGCTTAACTAAAGGCAAGGGCACGAATCAGAGTGATGCGGAAGCAAATGATACTCACATATATGTCTTAGTCTACCCATTCCTCACTAGTCAAATTTAGGTTCCTATAGGGAGATCCTAAAGCAAATCTTATAGGTTATCTTATGAGCGCTTACAGGGAAATTTAGTGGTCCTAACTTACACAGGCCAAGGGTAAATGTATTACGAATCGCAGCCTGTCTCTCTGATACCATAATTGTAACACCCCAACCCGGCAAGGGTAGAAGTATCACCCAAATGGCTCCATATCAGATCAAACAAAGCATACAATCAATAGTCATACAATGGCTCTCAAAGGTTACAAATGAAATCTTGCAATACAAAGGGTTACAAAGGAAAATAAAAGCTGCCTATCAAATCCATAAGTACATCTCTTCTAATGGCTTCTACTCAAAGTCTTCTAGGTCCAAAGTCTCTTCACTCTTACCCAGCTTCCAACTAAAACCTGCCGCGGGAAAAGAAAACGCGGCTGAGCTACTAGAGCTCAGTGAACAGATATAACGTAACAAGCAGTAGTATAATGTATAATTTACATGAGTAAAAGAGTGTGGAAACATGAATACATGGTATCAAGATGAAAGGTAAGAGTACATGGTATCATAAGGAAAGGTAAAAGGGTACATGGTAAAGGAAGTCAGAAATCCACTACGAGCCCATAACATAACATGAATCATAATCATAATCATAATCGTAAACATGCAGAGGGGAGGCCTCTTAGTATCTTGTGAATATGAGGGGTGTCCTCAATCATGGGTATCCTGTAAATATGAGGGGTGTCCTCAATCATGGGTTGGAGTAGCTAGCTCCCGGAGTGTGAAAGACGTGTATCGCACACACCATCAGTCACCATGAATAACATAACATAACATGAACATGAACAAATCTAGGATGCATCCATACGCCCCCGGTGGCCATAATCTGCCTCTACATAAACATGAATCATAAACATAAACGTGCAGGGACGGGACAGGTCATCACTCTCCTGCCCTAGAGTCATGCCATCGGTGCATCGACTGACATGGACATGAAACCCTCATGCCTAGTGAGTGGCTCGTAGTATCAAACTGAGGGTCAAGGTCAAGTATCGTGAATCATGTATTTAGTTTACTTGCATAAGTCAATATCATGTTTCATAAGTTCATAACCATAGGTTCATAATCATGGTTCATAAGCAAGGTTCATAAGCAAAGGTTCATGAATGAAAGGTTCATAATCACAAAAGGTGCAATATCATGATGGTTCAATAATCGGAGTTCATGAATGAAGGGAACATAGCAATGGTATAGGGAACCCTAATATGAATCATAATAAGAGAATGAAGGCCTCTTATTAAAGAAGCAGAATATCTGTACCTTATTGCTTGACAAAGGAAATCACGAAATAAGATGATAATGAGCACAGGTCACTCCCTCTTCACACCTAGAGGAGTAAATACATGATTACTAAAGATCCCATTTCCATATTAAGTAACTTTCTATTTTTAGCAAGTTTCCATTTTTGGAAAGTTACCACATTTAGCAAGATTCAAGTGATATAATTCAAGTCAAGTCTTTAATTAGCTTATTATGGAAGTAACATTCATTTTAACAAGTTACACAAGTTCAGGGTTAATTATGACAAGTTTTCATAGTTCAGGGTTATAAGTGTAAATTTGCCAAAGTTTAAGGTCCACATTAAAATTATCATCATTTTACCATTCAAACACTTATACTTTCCAGAATCACACATTTAGCCTTCAAGTTTCCAATATTTACGAATTACATCCCTTTACTTTATTAATTTACAAATTAATCTTATACTTACATAATTTACAATCTAACCTTTACAATATTCATATTACACATCAAGTCCCTTTATTTCTTCAAATTACAGAAATTAACCTTCAATATAATTATGTTACAAACAGCCCTCAAAGTTTTGGTAATTTACACATTTGGTCCTTATACTTTTTAAATTACAAATTCGAATTATATAATTTACTATAATTTCATATTAAACCCTTAATTTACCAATTTTACACCATGAGTACTTATTTTAGCATGTTACACGAATGCTCCTTCAAGTTTCCATAATTTACACAATAGGTCCCTCTAGTTATCAAAGTTACATATTTAGTCCTTTAAATTACAATTTCAACCTTTAATTATTAACATTTACATATTAAGCCATTAAATTATCAAAATTGCACATAACCCCCTGAATATAATTTATTACTCAAAACAACACCAAGTTTCCAGAAATTACATATTTAGTCCCTCATTTTTATTTATTTTCAATTCGACATTAATATTACAAATTAAATCCATATCTTGCCAAAATTACAAATAAGACTCTCATGTTATAATTTTTACACATTCTCCCAGGTCCATACAATATTACAAAAATATCCCACAAGTTTTAATAATTACAAAACACCCCCTTAACTTATTATTTTCAAATCGGTATGCATAAAACCTTAACAAAATCAAACCCTAGCAATCCCAATCATTAGGCCATCATTGTATCATCATTATATCACTTTTATTTCCAGATTTCATCCACCAAAAACCCTAGATCGATTGGTATAATAATTTTTCCACAATTTCTCTTTTTATTTCTTAAATCCGGTTTTATCTTAAATTCGACATACATGTTTTTAGGCCTCAACAATTGGAACTACCATTTTTCTCATGTTATATGATTATCATAAAAGCCACGAAAAATAATAACCTGACCCAGAAAATTCGCATACAAGATTTTTAGATTTAATTCGATTTTAGGGTTTATAAACCCATAAATTTCTATTCGGCCAAAATACAATGCATGGTTCGATTTAAGTATTTTTCCCATGTTATATGTGATTAAGAGAGAGCTAGAAAAATACCATAAATATTTTAGATCAATGGATTCACACGCTTTGAATTTCTTTGGTTCGGTTGCACTTTTTCGACCCAATTAAATCACCACAGCCAAACGATCAACCCTAGAACCTTGTGGCTATTTTCCCCACCTTCTTGGCACTATGAATAACTCCATAAAATTATCTCCTTGCTTCAGAAAATTCGGATGTGGTGTGGGTGATTTTTGAGGGAGGCGGCTTATTTGTTTTTAGGGTTTTAGAGGTGAAATAAATTTATGGGATGACATAAGTTAGGTTAAACCGAATATTGGGGAGGGCATGGGGCCAAATAACCGGCGTTCAATGGCCCAAGAATTAATTTACCAAATTAAATGTATTTTCCTTAATTACTTTTATGTTTAAAAAGGTTTTTAATTAATAATAATTATGTATTTAAATTTTCGATATACACAAGGGTATTTTGGTCATCTCACAACTTGTATAAATATTTATCGAAGTTGTCAAAATTATTTTGTATCATATCTTGTTCATTACCCGAAGTTTGGGATCGATTCGGTACTTTATAAGCTTTTAATTAAATTTTTAAACTTGCAGGGGTAATTTGGTAATTTTAACATGTTTTTCAGGTTTTAGGTGTTACACTGGCAGGAATTTCTATTCAATCACTGAGAATTACATTTGTAAGTTCCCTCAAGAATGTTCTGGCAGATAGCTAAGATCTGCGTAGGACTCATAAGTTTACACCTGGTGTCCTTAATGTTGAACAACCAGTGTAGAAGTAACATGTGTTCCTATTAAGATCTTTTGATGCATCTCTTGGCTCTAGACTCAATAAGTGCATTTTTGGTAGTCAGAGACTGGAGCGGTGTCTCCTGTTTCAATATCAACATAGCTCATAATGAGCCGTCGATAAATTATGCAGGGTTCCTCGTGAGAATGAAACAAGTCCTTTTAAAAGAACTTGAGTGGTTTAGAAGGTTTAGTGCAGTGCGTCACTGGGTCCATGACGTCTTGTCTTCAATACCGGTGTTACCTTAGTAATCACCAGTAGTATATGAATTGAACCCGGTTTCTGCCCTAAGGTTGAATGATTGGAGGGCTATTTCTTTTCACTCTTTCTCATTTATTTTCTTTTTAATTCTTCAACCCCTTCTTTCTCCTTTCTCATATTACTCCTTTTTCCATAATCGTATCCTTTTTCCATAATCGTACCTAAGGACTTTCTAATACTAACTATTCGGTATTTTCCTTGGGCAGATCCCTCCGGCTCTGGCGGATCATAGGACGATTTTTCCTAACCTTAGTCACCTTATAACTTCATGACTATCCTATGTTGCCGTTAACCAAATCCTTGAAAAATCTCTCAAAGTGTTCATGATTATAAAACACATTTTGCTAACACTTTGAGAGTTTTATAATTTTCAAAGGCTCCCCCTCAACATGTGCTCATATGTTTTAATTTTAAATTTACACATGTTGGGTGGAGATCGCACTTTTTGAATTGATCCACTTTCAGTGAACATGACCGATTCGAGACACGCTTACATCACTAGTTAGACTAGCTTGAAATTATTACCCGGCCTGGTCACATCCATTGAAAGTTTCTCGAAACGGTACACTCTACTCAGACACATCCTCTTCGAGACACGCTTACAACACTGGTTAAACCAGCTTGAAATTATTACCCGGCCAGGATATGTCCTTTCTATTAATGACAGTTTGTGTTTCGTCAATTCATTGGTAAAGTCTGAGTCACATGAGATGTCGCATCCTTTCTGCTGTCGTGCCATTTGCTCCCCCTCAATATGTGCGTCGATATACTAAAGAGTTTTGCACATACGGAGGAGCTTACACTTAAGTCCAAAGAATCACATTTTCATCAGGTTTCATATTTAAATCACATTCTCTCCCCCGATCAAAAATTTCAAACCTTTTGGAGATTTGTGATCCCAATTGATTTAAATAAGTTTTAAAAAAAATGTGGGAGAAAATGTGGTCAGATTTGATATATTCTGATGATGGTGCTTACTATGCTCCCCCTCAAACCAAGAGAGAGTGTCACTGCTGATGTTGCACAAAGTTTAAAAAGGTGTCAAAATTTTGAACAACTACTCTCCCCCTCAATTAATGACCCGTTTTCTATTTAAAGAGTTGTAGTCATTCAATTGAGCGTGAAGCATTTGTGAAAATTTAAGTCCAATTACCACCTTGTGAAACACCAAAACTCTCCTGAAGAATCATAGATGCGAAGAGTTTGTGGTGTAAAGAAGACTTCTCTTCTTATACAAGAAATGATGCACTGAATCGTACATCAAGTCGGAGAAACATGGATATAATGTAATCCATGCCCGGGTGAACATCACCCAGTTGGAGGAACAACCGTCTTTTTGGCGACATGTTTTCCCCATAATAAAACGCTGGTTGCTATCTGAAGTAATAGCAAGCCATTAGACATGTTTTAACCGGTTAATATAACTTCTGCTCGAGCTTCATTTAAAGAACCGTGTCATTATTGAATGACATTTCTAGGTCCGTAAATGTTATCGATAAACAGAAGACATGCCTAGAAGAACTATTTTTTGGTATTTTTTGTGTTTTTCAGATTTTTATGGTTTTTATAGGTTTCATATTTTTCTATTTTCTTTTTGGTTTAAGATATACACAAATATATATACAAGGATATGTGAAGCAGATCCATTACTCCTCATTCTCTTCCTGAAGACGCTTAAGGGTTTCTGGCGTCAAACTCTTCATGCCAAGTCGCGGGAGAATAAATTGAAACCGTTCTCTCGGAAGTGCCTTAGTGAAGATATCAGCCAACTGAAACTCGGTCCTCACGAAGTAAAGTTCAACCACTCCTTTTTCAACCTGTTCCCTTATGAAGTGATGTCGGATGTCGATGTGCTTTGATCTGGAGTGTTGGACATTGTTGCAGCAAAGAGCTATAGCACTTTTGTTATCACAGTACAGAGGTATTTTGTTGTATGCAAAACCATAGTCCGATAGTTGTGATCTCATCCATAGAATTTGAGAATAACACGCAGACATGGCGATGTATTCAGCCTCTGTTGAAGATATAGACGTACTCATTTGCTTTTTAGATGACCAGCTAACCAACTTATCTGCCAGAAATTGAGCAACTCCTGAAGTACTTCGACGAGTATCTTGACACCCCGCATGATCTACATCTGCATAGGCTGTGAGTGCCATGGCAGTGTCCTTAGGATACCAGAGACCCATGTGGATAGTCCCTTGAAGGTATCGAAAGACCCGCTTTACTGCTTCCAGATGCTTCTTGGTAGGCTTGGTCTGGTATCGGGCACACATGCATACCGTAAACAATAGATCTGGGCTACTAGCAGTGATATACATCAGGGATCCGATCATGCTTCGAAACTTTGTTTGATCAACCGGGATCCCAGAGAGATCTTCATCCAACTTCGATCTCTCAATCATATGGGTGTCAACAGCATCACTTGAATCAAATCCAAATTTCTTCAATATTTCATTTGCATATTTGGATTGATTAATAAAGATGCCTCTGGGACTTTGGGAGATTTGTAAACCCAAGAAGAACGACATTTGTCCCATCATAGACATTTGGAACTTAGAACTCATCTCATTGGAAAACCTGTCACATTCCCTAGGATCAGACGAGGCGAATATGATGTCATCTACGTATATCTGAACAAGAAGTAGATGTTTGCCCAATTTCCTAGTGAATAGCGTAGGATCAACAACTCCTTTGGAAAAGCCATTAGCCAGAAGAAACTTCGATAAAGTATCATACCACGCCCTGGGTGCTTGCTTTAGTCCATATAGAGCTTTCTTCAAACGGTAGACGTGAGTAGGACGATCAGGATCCACAAATCCTTCTGGTTGACTGACATAAACTTCCACTTTTAGATCACCATTCAGAAATGCTGTCTTTACATCCATTTGGTAGACAACCATATTCCGACTGGCAGCATTAGCTAGAAAGATTCTGATGGCTTCAATTCGAGCAACTAGAGCGAATGATTCTTCAAAGTCTATGCCCTCTTCTTGACGATATCCTTTTGCAACAAGTCGAGCCTTATTCTTCAGAACATCACCATGCTCATCAAGTTTCACTTTAAATATCCACTTGAGAGCGATAATCATTGCACAATCTGGAGCGGGCACTAATTCCCATACTTCAAGTCGGTCAAACTCATGAATTTCTTCTTGCATAGCCTGAAACCAGCAGTCTTTAGACATAACATCTTTGAAATCTTTGGGTTCGATTTTGGAGAGTGCAGAATTAAAGAAGCACCACAGTGCATCGGTGGCAAGTTGCTTTCTTGTGGATACCGGACAAGAAGGATTTCCTATGATGTTGTCAATAGGATGATCGGTGGTCCATTTTCTGAGATGATCATGTGGTTGAGGGTATTGAACCAATGTTGCCGAGTTAAGATCCCCTGAAGAAGACGTGTTGTAGAAGATTCAGGAGCAAAGATATTCTCGAATGGAACATCATCAACAGGAGCAAAAGGATTCACTTCAAAAGAATTATATATTGCAGAACCTTGTTGTACCGAAGAAGACTGAACATTCAATGATGAAGGTGAGTCACTGACAGATGGCGCTTCTTGACCGACTGAGATAGATACTGATGGGCCATCTGAGTTGTTTTGAACTTGAGCATCAGCAGCTGGAGGTACAGGTGGTGCTTCAGTTGCAGCATCACCAGTTGGTGGCTCAAAATATTCATCATACATTGAATCAAACAACTTCTTCAACTCCTCACTGGTAGGTGGTACATAAGGAACTGCAGGCGTGGGATTCTGTACAAGACCTGAACTGATTGGTCCAGGTGTCAAAATATTAGAAGCGGGTCCAGAACTAGTTTGTCCAGGAGCCGGTTGCTTAGTCAGCTCATTGAACGTAATGTGAATAGTTTCCATGATTTGTCGGGTTCTTTTGTTGTAGATTCTGTATCCCTTGCGATCTGGTGCATACCCAATGAAAAAACCTATGTTTGCTTTAGCTTTCAACTTTCCCAGATCGTGACTGTCATTTGTTGGATAGCACAGTGCACCGAACACACGAAGAAAAGAGAGGTCTGGCTTTTTGCCATGAATCAGCTCATAAGGTGTTTTGTTGTGAATAGTATGAATCAGGGATCGGTTTTGAGTGTAACATGCAGTTGCAATTGCTTCTGCCCAAAGAAACATCGGTGCTTTGGAAAATATTAGCATGGTTCTTGCAGCTTCCACCAGAGTACGGTTCCTTCTTTCAACCACACCATTCTGCTGAGGAGTGCGTGGAACACTTTTCTGGTGTGTTATGCCAATACTTTCATAGAAATGACTGAGTTGTTGGTTAACGAACTCAGTTCCATTGTCTGTACGGATGATTCTGACAGTTTTCTTGAGTCTCACTTGCAGCTGTTTGATCAGTTTGATGATAACCTCTGGAGTTTCATCCTTGGTTCTTAAAAACTTCACCCACGTAAACCGAGAGTAGTCATCGACTACCACAAGAATGTATTTCTTCCCATTTATACTTTGCACTCTCATTGGTCTGCACAGATCCATGTGAAGGGTGTGAAGAACTTCCAAGATGGTGTTGACAGTTTTGGGTTTGTGGGTATGTTTCTTGCTTTTGCCCAGTTGACAGGCAGAGCAAAGATGGTCTTTCTCAAACTTTAATATGGGCATGCCTCGTACAAGGTCTTTGCGAGAAAGGTCATTTATGGTGCCAAAGTTTAAATGATTTCAACGACGGTGCCAAAGCCAAGATTTGGTCTTTGAGGCCTTTGAAAGCAAGCAGATAGGAGAGGACCTCATCATTTCTTCAATAGAGATGGTGTATAGATTGGTGCCACGCCAGCCTTTAAGAAGATCAATACCATCCAACTCTCTGATGAAACAAGTGTATTTTCTGAATGCAACTTCAAGATCGGAATCACAAAATTGTCCAACAGAAAACAAGTTATGCCCTAGTCCTTCCACATAGTATACCCGGGAGATTACACTGTCACCAAAAACGTAATCTCCATAACCCATAATTGCCCCAAAATGGTCGTTCCCGAATCTAACTGTCCCGATAAACTTTTTCGCGAAGTTCTTGAGCCGTTAGCAATCCCCAGTCATATGTTTTGAGCAGCCTGAGTCCAAATACCAAAGGACGATTTGTACGACCTGTATTTGAAAACAGACAACGATGGATAACTGAAAAATGTGGATCCCCACGTGCAGTTGGGGTCCATTTGGTTAGCACAAACAAATTCTGGAATAACAGGATTCTTATATGCTATTGCATTTACAGTGGAAACATCACTAGAAGCAGCAATTGACCTAGTGGCAGGGCATTGTATCACTAAAGGCAAGATTCGACCAGTCGGCTTCCATTCCTTAACATTCACTACTTTACAAACATTCAATCTAGTTAAGGGGCACTGATCACCTAAAGTGAATTTCCTTCCCGTGGGTTTCCATTGATAACCAACATTAGCAAATATTTTTCTTGTCGTTTTCCAAATTTGCTTACTCAGTTCAGTCTTCCTAACATTCTTATCTTGGGATCGTTTATGAGACATCAAAAATGACACAACACAATCATCATGATTATTGGAAATTAAACATTCGTTACATGTTTTGCAGACAACATTAGAATTCGAATTAATTACAGTACTTTTAATACTAGAATCAACACGATTCATTCCATTGATTGTAAACTTATTGTTCCTAGGTTGGGCTTCTACTTTCTTCTCGTGAACACTCTTAGCTGGCGCAGTCCTATCTTTCCTTGCATTGTCTCTAGACTTTGACCCGCTAGCTTTGGTGTCACAGTTTACTCCTATAGAAGTAATGGTGGGAACATTAGTTTGTTTTACTGTCATTTGTTTTCCTGATTTTGATGTGCTGGGTTCTGATGTTCTTGGTGGTGCATCTAAGGTTACATGCTTGTTCTTAGTTGTATAGGATGATGCAGGAAATCTATCTCTTTTGTTATCAATCTTAGGATATGTGCCACTGACATATTCTAAAAGTTCCTGAGACCGTTTAGCAATGTAGCAGGCATCTGCAACAGTACTGTCAATTGGTTTTACTATTCTATCCACTTCTACGATCTCACGCAGGGTGTCAAGGCTATCCTTAAGAAGATTGAGATATACTTGGTGGGCAGACCTATTTTTTCTAAGGGGAAAAGGAATAGGCATGATGAAGCGAAAAGTGTACCGTTTTTAGGGGGTCATTTAAGCCCTAAATCGTATTTATTTGATCAAATATTGCCCTAAATCGTTCCTTTTGTCATTTTATGTACTTTGGAGAAGAAATCTGGAAAAGGAAGCATTTTGGACATTTTTGGAGCATAAAAGTGAAGAAAACGACAAAATCTCAAAATCTGCTGGAAAAGTACCTGTGACGGCGTCAAGCCCCAGTGTGACGCCATCAACCCTTGATGCTCCAGAGAGGATTTTGGAGGATTAAAAGGGGACGGCATCAAGAAGGCCATCAAGAAACCCTAACCGCGGCGAGGTGACGGCGTCAGCTCTATAACGTGACGCCGTTAGATCTATTTTCCTATATATATTTTCATAATTTTTAGTCATTAGTGTGCAACTTTGTGAGGAGAAACCCTAAGACGATTTTTCTGCCATTTTTAAGGGTTTTATACCCTTGGATCTCCCATGTTCAATTGAAGATAAATAATCAATTAATCATTCAATATGTCTATGTGTTGTTTGATTATATCTTGTTCTTGTCTTTTATTTAACATGCTAGGCTAGATTTATCTTGTGTTTGCTTAGATCTAATGAAACCTAACTATTGATTATTGGTTGTTGGTGTGTTATTAATTGTATTGGATGATTGTTTATCGATGTAAGGCTTAAGAAAACTGGCTAACCTCCTATACGGTAACTTGCTTGAATGTCTTAAGAAACATGAACCAATGCGTACTAAGGTTTTTATGGTTGTATTTAATGCATGAGCGAATTCTAGTGATCCCATGTTAGGAGCTTCTTAGCCGGCTCGACATAGGAGTGAAGTAGGAGCTTATAGAGTTGGGGAAGTACGTACGCCACCCCACGATTGGTATTAAGGAATACACCCGTCATCCACGCAATTAATACACACTAATCAACCGGTAAAAGATAGTTAGGGAGTAAGGAAATCTAAGTAAACACATTTCTCTCCATATAAGTTCCACAACCTTTTTATTTTCAGTTATTTTATTTTATTTGCATTTGTAGTTATTTGGGTTAGTTGAATAGCAACTAATTCCGCCCACTCCTTCAAACCCGAGATTTTACTTGCTTTCATAAAAATATAAAAATACAAAAAGAATCTTCCCTCACCCTTAGACCTATTAGAGTAGTTTTTCAATCCTAACGACACTATTCCCCTAGAGAACGATCAATACCCCGGTACTTGCCACTACACTATACTACATCGGTCAGGTACATTGCCTGGTGGGGATTGCAAGCCTCTTGAGATCCCTCGAGAGGTAAAACCTGTTGTAAGGTCGCAAAACCACGCATCAAGTTTTTGGCGCCGCTGCCGGGGAGTAGTTATTGCTTAGGTTGAAATTTTATTTTTATTAGGTCTACTCACAAGATTCCTATCAAGTGAGATTTTTTCTTTTTATTTTGTAGCTTTCTCGTAGTCTATCTTTTTTTTGTGATTTTGTTTGTAATTTGCTTCAAATGGACTTTTCACTTAGACTTCTAAGATTGCAAGATATGGTTGAGTGGCTAGAACACCAAGGAGTTCAAAATACCTCATTTAGAGACACCTATGAATCATATGAGCCTTCACCTAGGATAGATTCTTATGAACAACCTCCATGTTTAGGATCTCATCTTAGTGAGGCCAATAGGAAAAGCGACCTAGTTTGCCAAGGAATTGTGGATAGAGCCGAAGCAATAAACCATAAGTTGGATGAAGCGCTAGGTTTGTTATCATCACTACCTAAGAAAACAATTGATGAGGATATAGGTGGTCTTGACACGTGGAATGATGAGGTAAACACCATAAGCCCACAAAATACTCAACCATCATTTGAGGCACCCACACCGCCCGTGACTTACCCGGAAGAAGTAGAAGAGACTTTAGGAATCTCGATGGAGGTAGAACCCTTGGACCAAGCACAACTAGAGGATATAGGTTTGAACACTTTTAGTGATGACCTTACTCTTAGTTCTAGGGAATTTCCTAGTGTTGATGAGCCGGAACCTCAACCTTTACACAACTTTTCATCCTTAGATTTACATCTAGGAGACAAAAGAGGAACCGACCCACCCATAAACCAATATTATCCGGGTAGTTTTAGGATGAAGGAAGCCATTCACTCACCCCCTTCACCTCACGTGGCATATTTCCACCCTAAGGGTGTGTATCGCTACTTCCACCCGCACTTAATCCTAAGTGTAAGGAAAACCTCCCCTATTTCCGTTAAATAAGGGTAGAGTCAGGCTCGTGACTCGAACAAAAACAAGCGCTTCTTGGGAGGCAACCCAAGCTTTATTTGTTTGTTTGATTTTATTTGTTTCCGTATGCAAGTTTAATTGTTATTGTTTGTGCTCATGTTTCAAAGTAAATTGTGAAAATGCTTTATTTTATTTTTAACTTCGTCTTAACTACATATAAAGGTATTTTGCAAAAGATAAGTGTAAGGGAATCCAAATTTGTTTACAAGAACAAGATTGAACATGAATCACAACAATATTAAATGAGCATGCATACTAGTAATTGTTAGAGTCAAATGCTTGTATCGAGTCATAATGAATATTTTGCAGGATTTCCAGGAAGTGAGGCATAAGTTTTTCCAGAAATTTTCCGGAAACTAACCATAAAATTTCTGCAGGTCACTTCTGACGGCGTCAAGGTTAACACCTGACGGCGTCAAGCGTAAAATTCTGGAAATTTTGCAAGTTTTGTTTTTCTACCGGAGTCATAAAGTTTTTGTTAAATCTTTAGTTTTATAAACTGCAGGAAATCTGCAAATATTCATTCTACAAGCATTATATCTTTAATCGTTTTGTTTTTATTTCTAAGTCTGGAATTACATCTAGTTGTGAGTTTTCTTTGTTCAGGTTGATGCTTTGGGTTTTTTGTGTTTGTTTTCTCAGGTTTAACAGGTTATATTGGACAAGAAGATGATTTATATTTCGGAAGGGAAGCTTTCAACGTTCATTTTCTTGGAGGAGGATTTAACCATGTTACTGGATTATCCACATCGAACGAATCAGGGGAGTATTTGTTTTCATTCTTTTACCTTATTTACTTTTACATCCTTTGAATGAACATTGGGGACAATGTTCAGCTTAAGTGTAAGGGGAGGGTAAATGATGATACCTTAGAGAATACAATTGCACTTGATTTTTGTTTATTTGATGGTAGATGTGTAATAAAACTGAGATAAATACCTTAGAGAATACAATTGCACTTGATTTTTGTTTGTTTGATGGTAGATGTGTAATAAAACTGAGATAAATACCTGTTAAGGCAATTTTAGTGCAAAATTTAAATTTTTTTACAACATATAGGAGTGAAACTTTGGTCTTAATGAGCGTCTCATGGATAGGAGTTATATGACTAGCACAAAACCGTACCACTAAAAAAATTTTCCACCCCTAAATATGTGAGGTTCGCCCCTAGAATTGGTAGGAAAAGCATTTATGCTATGATGTGTGTACCGGTAGCACTTAGATTCTAGAACTTGCGTTAGGACCATTCCGAGGCCACAAGTGAGACTACATTCGTGTAGTTAGATTTACTACATGATAAGAGGCATTAGGATTAACCCATTGTTTTACACCTGTGTTTTTGTTATAATTACGTTGGCTACATTGGTCAAGTAATTCTCCCACACCCTTTGCGTTGTACTCATTTTTAGTACACGATACCCCTAGTACACCCCTCAGAGCCTATCTTTTCGTTTCTAACTTTAAGCATTTTACTTAAAGTAAGAATTTGTTTACACCCCACTTAATTGTACACCCAAATCGCCTTAGCCTACCTTGTATGCACTCATTTTTAGTGTATTATTGTGACAACATTTGTTTAAACCCCAAGTTAATTATCTAATTGATTACATGGTTGCTAAGTCGAGTCATATCCTTGTACATATTGTTTTGGGACGATTGGGACTCATGGGTAAAGTACTAGTGTAATGGAGTAATGGGGAAGAACTACATTATTACCCCCATATGTGCTAAATATTTTAAAAGTACTCCAAGTGTTTCGATTATCTTAATTCGAGTTATTAGAATAGTTAATTGTAAAGTTATGTAAAAGTTCAAGTGTAAGGGGGATACAACCCCCCTACGATGTATTATTTTGGATGGTAGGGCAAGAGTGTATGCAAAAAAATAGAAAAAAAAAAAAAAAAGTAGAAAAAAACCATATGGACTACCATCCCGTTTCATTTTATGTTTATTTTATCTTTTTGTTATTTCTTTCATTAGCTTAAGTCGAGTCTAGTCTTGGCTTAGCAACGCCATATTGTACATGTAATTTATCAAGATCTTTTACTCGCCACCAGTAAAATATCCTTTATCCAACAAAACCGTGTTTATCATATCCCTACACCTAACGTTATAACCCGTTTAAAAGCCCTCTTTGATAGTTTATCTTAGGTGCTTACGCCTAGTGGAGGAGGTTTTTGATCCTTTCCCAAGCCTATGGTAATCTATTTGCTATGACAGGTAGTGAGAGATATTATTCATTTTCATTTATGAGATATACTTTTATGACACCTGAGAGATGTGAGTATCTAAACACTACTTGTGAGGTGCTAGTGTGTAATCTCTGTGCTTATTATGATTAAAGTGGAACGACTATTTGTTGTAATTACTTTTATATTAGCATTAAATGACCCCTAACTTGTATTTTGATTAGAATAAAAGCGCATTTGCTTGAGGACAAGCAAATCTCAAGTGTAAGGGTATTTGATGAAGCGAAAAGTGTACCGTTTTTAGGGGGTCATTTAAGCCCTAAATCGTATTTATTTGATCAAATATTGCCCTAAATCGTTCCTTTTGTCATTTTAGGTACTTTGGAGAAGAAATCTGGAAAAGGAAGCATTTTGGACATTTTTGGAGCATAAAAGTGAAGAAAACGACGAAATCTCAAAATCTGCTGGAAAAGTACCTGTGACGGCGTCAAGCCCCAGTGTGACGCCGTCAACCCTTGACGCTCCAGAGAGGATTTTGGAGGATTAAAAGGGGACGGCGTCAAGAAGGCCATCAAGAAACCCTAACCGCGGCGAGGTGACGGCGTCAGCTCTATAACGTGACGCCGTCAGATTTGTTTTCCTATATATATTTTCATAATTTTTAGTCATTAGTGTGCAACTTTGTGAGGAGAAACCCTAAGACGATTTTTCTGCCATTTTTAAGGGTTTTATACCCTTGGATCTCCCATGTTCAATTGAAGATAAGTAATCAATTAATCATTCAATATGTCTATGTGTTGTTTGATTATATCTTGTTCTTGTCTTTTATTTAACATGCTAGGCTAGATTTATCTTGTGTTTGCTTAGATCTAATGAAACCTAACTATTGATTATTGGTTGTTGGTGTGTTATTAATTGTATTGGATGATTGTTTATCGATGTTAGGCTTAAGAAAACTGGCTAACCTCCTATACGGTAACTTGCTTGAACGTCTTAAGAAACATGAACCAATGCGTACTAAGGTTTTTATGGTTGTATTTAATGCATGAGCGAATTCTAGTGATCCCATGTTAGGAGCTTCTTAGCCGGCTCGACATAGGAGTGAAGTAGGAGCTTATAGAGTTGGGGAAGTACGTACGCCACCCCACGATTGGTATTAAGGAATACACCCGTCATCCACGCAATTAATACACACTAATCAACCGGTAAAAGATAGTTAGGGAGTAAGGAAATCTAAGTAAACACATTTCTCTCCATATAAGTTCCACAACCTTTTTATTTTCAGTTATTTTATTTTATTTGCATTTGTAGTTATTTGGGTTAGTTGAATAGCAACTAATTCCGCCCACTCCTTCAAACCCGAGATTTTACTTGCTTTCATAAAAATATAAAAATACAAAAAGAATCTTCCCTCACCCTTAGACCTATTAGAGTAGTTTTTCAATCCTAACGACACTATTCCCCTAGAGAACGATCAATCCCCCGGTACTTGCCACTACACTATACTACATCGGTCAGGTACACTGCCTGGTGGGGATTGCAAGCCTCTTGAGATCCCTCGAGAGGTAAAACCTGTTGTAAGGTCGCAAAACCACGCATCAAGGCACTACATCAACAACATACTTACTACAAGCAGAAACCTTTTGAACAACATTATCACCAGTGATGGTTGGCATTTTCCCTTTCACCTGAGTCTTTAGATTCTCGATTTCATTTAACAAAGAAGTTATCTTTTCATTATGACTATTACGTATGACTTTGATTGAGTCATATAACTCTTTGAAATGCTGCTTGACTTTTGAATTTTCAGCTCGAAAACACTCATTTTCGTGGTGTAACTTATTGATGGTGTCTTGATAGTGAAAATTCTGAGAATCTAAAGACGACGGTTTATTGGAGCCATACACATCACTCTTGTTCGATTTCAATTGGGCAATTTGAGCCCTTAATTTTCGAATCGTGTTGGTGTGAGATTGAATCTTTTCATCGCGTTTGCTTAATTCAAAATATGTATCAAATTCAGGAGCATCCGAAGATGTCTTGGCATTTGAGATTTTACATCTTTCTTCTAAGTGTTGATACTTTAGTTGCAAATTAAGATAATCAACCTCTAGTTTTGAAAAATGTTTAACCATGTTATCATGGTCATCATTTTGAATTTTTTCATGCAAATTCCAATTCTCCCCCTCAAGCTCAACAACACGATTCTGGGAAGCATTCAGTGCAATAGACAGTTCATGAAATTGACAAGCAATTAGTGTAGCATCAGTAGCAGTATAAAACACATCTTGGGCAACACATTTAGCAATCAAATTCTCATTGATGATGAGAATGATTTTTCTCTCAATCTCACGACTCTTAAGCTCTATCGCACATTGAGACACTTCGTTTTCCATATCTTTAAGCACTGCTTTCATCTCATTCACTTCATTTCTAAGGGTTTTTTGCATACCCTCAAAATGTTCCTTAAGAAGCTTAAAGAATAGAATAACCTCAGTTAAGTAGCATGCTTTGGTTAGTTCAAACCCTCTTTCCCCTTCGGTAATTCCCGTTGGTGTAATTCTCTTCTTACATGTTTTATCAAAATCAGCAAATAGTTGACACAAAACATAGATGCTAATTAGAGTATTGCAATCTGTGGGAAGAGTTAAGGGAACTAAGTGCCTAGGTGTATTGGGAGGATACACCGTTGCAGCCGCAATTTTCTTAAGGGATGGAGTGTTTTCCTTAAGTGCATCAGCCTTTCTCTTTTCTATGTCCAAAGACCAAAATATTTGTTCAGGCGTTAAATTAGTTTGAGGTGCAAAGATAGTCAAATGATTTTGCTCATAGTAATTATGGGGTTTAACCATGACTCGTTTGGCTATACATTTCGGGTCATTCATTTTTACAGCTAATCTCTCTCTGTTTCTGTCCTTGGTATGTGCTTATTCACATACCTTTTATTTGCCAAATTAAGACCAAAATGACCAAAAACTAACCATAAATGCCAAAGATATTGTGTTTTTGTGTTTGTTTCTATGCAGGTATGGATATCATGAAATGTGGACAAAAATCAAGAAAACCCGGAAAACACGAGCACGAGATATGGAAAGAGATATTTAAAGAGCCGAGGCCGGGGAAGCATTTTTCAAGAATGGATCATAATTTTGCTTATATGTTAAGAATGGCCCTCCAAGAATTAAAAAGAATTACAAGACAAGCCCTTGGATCACATTATTAAAGAATGGCAGAATTAGTCCCTGAAGTTTCAGAATTAACACATTTGGTCCTTGTCATTTTAACCTTAACTAAAACCTATACTTAAACCAAACCGGACCCTTTTTGTTATCCCAATCCATATCCACAACCCACAAGCCCAATCTTTAAAATAACCCAAGCCCACTCCCTAATTAAATACAACCAGATCCCAGTCAACACCCGACCCAACCACTAGTCAACACCTTTCATTAAACAATAAAACAAAAAAACGCGCCTTTTTATTGTTCTTCTTCTCCAACAAATTACCCGTACAACAAAAATTCACCTGAGCATCTAGAAGGTCTGACAAGTCAGAGTGTTGTCATAAATCCTCCACGTTGGCAATCCCATGCCCTCCCATTGGTTGAAGAAACGTGGCACATGATCCAAGGGCCGTAAATGAAGGGAATGATGACATAATAATCTAAGGGCTAATCAGAGAGGATCTAGGAGCTTCCCAGAAACCCTAATCAAGACCCAAGCTCAGCTATAAATACCCCACTCCTCTCCTCACATTAGGCATGTAATTTTTAGGTCGTTATTATGCAAATTTAGTTTTCTAGTCTAATTAGCTTATAATTTCAGTTGTAATCTTTCAATTTCAGTGTAATTCATCTTTCTAAATCAATAGAAGTCCAATTTCTTTTAGTTTACTTTGCACTTTAAATTTCTGTTTTTATGCTTAATTACTTAATTTAGTTCATAAGCTCTTGCTACTGTTCCATTAGCTCTTATTTAATTTACTTTTAAGTTTTTACAAGTTAAACTAGCTTACTTATCTGTTTTATTATAAAAATCTCAAAACCCAAAAAATCAGAAAAATCATTAAAATATATATATATATAGTGTATCTTTATTTTGAGAACCCTGTTAAGTGCGGGAACTGCGAGAACTCCAATTTTGCATTAGAAAACATGCATGTTCATATAAAACATGTATGTTTTCTTACATACACCTTAATACACATACTTGAGTAACACACATGTTCATATAAAACCTGTTAAGTGCAACAGATCAATGCAAAATGGTTTTTATTTTCAGAACCTTGTTAAGTGCGAGAACTGCGAGAACTCCAATGTTGCATTAGAAAACATGCATGTTCATATAAAACATGTATATTTTCTTACATACACCTTAATACACATACTTGCGTATTAAGGTGTATGTAAGAAAATATACATGTTTTATATGAACATGCATGTTTTCTAATGCAAAATTGGAGTTCTCGCAGTTCCCGCACTTAACAGGGTTCTGAAAATAAAGCTCCCCTATATATATATATATATATATATATATATATATGTTCAAATCTTACTTCAAGCTTCAACAAGCTTATTTCCTGTTTACTTAAGCTCATTATAGCTTTTATAGCTAGTTGTGAGTTTATTAGAGATCAAATCAATTCAAACAATCAAAGTTATATACCTTTGCATATTTGTGGAAAGCTTTTGGAAGTTGCCTGCAATGGAGGGGCAAGAAAGACTTTACCTAGCTTATCCTTGATAAGCTAGGAGCTTGTAGCTGCCCTTTATTGGGAGCCCTTGTTTAGCTAGGGCCAAAAGTGAGTTTCAAAGTTCAATTTTAGCTCAATAGAGTAGATTGCTTATTTTCTGCTTAATTCTGTGCTTATTTGTGATTTTCCTGCTTGTTTGATTTATGTGAGTTCATTAGTTACTATATCACCTGTTTCCATTTATTAAGTAATCATACTTGCTTAATTTTGCCATTTGATAGTAATATTAGGATAATATAGAGTAGCTTATTTCAGTGCTTATTGATAGTCAAATTTTGTTTGTTAGTCTCTAATATAGCTTAATAAACAGTCCTCCATCAAAATCTCAGCTTAATTTGGGCATTTGCTTTGAAAAATCAAAAACAGTCATAGACTAAGGGGTGTTTGGCACAGCCATAATTTTGGTCAAATCAGCTAGGTACTGTTCATTTACCACTTGGGGAGTTTTGGTTGAACTTATTTTGAACTTGAAAAGCTGTTTCCAATATGTGATAAGCCATTTTGAAGCCTTTTGTGATTTTGAGTCTGTGGAGGAAAATCTAGAACCAATACTGCCCATTTAAGCTTGTAATAAGCCAAGGCTTATTTGGATTATTTTTTTGGTATTTCTAGCTGCATTTAATTGCTTTAAGATAGAATACAAGATTTGGTTAAAATTGATTAAGTTTTGAAGGTTTGAGGTAAAAAATCCCTACTGATACATCATACTGCAATTTGCAGCCATTGCCCCAATTAGCTCTAGCTTTTCATTTTTAATTGCTTCATATTTAGTCCTAATAAGCTGATATTTGGTACTGGTCATCATTGGTAGCTTGTCTAGTCATTGCCTATTTTTGAGAATTTTTTAGAACTGCTTTTTGATAGCTTTTCTGAGGGCTGATAACCACCTCAGAACCACCTTTAGGGCTGCATCAGTTGAGCTTTTAGCTTTTTGAGGTTCCAAAAGTGCTTATCTGCTTCTAACATCAGCTTATTCTGAGGTCATTGGTCATTTAGTTTAGGCATTGCTTAGATTAGCTTATTCATAATTGCTCATAGCTTTTCTTAGCTTATTCTCATTGTGCTTATTGCTTTTGGCTTGTTTTCTTCGTTATTGCTACTGATCAAATATTAAGCCCTTTTCTGAGCTTAATCTGAGATATAAAAAATTATTGTCTTTTTAAAAAGTTCTTATTATTAAGTGCTTATTCAGTTTCAAAAAGAAAATATATATAATAAAAAAAATAAGTTTTCAAAAAATCCAAGGCTGGGATTCGAACCCTGGCCACCCAGCTCACCACACACAGCCTTAACCATACGTGCCCTTGGGGGTTTTTTTTTTTTTCGAAATAGATTGCAAGCATAATTCTTTTAACAACTTTTTCTACCTATTAGCTTATAATCTGTTGCAGCTTATTGTAGCTTGTTAGTAGTAGCTTTTTCAAAACTTTTATTTTTCCTAGTTTTTAAATAGTTTTAAGTATTTACTGAAAAAGTTTCATAATTTTCCAAATCGTTTTGCTATTTTTCTTCATTTAATTACTTTTATTTAGTTTTTAATTTATATAAATTAAAATAAAAATAAAAAAAATATAATTCTTTTTCCTAAATTTTTTTTTTAATTAGAACTTAGGAAAATTAATTTGGCCTTCCTAGGATTAATATTTCATTAATTTGACGTTTTAAGCTCGGGATTTCCCGGTTTTGATTCGTAACTAGTTTTTCTTCGCATTTTAGGCCCTAAGCACTTTAGATTAGCATTTGCCTTAGTTAATTAGTTGTTTTTAGATAATCTTTCTTAATTTTAGTTTAAAATCCAAAATATCTCACTCTTATCTCACATTCACTACACGATTCACAATCCCGAATCACATATTCCATTCAACCTTCGTCGGGACAACAAACCGGGTTTTGCATATTTCTTTTGCAATTCCTTTGGATAAATTTGTTAAATCAGTCCTCTATCTCATTACTCTCTTCTAAGGAAGACACATCAGGTGGGGCATGAATAGTTTTAAGCATTTCATTTCCATCATATAACGCAAGTTGGGCTACCTTAGCATTCCTAAGAATAGCTAATTTAGGTTCTCCTATATTATATTCACTATGTTTATCACACAACTTTTTATGCTTTTGCATCATTTGAGCAGTTTGTCTGGTCTGGTCTTGTGTGTACAACTTGTTCTCAATCTTGTTTTTCAACGTTTTAAGTATGGAAAAATCAATTAGGAGTTTTGATTCTTTTTCTTTGAAGTCCTGTTTTAGTGTAATTACACTTTCTTGAATCTCTTGTTTTTGCTTAACAGTTTGATTAAGTTGCTTTCTTAAAGAATCTGACTCCTTTTTTAATGTTTCTTCCCTTAAATTGCGTTCAGTTACAAATGTACGCATCTGACTATCCATTTTCTGTTCTCGTGCAATTAGCTCAAATTTTGCACGTTGTTCATAAATTGCTACCTGGTCTTTATATATATTAAGCCTAGTAGTCAAGGTGTCATCTGGGACAAACACAGTGTTTTCATGCCACTTACAATCATTATCTACCACATTAGCATTATCTACAACACATGCATTATTTACAACAGAAGAGGCACTACTTGATACATCAGACCTGTCGTTGTGATTAACATATTGTTCATATGGAATAACATTGTTGTTTCCCATATTAACAGTATCTGAATCAACATCGTCTGTCTGTTGTATTTCCGTAGGAATCTTCTGTTCATCTACCATGTTATATGTATCATATATCTTTAGTACCTCAGATATGATGAATGGATTGGAAGAACCAGCCTGATGAGATGATGATGCCAAAGAAGATAGGTTTGCCATAAAGATGGTTTGAGCAGTCGGCTCATCATCAACATCCGAATCAAATGCATCACAATCTTCGGCTTGGAAGATGTTTGGGTCATTGAGGGCCATATCTTGAACCGGTTGGTTATCCACATCTGCATCAAATGTGTTTCCCCCATCACCAGCAAGGAACAAAAGCTCTTCCTCGTCCAGAACTACTCCCTTTTCCTGAGCTTACATCAGCAACATCTTGTCCTTGAAATAATCAGAGTTCTGAGGACACTTGGGCTGATTGCAGTTCCTAGCAATGTGTCCCAACCCACCACAGTTGTAACACTTTGCTTGCCTCCCTTGTCCTTGGTTGACATTTCCACCTCTGTTTAGCATATTCCCCCTACCAACATTCCTTGGATTAACATTTTGTCTCCCCTGAACATTCTGAACAATAATTCTTCCATCTTCCACAGTTGCTTGATTGCGTGGGTTTGAGGAAGTTCAAATTTGATTGTTAGTTTGGGGGAGTCTTGCTCGGAATTGTTGAACAAGCAACGAGACTTGATTGGAAAGATCATCAATCCTTTGATCAGTGAACGAATACCCTGAATCAAGTTGTGGTTGATTGAATGACTAAACTTGTGAGACCAATGCAAGTGGATCATTTGTTGTTGTTGTGGTTGGATTAAGTTTCTCTCTGAGAAGACGATCATAAACAGCATGCTTTTCATGCTGTTGAAGGTAAGCATATAGCTGTTCATAATTGGTCTGCCTTAAACCTTTATTGAGCTTGACTGCCGTGACAAATCTGTCCCATTCAGGTGACATGTTGTTTACGAACTTGGAGTTGAGTTGGATGTTTGGCATAGTCATTTTGATGATTCTCATGTCGTTTACCAGCTTGTGAAACCTCACATAGTAATCAGTGATGTTCTCACCAGGGTTCATCTTGAAATGCTCAAACTCATCATACAGTTGTGACTCCCGATCTTCTTTTGTTAATTTTGATCCAGCCAGAAGCATTTTGACGTTGTCCCAAACGGCTTTGGCGTCCGTGTTGAAGTTGATGAGTTTGTAAACATCTTTGGGCAAGCCTTGAATTACAATATTGGAAGCTCGGATGTCAGCATCATACCGCTTCTTTTCTTCCTCATTCAGATCATTGTATTCACGTGGCCTATCAATCCCCAGAGTTACCATTCCATCCTCAGCAGTAGCTACAGCATCACGAGTGGTGCCCATCTGAAATGGTCCTTCATCAATTGACTTGAGAATGTTGAACCCATTATCTTTACCCAAGCAGTAGAGTCGAATTCTTTGAGCCCATGACTCGTAATCAGTCCTATCTAGCATAGGAGGGCGGGTATCGGACCCTGCAGCTTGGATGTCATCAGACGCAGTGCTTGTCATGATGTAGACGGGATTTTACAACTCTTGTGATTTAAACCGAGAAATCGAATCTTTCGCGGGATTTTCTAAAATCAACAAAAGAAATCGTAAACGACGAAGCAAGAGTAAACTACAATAATGATCTTCAAAGATTTAAGTTACGGAGGTCAAATCACAACTGATCAAATCGCAAAAGTCAAATCACAGTTTGTCAAGTCGCAAAAAGTCAAATCGCAACTAACCAAATCGCAATGAGTCAAATCGCAAGTGTCAACTCGCAACGTCAAATCGCAATAGGTTAAATCGCAATCCGTCAAATCGCAACAAGTCAAATCGCAACTTGTCAAATCGCAATTAGTCAACGGTAAGTCAAATCGCAAAGATCAAATCGCAGGCACACTCAAATCGCAGGCCCAAAGCACACTTCTTCAAATCGCTAAACTTGACCAAGTCTCAATAGTCAAATCGCAACCAGAATGACTCAAATCGCAACTATCAAGTCGCAATCAGAATACCCAAATCGCAACGATCAAATCGCAACCAGAATACCCAAATCCCAACTTTCCAAATCGCAGGCACTACCGGACAAACCAGTTGCTGTCAGGCCAAGTCGCAGCCCACAAAAAGTCAAAAGATTCCCCAGTCACGTGATTTTTTAACTTTTTTTCCTTTTTAAGTTAAAAAGGCAAATCGCAATTTTTATGCACGAAATTGCAATTGCAACTTTCCTTAATTAACTCAAATCGCAACGAAGAAAGTCTTACCGAGACTCAAATCACAACGAAGAAAAAGTCACAAAAACCACTCGAATTTGCTCAAACTTCCAATACACGACTGAAACAAGCAATCCAAGTACAAAACACAGCTTATACAACACTTTTAAACAAGAAAGTACAAGCCTTTAACGGATTCAATCACAAACAAAGCCGAACAAGTGATTTTTTCACCTTTTCTATTCGAACCAAAAAGAAACCATAAAACCAACGAGATCTGTGAACATGTAATCATATGAACCTAACCATGGCTCTTGATACCAATCGTAAGAAGTTCACTAATAAATAACATACGTATGGCTTGATATTTGGCCGAATAGTAGAAGATATTGTAGAGAGAGAAAGTGAAGTTGGGAGCCTTTGTAGAGAGAGAAAGTGAGATGTAAGATTAGTGTAATGAAAGGTCCAACCCTTCCCTTGTGTGGTAAGGGCTATATATAGTACAATATTAGTTGCCCCGTGTGGGCTGTGGAGTGAGCTGACAGTGGGTAAAGACCCGACCCACTCCACGAATACTTTAATATCTAAACTATTACTAATATTACTGATAATCCTACGAGCTAGTTAACACGAACAAATACTCGGGGTGACCGAGTCTTCACATGAATAATTGTATTCCTAACAAGAATGGATCGTTGATGGTGATGATGCACATTGGGAGGCAGTTAGTGATGCCTTGGGTGTCGAAGATGAATTAAGGCCTCGGACAAGTGCTAGAAGGAAAGAAAGAGAAATTTTTGAGGATGATTTTGTGTCGGAAAGTGAGGAGGAAGTGGATGAGGAGGTTATACGAGTCGGATGGAGCTAAAATCATTGAACAATATGGTGAAGAAGAGAATTGAGCATGAATCTAATATTTATGTTTGAAGTATTTGAAGTAATATGTTAACGTTTGAAGTTTTAACTACTTGAATTGTTATGTTAATGTGTCTATTTTTCAACTTCAAACTATATGAAGTTTGAACTATTGGAATTTGAAGTATTTTGTTATGTTATATAATATTATTTATAATATTTATATATAAAAAGTTCCAATCCGCCTAGGCGAATTCTGCCTCGAAGGTGGTCGACCGCCCGACTAGCGCCTAGCGATTTTTGCAACATTGATTCTTTATAACTTCAACAAAGGTATATGTTCAAAGAAGTATAAAAGTTCATTAAGATATTCGTCTTAACTCAGTAAACTCCACACCATATGTAATCCCAACTCACGTTCTTTGGAGCTAACGCCTCTTTATGATAAACAAAAATGATTCATATGTTATAATAAATAAAAAAGTTACCAAATAAAAGAGCAACATAAATTGAAAATAAAATGAGAAATTTACCAAATTTCTTATACCCATGTCACAAAATAACTAAGAAAATTTTAACCGAAAATAATAATGTTTCTCGCACATTTACAATTTTATATGCTATTTTGTGAAAATATTGCTAGAAAAAAAATGACTAACATGTGTATATTTATGAAGATACTCTATCCCACTAATGTTAACACAAAACCTTGGTTTAGAGATCATTGTTGGGTGGAAAATCATTTTGAGAAGCTTGCATTTAGAATAGCTGAATTATAGAGTTTGGTTGGACGAATTGGTCACCAAAGAGAGGTATATATAGAAAGTGTAGACTTGTGATGAAAGTGTGTTTAATATTGAGGGTACCTACCTAATCATTTTTGGTGCATTACTGCATTTCGTTTGAACATCCATTGGACAAAAGGATGTACATAGCTTTTTCAGTATCACAAGAGCCAAATTATGACAACACGCAACGTCCCCAGCTTTTATTGTACCATTTTCACACTTTTTAATCTCACGTTGTCATTATTGCACCCAATCACTTCTACAACAGCTGATTTCTCGAAAAATTGTTACAAAAGTTACAACTAGCGTGCAACACATTTAGGTTGGAGGGTAAGGTGCCTTTTGAGCGACAAGGCAAAGCCCACATCAGCCTAAAGCTGTCAACCCAAAGGCTCATTTGCATTGGCAACTTAGCTCATACAGTTACCCATTGAAGGTTCAAGTATGCAACGACAACAACATACCCAATCCCGCCAGAGCGGGGTATAGGGGAGGTAGAATGTAGACAGATCATACCCCTACCCCAGGATAAACCCGAGAGTAGAGAAACTGGTTTCATGAAGACCTCCGACAAGTGCAAGTGTGCGGGTGAGAGTGGACAAATAAATTAAAGGTTCATGTATGCAATAACAAAAATATTTTTGGAAAGGGAATGGATATATATAGAGAAGCCTGGCCAAACACCACATCGAAAAGCTAACAAAGTAGAATTGAACATGACCAACCCAAGGCTGTCAAGATCGCGTGTAAACTCGTAGGATCGTACGAGTTTACGTGTTTACTAGCTAAAACCGTGTAGGATCGTGGTAGGATCGCATTCGTGGTAGGATCGTAGGATTGCACGTAAGATCGTCACGCGATCCGAGTTCATTTTTTTTTACTTTTACTTTTTCTATCTTTTAAGTCCATCTCACTTGCTTAGGCCAAAAAATAAACGTGTGTTTTACTAATGTCTAATAAGTAAACCATTGTTGTTTCATTTTCTAAATAGATTATAGTTTATACCTAGTTTTCTATTTTTCTAAATAGATTATAGTCTAAAAGTGTTCAACAATTCAATTTACTTTACTTCATTGTGATTAAACTAATCAAAGGGTATGTTTTGGTTTTTATATATGGTTTTATATGTAACTTTTAAAGTATATATAATAAATGTTTAATTAAAAAATATTTTTATTCTTAATCTTGTGGGAGTAACCCACAAGATTTGGAGGAGTCTTTACAAAATGAATTTAGACTCAAACGGGAAGCCACTCAAGAGATATACGTTGTGTCTAAAGAGAAGACCAGACATAATGCGATTGGAAGAAATGAGGTTTCTTGGCACTAGCTCAGCGGGGATGATGGAGGATGATGCCTACATCATCAACTTGCAAAAGAAGAAATCCGTAAAAAATATAGACGTGACAATATGTAATCTTCGACGCTGTTTTTTAATTATCATATTACTCCGTATATTTTTTTCTTATTGTTTTTTTAATTATCGTATTACTCCAAATCTTGTGGGTTACTCCCCGTGGTTTCCGATTTAGGTTTTGTTGCGGGACATTGTTTGTCGGGGACGTGGTCTTGCATCATCTCCGAATAGCTCGGTATGTCCGATTTCATCAACTAGATCAACAGGTTCGGCTGCATCCCACTTGGGGTGTTTTTTCAACATTTCTCACGCCCCGTCATGAGCAAACGTTCTTTCTTTTGACTCATCACGATATGCATTCCTAACACGGCTCAAAAGATCAACCTCATTTTCCCCACTTCTACTCAAATGTTTTAAACCCTAACTCTTCTTTCTGTTCTTCTTTTCCTCTCTCGACCGAACACCAAACAACCCCCAAATCCATTTCTTTTTACCTCTTGATCGAAGATTGTAGCTTGTTCGTGTATCTTGTTTAGTTTAGATCGTTTGTTCGGGTTTAGAAACGACGTTTGGGTCGTTATTAGGCACTAATCTCTCACAAAACCCTTGTTTTTGTAAGTGTTTTAAAACTCAATTTTTTTCTTGTACTTTTATCTTTATCATGTTGCATATACTATAATAGTACATCTCATTTTTGAAAAATGATAAATATAGTTTTCGAATCATATCAAATGTTTATATATACTTGATCTCAAAATGAAAGAAATATGGGGAACGTATCATTGAGTTGTCATGGTTGTTTTGGAGTAATAGAAACATTTTACCAAAAGTGCTTTTTAGCTTATTTACTTAAAAATTAGTACACGAGTGCTTATTGGATTGAGTTTGGTCTCGTACGAAAAAGGAAAACAAAGAGGAAAACATTTTGGGTTTGGTTAAACTCTCGGCCCAATAAGCTTGGCTTATGCGTGGCTTATTTTTGAAACAAAAAGGGATTTAGAGCTTATTTGATTATCTTTAAGTTGTTATAACTATTTTTGGGCTTAATAGTGTTTCAGGTTTGCTTATTTTCTATTATTAAGGGCTCTTTTGGTTACTTGGGTTTTGGGCCGAGAGGCCCAATAAAGGCCCAAGGCTTTTCGTAGCTTGTTTTTGGAACTATCTCGAGTCAACTGCTTATTTGTGAGTTTATATTGCTTATTTTGGTTTTAGAGTTTCAGATCTGCTTATTTTTGGGCTAATAAGCCTCGGCTTATTTGTTTTGGGTCGATTGGGTCGAGAAGCCCACTAAGGGCTTAAGGCTTTAGCTTATTTTATGTTGTGGTTTTCGACTTATAATAGTGCTTATTCCATTTTACGTAGCTTGGTTATTTTTTTACGGCTTATTCGACTTATATACATTTTGACATGTTTTACTTATTTACTTTTCGGCTTATTTTGAAAAAGATATAGTTTCGGCTTATAAATTGTTTATTAGTTATATATTTCAGTTTATTTGAAGACATAAGGTTTTCGGGTTATATAAAGGTAAATATTTGCATACCTTAACGAAAAATATTGAGATTTGATTCAAACTAGTTAAAATGGTCGTAGGGGACGTGTTTGGATAAAACGTGACTAAATATAGTGATTTGGGATATTTTGTTGGAAAGTGATTTGGTTTTAAAAAATGATGTTTTAATAGAAAGTCTATGACTTTAGAAACGTGATACAAACGAACGGGTCATGCCCGGTTTTTATAAAAATTTAACACTTAGACTATTTTTATAAAACTCACTTTCTTAAAACCCGACAAAAGGACGAAATCCTAGTATTTTTCAATTTATACTTAATTAATGTCGTTAAATAAACAAACCGTATACTTTGATACGTAATAATAAACTTATTTCGACAAAAAGACGAAATAATAAATTATTATTTAATACCCGCACTAAAAGACGAAAATGTATTTTTTATGTTATTTTTGTAAAATGACTTACGTATTTAAATCTTAACTTTAAAACGTGCAAAACTTATAATATCAACACTTTAATAAAACAACTTGGGGTTATCGCGTAAATTGCCGAAACATATTGTAGATTGTTATTTTCATATATAGCGTTGTGTATATTATACTTTCGACTCGACGTATATCGTTACTTGTTATCTTCGTATATAATATATGTAGTGTACTTTGACGTAATTACCACTTGTTATTTCCTTACCATAATATATATACTTTGTCGTACTTTTGACGTGTATCGTCACTTGTTATTTTCTTACCATATAAACTATATACCTTGATGTTTACTTGTCTATTTTCTCATATAACATATATAATACATATTACATACTATATCGTATTTTCACTTAGTAACCGCCACGCAACCATGATACGGAAAACAAACGCTTTTAAAAAAACTCGCGTGCATCATTTTAATTACACATTACATTTCTGAGTCAAGTTGTTAATTATTAGGTCGTGACCGGGTACCGACATGCGATATCGTTTAATCAACCAGTACTATTATCTTTCAATCACTGCTAAGGTGAGTTCTTGTAGCCCCATTTTTTAATATGTTTTCTTTGGGGTGGAAATGGTACTCAAAATGATTTCTAAAATGCTTTTATGCTGTGATCTACTGTTTTCGTGATTTTTGATATATACGTGGTTTGATATGATTATATGCTATGAAATGTTTTGTTTTATGTGATCATGAATGTGCAACTGTTTAACTCCGTTTGGAGCCGAATCATATGATAGATCTATCGGGGTAGTTCCCTCAATATGTAGTTATGTGTGTAACAATCATGGTAAGTTCAGTTGGCGCGGCTATTATTGTTTTGATAAAGTGCTTGTAATTGTATATCATGCTCACTATTGTCCTACGCTATATCATTCACGGCTTCGTGGTTTTCACTTAAACCTACGAGCTCACCAACTTTATGTTGACGTTTTGTAGTACCATTTTCAGGTGATCGTTATTAAGGTATTTGAAGGCACTTACATTGGAATCAGAATATTTGTATCTATGCTACCATGTTTTCAAGGCAATGGAATTTCAAAAGAGACACGTTTTACTTTCAAATTTTAGACAAGGAATGTATTGTAAAGTTGTAAGCTATTGATGTATTAATAGTAAGGTATGATTCTATGATGTTATGCAATGTGCCTTTCTCAGTTACACCTCGTGTTTCTGCTATTGACGGGGTGTGACACCTTGTACCAAAATGATTCGTCCTTTTGGTGATTTCCAACTTGGTTACCCTAAAAAACGGCAACATAACACTCGACTAATAACGTTTACTCATCCGGCGACCAACGAGTGTTAATCCTTGTGAATCCATCGGTTGTGGGTTGTGGTGGTTATGTTTGTTGTGATGGATAGAGTTGTGGTGGATTTTGTTGAAGATGTTGAAATTTTTGGTTAAGTAGTTGCTGTTGTAGTTGAAAGTGAAAATATTGTTCAGGTGTGTATGTCGGCATAGTATATCGGCTGGCAAACGGAGGAAAATTATGTTGTTGTGAGGAAGATATTGAGTGTGTGGATGAAGGTGTAGTAGGGTTTGGCAAAGATGATGAGTTTGGATGTTGCGACATCCCGATAAGGTCATTAAAAAATGGATAATTTGGGTGTTGACACATTGGTTGTTGACACATTTTTTTCTATATAGTTTGTGCATAAAGAAATGAAACTGGAAATGGAAATAATGGTTATTTATTTGTAAAAACGGTTGTGTAAAAGATGTTTATGTAGTTTGATTTATATGGTTGTGTATTAGTTTTTTTTAAAAAAAAAATAAAAAAGCAAACTAGCCGTTATAGCTGTTGCATTTTCAAACGACCATTTTTTTTGCCTTTCTCTCTTTCACGCGACGCCACTAGTTTGCACCTGTCACAATTCGTATTTTCAGGACAATACTTGTCTATAAACTCAAAACTATATACTTTGAAAGTTTACATAATTACTTTTACGTAAAACCGTTAAGTTAAATCGTGTAAATCATTTACGTTTAATACATATACCTTTTACAAGTTATAAATACATTTCATTACACTTTTTAACTAGAGTCATTTATACATGAGAATAAGTATATTTCACTTTGTTATAATTCCTAAGTTCACCCGACCATTCACTCGCGTTTTAGTTTTACGTTAAACATTTAAACTTATACTTTTTTTTACCAACATTTCACTCTTTCATTTTTTTTCTTTCTTCTCAAAACTAGTTATACTAGGTATTAATTAAATAATTTATATAAAAGATGACTAGGACAAATTTTATGTATTTCTTTGTTATATTAATTATTATAGAAAATATAAAATGATGGAAAGGACATAAAGTGTCATAATACAATAAGTTTGAGGATATAGTTGTAAAAGCTAAATACGAAAAATCTAGCCTCTTGCCCTACAAATAGAATGACCCATTGAGAGTCCTAGGGATTTTGTGCAGCTATTGTCATCTTTCAGCCGCCTTTTCGGCGAACATTTCCTGTAACGTTTTCCGATCATGTTCCGACCACCCAACAAGCCACTTTAAATAACCACGCATTTTATCATACAACTACAACAAAAACCCGAACCAGTTTTCTATCAGAATCTAGACCATCACTTTCGTCCATTCATCCTTGTTACATACATTTTCCTGACGAGTCGTTTTCCGGCGAAGTGATTTATGACAAGCTTCATTTCTACTTCTCCGACGAAGTTCATTAGCTAAAGATTTGAAACAAAAGGCAAAAGAGAATGACTACATAACATAGAAAACAAAAATAAACAATTACATATGACTAAAGATTTAAAAGAAAAGACAAAAGAGAATGACTACATAGGCTATCATGGAAAAAGGACATATCATATTTACATAGGCTGATACGCAACACAAGTGCCCATTGGAGCATAGAAAAGGAAAGAAAGTAAAAATCCCAAGAAATATTTTGAGATGATGGGAATTGAATACGTGAAAATAAGAAGGACGAACAAAATCTTATAGATCTTGAGAAGTGAAATGACATCAATTGCCGAGAATATATAGGGTGTCAGAAATATTATTTGAAATGAGAAATTTATAAAGATTGAAAAAGTTACTTACAACATTTTACAAAGAGTAAATTGCAAAAGTCGTTCATTCTCTTATGAATAATTTGTTAAACTTCAAACTTTTGTTTAAAGCTTTTCCCCTCACTCTATTTTATTTTATTATTTTCTTCAATTATAACAAATCTTTATAAAGACTTTTAAGCATTAGAGTGATGAATTTTAATTGAATTTTGAATTAAACTAAAAAAGTCTTTGAAGACTTATTTATTATGATACTATAATAACACATTGGTGTCGGGAATATTATTTGACGCTTGAAGTCCATATAAAACACAAATGTGTTTCTATCTATTACATAGGGCTTATACAATAGTTCACTTTTTTTTTATGTCTAGAAGTTATGATCGTATCATTTTTTTTTTGGAAAACACAGAATATGGAGATGCATACAACAATTCCATTTTCTATGATGTCCTATTTATTGTTTAGGAAAGATTGAGGATAACCCTACTTATTCCATTTTTTATATCTAGAAGTTATGATAGGGAGTAATGTCCTTATTAATGCCAGTGGCTACTGCAAAAGTGTTAATTAGTACTATGTTTTTACTATTCAAAAACCAAGTAAATTATAAACAACCAAGATTAAAACCAGCAAAACCTATTATAGTTTGAAATATTATGTTTTGATTATTTTACATTATTTCATACTCTAGATAGATAGATGTTCGATATTAAGAAGTAAGAAAGATAGTTTTGCTTTTCTTGTTTCCATTTAAATGTATTCTTCTTTCAGTTTAACGATTCTAGTTTCTTTTTATTTGTAACTCCATATAATAACAGAACATTATAAGTAATAGTTTTCATTATCTTATAAAAAGGCAAACACTAGAAAATGACATACATGCTGCACACTTTCTTGTGATTGACTAATGGATTATAGTTGAACGTGATTAATGTATATAAATGAGAGACACCGACAAATACATGCTTAAATCAAACAAAAAACATAAAAAATACCAAAGTCTCCTACTAAGAAGGAACAAGTATGAGAACGTGGGTATACCAAAAGACCCAATTCTTTTTACTCCTAAAACAATGCATGACCAAGTAGCTATCTGATGCGTGGTTTTGCCCCCTTACAACAGTTTTTACCTCTCGAGGGATCTCAAGAGGCTTGCAATCCACAGGCAGTGACTGACCGATGTAGTATAGTGAAGTGGCAAGTACCGGGATTGATCGTTCTTAGGAATATGTCGTTAGGATGGAAAAACTATTCTAATAGGTCTAAGGGTGAGGGAAGCTTCTTTTTGTATTTTTATATTTTTATGAAAGCAAGTAAAATCTCGGGTTTGAAGGAGTGGGCGGAATTAGTTGCTAGTCAACTAACCCAAATAACTACAAATGCAAATAAAATAAAATAACTGAAAATGAAAAGGTCGTGAAACTTATATGGAGAGAAATGTGTTTACTTAGATTTCCTTACTCCCTAACTATCTTTTACCGGTTGATTAGTGTGTATTAATTGCGTGGATGACGGGTGTATTCCTTAATACCAATCGTGGGGTGGCGTACGTACTTCCCCAACTCTACAAGCTCCTACTTCACTCCTATGTCGAGCCGGCTAAGAAGCTCCTAACATGGGATCACTAGAATTCGCTCATGCATTAAATACAACCATAAAAACCTTAGTACGCATTGGTTCATGTTTCTTAAGATGTTCAAGCAAGTTACCGTATAGGAGGTTAGCCAGTTTTCTTAAGCCTAACATCGATAAACAATCATCCAATACAATTAATAACACACTAATAACCAATAATCAATAGTTAGGTTTCATTAGATCTAAGCAAACACAAGATAAATCTAGCCTAGCATGTTAATTAAAAGACAAGAACAAGATATAATCAAACAACACATAGACATATTGATTGATTAAATGATTACTTATCTTCAATTAAACATGGGAGATCCAAGGGTATAAAAACCCTTAAAAATGGCAGAAATTCGTCTTAGGGTTTCTCCTCACAAAGTTGCACACTAATGACAAAAAATTGTAAAACTATATATAGAACTTAGTAGCTGACGGCGTTACGTTGTAGATCTTGACGCCGTCACCTCGCCATGTCTAGGGTTCCCGGATGGTCTTCCTGACGCCGTCCCTCTTTAGTCCTCCAAAATCCTCCCTGGCTTATCAAGGCTTGACGCCGTCAGAATAGTGCTTGACGCCGTCTCTCATTAACATAAACCGTGATGGCCTTGATCACCTTAAAGGGTGACGCCGTCAGACTTCCTTTGTAAAACTCCCTGGCTTATCATGTGTATTTTTCATATCCACCTCTTTTGCCAAGCTATGACGCCGTCAGGAGCAATCCTTGACGCCGTCAAGTGTACTTTTCCAGCAGCTTTGGAGACTTTGTCGTTTTCTTCACTTTTATGCTCCAAAAACGTCCAAAATGCTTCCTTTTCCAGATTTCCTCTCCAAAGTACCTAAAATGACAAAAGGAACGATTTAGGGCAATATTTGATAAATAAATACGATTTAGGGCTTAAATGACCCCCTAAAAGCGGTACACTTTTCGCTTCATCAAATACCCTTACACTTGATATTTGCTTGTCCTCAAGCAAATGCGCTTTTATTCTAATCAAAATACAAGTTAGGGGTCATTTAACGCTAATATAAAAGTAATTACAACAAATAGTCGTTCCACTTTAGTCATAATAAGCACGGAGATTACAAACTAGCACCTCACAAGTAGTGTTTAGATACTCACATCTCTTAGGTGTCATCAAAATAAATCTCATAAATGAAAACGGATAATATCTCTCACTACCTGTCATAGCAAATAGATTACCATAGGCTTGGGAAAGGATCAAAAACCTTCTCCACTAGGCGTAAGAACCTAAGATAAACTATCAAAGAGGGCTTTTAAACGGGTTATAACGTTAGGTGTAGGGATATGATAAACACGAATTTGTTGGATAAGGGATATTTTACTGGTGGCGAGTTAAAGATCTTGATTAATTACATGTACAATATGGCGTTGCTAAGCCAAGACTAGACTCGACTTAAGCTAATGAAAAAAAAAATAACGAAAAGATAAAATAAACATAAAATGAAACGGGATGGTAGTCCGTATGTTTTTTCTACTTTACTTTTTCTCATTTTTTTGTATTTTTCTTGATTTTTTCGAATTTTTTTTCTTTTTTCTTTCATACACTCTTGCCCTACCATCCAAAATAATACATCATAGGGGCGTTGCATTCCCCTTACACTTGAACTTTTACATAACTTTACAAATAACTATTCTAATGACTCGAATTAAGATAATCGAAACACTTGGAGTACTTTTAAAATATTTAGCACATATGGGGGTAATAATGTAGTTCTTCCCCATTACTCCATTACACTAGTACTTTACCCATGAGTCCCAATCGTCCCAAAACAATATGTACAAGGATATGACTCGACTTAGCAACCATGTAATCAATTAGATAATTAACTTGGGGTTTAAACAAATGTTGTCACAATAATGCACTAAAAATGAGTGTATACAAGGTAGGCTAAGGCGATTTGGGTGTACATTTAAGTGGGTTGTAAACAAATTCTTCCTTTAAGTAAAATGCTTAAAGGTCGAAACGAAAAGATAGGCTCTGAGGGGTGTACTAGGGGTATCGTGTACTAAAAATGAGTACAACGCAAAGGGTGTGGGAGAATTACTTGACCAATGTAGCCAAAGTAATTATAACAAAAACACAGGTGTAAAACAATGGGTTAATCCTAATGCCTCTTATCATGTAGTAAATCTAACTACACGAATGTAGTCTCACTTGTGGCCTCGGAATGGTCCTAACGCAAGTTCTAGAATCTAAGTGCTACCGGTACACACATCATAGCATAAATGCTTTTCCTACCAATTCTAGGGGCGAACCTCACATATTTGGGGTGGAAATTTTTTTTAGTGGTACGGTTTTTGTGCTAGTCATATAACTCCTATCCATGAGACGCTCATTAAGATCAAAGTTTCACTCCTATATGTTGTAAAATTTTTTAAATTTGGCACTAAAATTGCCCTAACAGGTATTTATCTCAGTTTTATTACACATCTACTATTAAACAAACAAAAATCAAGCGTAATTGTATTCTCTAAAGTATCGTACTTTACCCCCCCTTACACTTAAGATGAACATTGTCCCCAATGCTCAAATAACAAGATGTAAAAGTAAATAAGGTAAAAGAATGAAATCAAATACTCCCCTGATTCGTTCGGTGGATAAAGGGGTAACATGGTTAGATCTTCTTCCAAGAGAATGTAGAAGCTCCAAAACTAAAGCATCGCCAAAAGCTTGATTCCACATACATCTCCTTGTCCAAAATAACCTGTTAAACCTGATAAAACAAACACGAAAACCTGCATAACAACGGCGGGATAAATCTATATATAAGGATATAATGCTTGTGGAATGATAATTTTGCAGATTCCTGGAGTTTATAAGTTAGAGATTTAATAAAAACTTTTTATGAAAACAAAACTTTCAAAAATTTCAGAAAATTAAAACCTGACGCCGTCAGGTTGTAATGCCTGACGCCGTCAGAAATGATCTGACAGAATTCTCATGTTAAGTTTCCGGAAAATTTCTGGAAAAACCTATACCTTACTTCCTGGAAATCCTGCAAAATATCATTATGACTCGATACAAGCATTTGACTCAAACAATTACTAATATGTATGTTAATTTAATATTATTACGATTCATGTTCATTTGTGTTCTAATAAACCGATTTGGATTTCCCTTACACTTAACTTTTGCAAAATACCTTTATATGTAGTTAAGACGAAGTTAAAAACAAGATAAAGCATTTTCACAATTTACTTTTGAACATGAATCAATAATAATAAAAATTAAACACACATACGGAAGCAAATAAAATCAAACAAACAAATAAATAAACACACAAAGCAAATAAAGCTTGGGTTGCCTCCCAAGAAGCGCTTGTTTTTGTTCGAGTCACGAGCCTGACTCTACCCTTATTTAACGGAAATAGGGGAGGTTTTCCCTACACTTAGGATTAAGTGTGGGTGAAAGTAGCGATACACACCCTTAGGGTGGAAATATGCCACGTGAGGAAAGAGTGACGGGTGAATTATATGCTCAAAGGTGCGGGATCCTATCATCATAACCTTACCTAATTCAATTGGGTTAGTGGGCGGATTAAGATTTTCTCCTAGAAAGGGATCATCTTCTATCAACTTCGAGAGACTCCAAGTTAAGAATCCACTTTGACCTAATAAACCCGGTTTAAACCCATAATGTTTTTTGTTATCAATCATCAATGGGTGATGTAAGTATGTAAGGTCATGGTTCACTCCTATGTTAGCTTCTTCTCTACAAGGCCTAGAGTCTACTACCTTAATCTTAACATTACCCGGACTACATGGTTTGATGGGTGGATTGGGACCTAATTCAATTCCTAAGTTCACATCTAAGGATGGAAGATTAGGTAACGGTTTTGGTTTAGGCTCCGGTTCATCAAAACTAGGAACTTCCATAGAACTAAAAGAAAGGTTATGACTACCAGTATTCAAACCTATTTCTTCTAGTTTTGTTTCTTCCAAAGGTTCTACTTCAATTGGGGTTCCTATAGTCCCTTCTACTTCTTCCGGGTAAGTCACGGGCGGTGTGTATGCCTCGAATGATGGTAGGACTTGTGGGGTACTTTGTAGGTTTGTGTTATTTACCTCATCCTTCCTTGTCTCTATATCAATTATATCCACATCATGTGTTTTAGTAGAATCTAACCCAAACATGTTCCTAAGTATCTCAAATCCTTCTCTAGCCATTTCAAGTTCTAAGTCCGATTCATAAGAATCTTCCCCGATAACATGATTACTATGTTCAATTTTCCTAAAGGATTCATCATGTGTTCCTTGAGATTCAAAGTCATTGATCATAAAACCTAGGTCTTTTTGCTCAAATATGCTCATGTTCGGCTAAATCCTCCTCAATTGTTTCCTCAAGTTGTGATGTATACGAACCCATTAATTCATTAAACTTATGGTTCACGGTTAGGAGGCTTTCCTCAAATTTTTTCCAAAGGGTCTTATTAAAAGGAGTTGATCCTAACAATGATTGTTTAATAGAAGCCACACACGCACATAATTCATCAAACCTATCAAACTTTATACCCATCTCCTCTTGTATATATCTAAGATCACTTAAAAATTCATTGGAACAACAGGAAGCAAATCTATCCGTGTAAAGTAATTGTTCCTCTATTGTTAATGATCTAAATGGAATTTCATCCGCCATGGTGACAAATGAAAATGGTTTTACAAACAAAGGGCACAAAGAAAAAGATAGACTAAAGAAATCTAATAAAAAGAAAAATAAAAATCTCACTAGAAAGGAATCTAGTGAGTAGACCTAATAAAATAAAAATTCAACCTAAACAATAACTATTCCCCGGCAGCGGCGCCAAAAACTTGATGCGTGGTTTTGCGACCTTACAACAGGTTTTACCTCTCGAGGGATCTCAAGAGGCTTGCAATCCCCACCAGGCAGTGTACCTGACCGATGTAGTATAGTGAAGTGGCAAGTACCGGGGGATTGATCGTTCTCTAGGGGAATAGTGTCGTTAGGATTGAAAAACTATTCTAATAGGTCTAAGGGTGAGGGAAGATTCTTTTTGTATTTTTATATTTTTATGAAAGCAAGTAAAATCTCGGGTTTGAAGGAGTGGGCGGAATTAGTTGCTAGTCAACTAACCCAAATAACTACAAATGCAAATAAAATAAAATAATTGAAAATGAAAAGGTCGTGAAACTTATATGGAGAGAAATGTGTTTACTTAGATTTCCTTACTCCCTAACTATCTTTTACCGGTTGATTAGTGTGTATTAATTGCGTGGATGACTGGTGTATTCCTTAATACCAATCGTGGGGTGGCGTACGTACTTCCCCAACTCTACAAGCTCCTACTTCACTCCTATGTCGAGCCGGCTAAGAAGCTCCTAACATGGGATCACTAGAATTCGCTCATGCATTAAATACAACCATAAAAACCTTAGTACGCATTGGTTCATGTTTCTTAAGACGTTCAAGCAAGTTACCGTATAGGAGGTTAGCCAGTTTTCTTAAGCCTAACATCGATAAAAAATCATCCAATACAATTAATAACACACTAATAACCAATAATCAATAGTTAGGTTTCATTAGATCTAAGCAAACACAAGATAAATCTAGCCTAGCATGTTAATTAAAAGACAAGAACAAGATATAATCAAACAATACATAGACATATTGATTGATTAAATGATTACTTATCTTCAATTAAACATGGGAGATCCAAGGGTATAAAAACCCTTAAAAATGGCAGAAATTCGTCTTAGGGTTTCTCCTCACAAAGTTGCACACTAATGACAAAAAATTGTAAAACTATATATAGAACTTAGTAGCTGACGGCGTCACGTTGTAGATCTTGACGCCGTCACCTCGCCGTGTCTAGGGTTCCCGGATGGTCTTCCTGACGCCGTCCCTCTTTAGTCCTCCAAAATCCTCCTTGGCTTATCAAGGCTTGACGCCGTCAGAATAGTGCTTGACGCCGTCTCTCATTAATATAAACCGTGATGGCCTTGATCACCTTAAAGGGTGACGCCGTCAGACTTCCTTTGTAAAACTCCCTGGCTTATCATGTGTATTTTTCATATCCACCTCTTTTGCCAAGCCATGACGCCGTCAGGAGCAATCCTTGACGCCGTCAAGTGTACTTTTCCAGCAGCTTTGGAGACTTTGTCGTTTTCTTCACTTTTATGCTCCAAAAATGTCCAAAATGCTTCCTTTTCCAGATTTCCTCTCCAAAGTACCTAAAATGACAAAAGGAACGATTTAGGGCAATATTTGATCAAATAAATACGATTTAGGGCTTAAATGACCCCCTAAAAGCGGTACACTTTTCGCTTCATCACTATCCCAGTCAGTGACCCGATCAAAAACCAATTAACCCAACAAAGCAGTTGTAATACAACAAAATTTACTCACAACATAAATTAGCACCGGTCTCTCACGACACCTAGTGTTAATACAAATATCACGTAAAAATGTTATTTATATTTTACGGTCTCTTAAGGTTTTGATAATGTCAATTATAAACTTATACGAAGTAAACGTCTACGTAACCAAGTTTTAAGTTACAAGTTTACATTCCGACGTATATCACTTCAGGTATGAATAATGTGATTATACCTCACGTCGAATGATCAAAGAGCCAAACTAATAAATATTTTCTAACACACTCTAAATATTTATTAAACACATTTTTATTTAAACATAACACAAAGTTTACTTAATTAAACTAACTAGACATTTTAATTAAGTGATTTAATTAAATGAAAAATAAATTTAATTAGTCCCTTTGTGCCCAAGTCATTCTAGAAACATTTGTTTTAAAAATGATTTTAGTACAAACATCTTAATGATCAAAGGATAAAAGTATGTCCAGAGACGCTCCGCGGATCCGTATTTTATAACGAACGGATCCACAAATTGTGGATCCGCCGAAGGGTGAAAACTGGACAGAAGTTTTAGTATAATAGGACATAAGTCCAAACTTTCCAACTAATGATTCTCAGCCATTCTTAGCACACTACTACCATTTCTTTCATAACATAACATCTTATTAACACTCTTTGATCATTCCACTTGACCTATAACACATTCAAAGTGATCCAACCATTCCACTTTGATTTCAAGTGAAGAACACAAGAAGCTTTCCAAGCCTTCAAGTGTTGTAGTTAGTTGTGTCTAGGCATATACTTTATTGTATAACATAGTATATAATTTGTGTGTCTTTGTAACTCACCATCTATTTGGTAGACAACACACTCTTCACCAAGAAAAGAAACTCACACCTTATCATCGTACAAATATATGTCGACGACATTATATTTGGTTCAACTTGTCAAGAGTTATGTGATGACTTTTCTAAGATCATGCATGACGAGTTTGAAATGACCATGATGGGTGAGTTGAATTTCTTTTTAGGATTACAAATAAAACAAATGGAATATGATATCTTCTTTAATCAATCTAAATATATTAAAGAGATGCTTAAGAAATTTGGATTAGAAGATTGTAAACCTACTAAGACTCCCATGTCCACTGAAATCAAGCTAATCAAAGACGATGATGAAGAATCCGTGGATAACACTAAATATAGGGGTATGATCGGTAGTTTACTTTACCTAATGGCTAGTAGACCCGACATTATGTTTAATGTTTGTCTTTGTGCTCGATTTCAAGAGAATCCTAAAATTTCCCATCTAGAAGCCGTAAAACGAATTTTTAGATATACTAAGGGAATAACGCACTTAGGATTATGGTATCTAAAAGATACGGGTGTTGAAACAATCGTCTACGCCGATTCCGATCACGCAGGAGATTACGTAGATAGAAAAAGAACTAGTGGCGTTTGTACGTTCCTTGGATGTTGCTTGACATCATGGTTCTCTAAGAAACAAACCGCTCTTGCTATCTCCACAACCGAAGCCGAGTATGTATCCGCAGGCAAGGCGTGCCAGCAAGTACTATGGATGAAACAAGCTCTAATCGACTACGACATACATCTTAATGACATCACCATAATGTGCGACAACAAAGGCGCCATAGATTTAAGTAAAAATCCCGTACAACACTCTAGAACTAAACACATAGAAATCCGTCATCATTTCCTATGCGACAACGTTCAAAAAGGAAATATTTCTATAGAGAAAGTTTCCTCGAAACACAAAATCGCCGACATTCTAACGAAACTGCTCAAGCGTGAACCTTTCAACTTTCTTCGTTTAGGTCTAAGAATGATGGAACATATTCCATAAATCCAAATCTCATTAGGATTGACGTGTTGTGATTTTTCATCCGAAAAGTCATATACAACTCATCGTTGAAGTTCAACGAAGAAATGTCACAACCTAAAAATTCATCACAAGACTCATTACAACATATGTAAGAGTCTCATGATAAGTCTTAGTCAAAATCTAGGAGCCGAAACTCACAAATCAAGTTATGTCCAATTTTGACAGTTTCACGAATCCAAGGATCCACAAAATACGGATCCGTCCGCCAAAATTGTGGATCCGCAGGTCCGTATTATGCATAAAACCCCCTTTTGTAAAAACATAGTACCATAACAACTAAACACAAACCACGACCCACTCACACCAATTAATTTCTTCAACATAATTAGGAGCTTTTGGTCGTCAAAATAAGTTTATTTCATCAACCTGAGCAACTACCGTAAGTAATTACTACTTGATTATCTTTAATCTGAGTCTAGGATTCTAATGTTATGCATCAAAACCTAATTTGAGGGATTTGCTATAAAATTGGTTATAATTCACGAATCAAGTGTTAATCTAACTAGATTAGTACAATTTATAACTATTATGCCTTTCCAATTATCAATTATGCATAAACCTAATAAACATTGTAAGAAATTGATTTTGAGAAAACCCTCAAATTGTTTTTCATAATATCTTCTCACGATTAGGAAAATCATGAAATCATTTTCATTGCACTGTTAATACAAAATAAAAACATTTTCATTCATGCACGATGATCTTACTAATGTCGTAGAATGTAAATAATCAATATGTATGTTCGCCACATTTAAGTAAGCAATGTCAAACCTAGAAGTTGAACTTTGGATTATCTCAAAAATTTATTTAACTAAACCTTATTTTCAAAAGTTGAGTCGAAATAATCGCATCTTCACATAGTTTGCATATAGGCACACACTAGAATTGAACCGTGCGGTAAAACATCTATATACTTGCTTTGAATTATAAATTTTAGGTGTCAAAATGCTTCACATGTTCGACTACGATCATGAAGTAACTGAAGTTTATATCCCCATGATCTCATATGACATTAACACACCTTCATATCAAAAAAGTCAATTACATAACCTTGAGTCACGATACTTTCATGAAGGAAAAGTTGTTGATCCATATCTCCTTAAATCATGACTACATCTCTCACATGTTCAGTTCCATTGGATTCGACTGCTTGTTCTCTATTAATGAGCATATTTGTCCTAGGTTCTTCTAGAATTCTTTCACCAGATTCGTCTTGTGCGAAATCAAGATCACACTCTATCTCTACAATTCAACATAGAAAATCAACAAATGTCCATGTCTCTTCAACAATTTTCTCAAGTCCTTGGCATTCCTAATCAAGGTCATTGTGCCTATACTAAAAGTTTTTCACTTGAATCTTTGTCCAACAGTCGTGAACGATACGGTCCTTATTGCTCCTTCATACCGTCACCCAAATATATAACTGACTTTGTTGGGATTCCAAATCCGTCTACCAATCCAAACAAAATTCCTTTCAATGAAATTCGTCCAGAATTGAGAAAATGGGCAGTCATTCTTCATGAAAATGTTTATTGTCTTAAAAGATATCGCAAGATACTCCTAGCAGCTTGTGCTCACATGTTGTACTGTTTAATTACCGAAAAAACCCTACAACCTTTCTTATTTCTTTGTAAAAAGAATGGCAAATTTATTTCAAAATTCTGACAAGTTGATACCTTATGGTATGTTCCTCACCCGCTTGTACCGTCACTTGATGTTGTCATGCCCGTGTCTTTGAAATCCAAAATATGAACTGGCCATTCCGGTAATGGATCCTATATCTCCCTCAACACTTAACTCATTCGTTGATATCAACTTGGGCACTTTTAATGATCCAATAATAGTGGAAGTTGAGGACCCTCAAAGTGAGAGCGAAGATGAGTGAGCAAGTCTTTATAGGATAATTACTAAACTAACTCTATGGAATGTTATGTATGAACTCTACTATCTTCTATTAGGACTTGAGTATCTTTAATGTTATGTGCTAATGTATAACTTATTAGGATCTATGAATCATTGATGTTTGTTAAACATTTCTGTGGTAGGAGTGATTAACCTTCTCATGCTTTCTTCTTCTATAATTGCTTTTTGCTTGATTTAATTTGCTCTTGAGATTACCAATAGTATTAGAATGCACCTAGGAAAAGTAGGTTAGAAATCATGGACTATCCCAAACTGCAAAGCAGTTCTGTCCAGATTTTTGAGTCTGGCGGATCTGCGAATCCACAAATTGTAGATCCGCCCGTATAAAATACGGATCAGCCATAGGTCAAAAGTGTAACCCAGAATTGTCAAACGGACGGATCTGCGGATCCACAATTTGCAGATCCGCCTGTATAAAAAGAAGATCTGTGACTTTTCCAGATTTCAAATTTTCTGTTTTAACTTTTAGCACTTTCCCACAATTTCCATTAACCATTCATAGATAACTATAGGATAAAACACAAAACCCATATAATCCAAGAACCTTAAGATAATTCATTTCATCTTATTCCCCTTTAAATCCAACACTTCCATTCCAAGTTTCTTGCACATTTGCAAGATCTAGTTCACCTTCTTCATCAACACCATGACTTACTCATCCAAGTCTTCATCCACCTCCATCAAGAAAAGACAAACCGCTAGAATTAGAGTAAGAAAAACAAAGATGATCAATCTTGAAAGCTCCTCAAGTGATAATTTCTCAACTCCATCTCAGACTCCATCACAAAAATCACCAAGTCCACCTAAGGCTCCATCCAAAAGTACATCATTAAGAACCACCTCAAACTTACACTTGTACTCACCCAAGGAAACTCCATCCTTGAACTGTCCCACACCACTCAACTTTGGAGCACTCAAGACACCTTCCACCAACAATTTGTCACCCTTGGAGAAAAACCTTGACAACACTCAACCTTCAAACCCATTTCTTGATGACAAGGAAAATGTCCCACCAAGACCTTCACATCCACCACCACAACCATCACCATCACCATCACTTGTCATCGGTAGAAATCTTCTACCCTAATTCAACAACACACAAGACTTCCCACCGGGATTTTTTGAGTGGTTGAATCCACCACCTATTGAACCTACATATCTGATTTTTTCGTTCTTAGTATATATTTTTCCAAGGTAAAACTCAACGGATGCGTTTTCCCCGGGTCGTGTCCCAACGAAGGTCGAATATCGAGTTGTCGTTAACGTTGTCGAATTGTGTGGTGAATGTGTGTGAAAAAGAGTGGTTGATTGGTGATTTTATACTATGAATAATGAAATCATAAAAGAAATTAACTAATTAAGATAATGAAACAATTAAACTAAGCATACGAACTTAAAAACGAAAATTTGAATTTTAAAAACGTTACGCGACGAATTATAAAACGTAAATAAAAGTGATTTTCTAAAATTTAAGCCCTAAAAATATAAAAATAATTTTCCTATATTAAAACTGATAAAAGAAAATTTCTGGAAAAAGAAAAATATTTTTTTGACGTTTTAATATTTTTTTATGAATTAAAAACTAATTAAAACAATTTAAATGAGTTAAAAATATTAAAACAACTAGGAAAAATATGAAAATTTCTGAGTAATTCTAAAATTAAAATTTTAATCTATGAAAAATAAATTCAGAAAGTGATAAAACCCCAATAAGCAGAATAGTACAATAAGCAGTTGGGAATTAAGCTAAAAATAAGCAAATAAGCTCCAAAAATTCTCAAAAGCTCAAATCTCAACAAACTTACTATATCAAACTTAAAACAACTGAAATAAGCTCAGGCCACAAACCAATAAGCACTAAACAGTTAACAATTAAAAGACAGATACAGAGGCCATTTAACCAACTAGAGGACCTCAAAAAGCAGTTCAAATCAGCTCTAAAGTGAAACCTTAAGGGGGCAAAAGCTCAACTACACTACTGAGTATCTAAAAATACTAAAAGCCCTATCACAATCTCTCAATTGATGCTCTAATTGAAGCTGAGAACAGGTTGTATTAGATCAAGTCTGCTGATGCAGCAGATAAACAAGAGAATATGCCAAGTTGCAGGCCCTCAATAAGCTGCTTAATAAGCTGCAATGTAAAACCCTAAAATCTAAAATGTGTAAAAAGACCAAAATGCCCCTACAACTTTGAAAATTAATTAAAGCTTATATAAGTGCCAAATTAAATCACAAAACCTATGCAACTAAACCATATATGATATGAAATAATTATGAGACATCATTTAAATATTTGTACATGCCACAAAAATATTGTAACACAATAAAAAGTTACACATACCAAATTGTATATATATATATTTATTTAATTTGATTTAAATATATTAAAAAGGTAGATAATATCAAGATAAAATTGGAAACTAATGAATCAATTCTAAAATCTGATTTGGTCCTTAATTTTTCCGAGTCCATAGCCTCCCCTCCCCAAAATCTCGGCTCAAATTATTTGTTTCCTCTTTATCTCATTTTATTTTCCCCATTCGAAACAATTAAACACACACAAATTCTCCTTTCACTCATCCGATTTTCTGGAACCCTAAGAGTATTTTTCCTGTGTTCTTTACCATCCAAGGAAGACTAGAAAAATAGGTTTGAGGCTGTGCATTGCTGGATTCGATCTTGGAGTATTTTCTTGGTCGCAAAGGTATAAACCCCAAATAATTCATACGACTCATATAAAATTCGTTTCTAATTTTTCTCATACTCCTTATAACGTGTATACTCTGTGAAAAATGGCTACAAGGTTGTGGGATCATTCGTTTGCTCGTGGAGGAATTTTGGTGTCGAGTTGTGTATTGTGGAACCAAATTCGTTGCAATCATTCTACACGTCCTATACTTGGTTCGGTATTTTTCCTGTGTTTCTTACATCTTATGAACATCAAATAAAATGATAAAAACGAACCATGCATGATCTATAATTTATTTGTGAATTAAACCTTAAAAACGTGATAAGACCCTAAATAATTGAATACGAATTTTCATGGCTTGAAATCTATTTTATTTGGACTCTATATAATGCATATGATCTGGGAAAAATGTTAATTCGAATTGTGGAGGTCCATTTAAGTCGTGGTTAATTTAAATTAAAACCGGATTTTATAAAATAAAAGCAAGAAAATAAAATAAAAGAGAAGGAAATTAGGGTTAGGGTTTTTGGTGTATGATTCTGGTCATTAATGATTGTTTAAGGTTGCAAATAATGATGGTATAATGATTGGATTATTAGGGTTTGATTTTGGTTATATTTTGTATATACCGATTGGAAAAATAAATGTTAAGGGGGTGTTTTGTAACTTTTGAAAGTCGTGGACCATTTTTGTAATACTCTATATATCAAGGGCAATCTGAATAAAATATAAATTGAGGGTTCTATTTGTAAAATATGAAAGTTTTGGAATTAAAATGTAAATTGTTAATTATGTAATTATCGAATTAGAAATTTATTTAAATGAGGGACTAAAAGTGTAATTTCTGGAAAATGAAAGGTTTTCGAAGTAAATAATATTATGAAGGGTAAAATGTGTTATTTTGAGTAATTAAGGGCTTAATATGTAATTATGGTTAAATATATAATTCGATTTGCATTTTAATTATTACAAGGACTAAATATGTAAATTACCTAAACCTTGAGGGCGGTTTGTAACATATTTATATTGAAGGGTATTTTCTGTAAATTGAATAAATAAAAGGACTTGATGTGTAATATGAATACTGTAAAGGTTAAATTGTAAATTATATATGTATAAGGTTTAAATTGTAATTAATTAATTAAAAGGGTGTAAATCGTAAATTATGGAACTTGAAGGTTAAATATGAAATTCTGGAAAACATAAGTGGTTGAATGGTAAAATGATAAGATTTCAAATGTGGACCTTTAACTTTGGTAAATTTGCATTAATAACCCTAAACTATGAAAGATTATCATATTTGATCTTAAAATTTGTATAATGAGTTAAAATGAATGTTCCTCCCATAATAAGCTAATTGAAGACTTAACTTGGTTTGTATCATTTGAATATTCTAAATATGGCAACTTACTAATTCGGGAAACCTGCTAAAAATAGAAAGTTACTAAATCTGGAAAGTTCTTAAAATGAAAAGATAATTAAAGATGGTAATCTGAACTTGAACCCCCTTTGTAATTTGGTCTTCTACTTTCTCTAGGTGTGGATAGAAAGAGGTCCTGATCTGCCTCAGTGCTGTCTGCTTTTGTTCTTTGTGCTTGCATTTGAATAAGGTACAGATACTCTGCCCTTTTTTCAGTAAGGGTGTCCTATTTCCTTGACATGATATGATTTCTGATTTGCATCTTCTGATCTGTTAAAATCTGATTTGGACCTTTGATACTTCTGAAAAGATTTGAGTTGAACCATTTGTTATGAGCCATCTGTTTTGACCTATCTGTTTTGAACCTTTGGATATGACCTTCTGATATGATATGATTTCTGACTCTTAGTTTGATACCCGAGCCAAAATTTGTGACCCTAGCCATGAAGGTAACATGGCCGTGTCTGTGATGCACCACTGGCATGACTAGTGTGTAGCCCTAGTGATTTGGTTACACCGTCCCTTTGATTTGGTCTGCATGTGATTGGGTAGGGGCGTATGGATGCATCCTAGATCTGTTCTGTTTAGTGGATTTGACTGTATATGATATGATATGATTTGTCTGGTGATTGGTACTGTGTGCTATACATGCCCTTCACATTTCTGAGAGGTCGCTCCTCTATGGTTACTGTATATGATATGATCTGATATGTTTCTGGGCTCGTGGTGGATTACTATCCTATATTATTCCTTTCCCTTTATTGACTGTACCTTATGACACTTTCCATTGTACCATATATTATATCTGTTTCGTTATCATTTAATCTTTGCCATGATTCGTACTTTCTTATCTTTGCTTTGTATATGTATCTGTTCACTGAGCTTTTTAAGCTCAGCCGCACGTTTTTCTTTTCGTGTGCGGCAGGTATCTAAGCTAGGAGCTGGGGACTTCTGCTTTGGGATTGAGAGATTAGAGCTTTTGGTTGGAGCTTTTACCTTAGATGACCACCCTTAGATTATGACATTTGTTTCTGGATTCTGTTTCTTTTGTTTATTCCATTGGTTTATCTTTATCCATTGGTTTAAGCCGTGTTGGCTTGATTTTCTTATTGATTTTGGTTTATGGCTTCCGCTGTGTATTATGTATGCTCTGATTTGTCACCGTGATGTGACACCTTTACCCTTGTCGGGTTGGGGTGTTACATGCAAACTAAAATACCAGATATTATCCTCCAAGACTATCACCTAACCTATTTGTGAGCCAAAAACTTGGGTCTGAATCTATCTTAATAAGCTAATAGAGAAGCAAGATCAGCAGTGCAGACAAAGTTTGCACAAGAAAAATCTGTGACAGCAGTTAGGGAAAAAGTGGCGCAAATGTGTGCAAAATTACTCCAGTTCAATCCAACCTTTGTATAATGACTTTAACACTTAATAGCACCTCAAATATTCCAAAGTGAGACTTCAAATAAGCTCAGCTTATTGCTGAGCTTATTGAGGCAGTGTGAACTTCAAAATTCCAACTAAGTGTTCTAAACATCCAAACCACTTATAATGAACTTATTAACTCTTACTAACAGCTAATTATACTAATTTAAAGCAAATCTAAAGCAACTAGTAGAACAAAACTACAGTACACAAGCTTGAACACACCTAACTGCTACTTAACCAAACACCCCTATTAAATCAACTTTTGAAATTTCAAACTAGATACTACTAAATTAAGCTAAGCCACTTATTATCTGCTGTTTAACTAACATAAGCAAACACTAATAAGCATTTTCTAATACTAAATAAGCCCTATTAAGCAATCAAACAAAATTAAGCTACTAATGAGACCAATTGAACTTACAAGTGAAAACTAAGATAGAACACAATTCTGAACCAAAAATGAACACCCAGACTATTCAATAAGCCACAAAATAACCCAAAATTCAGCTTATACCATCAGCTTATTCCAACAGCTTATACAGTTGACTTTTTAACTTTTGGTACTTTGTGAGATTGGATCAATTTTAACACTACAAAAGACTTACAATAAGCTATAAATCTTATATAAGCTTATATAATTATGAAATTCAGCTTATTGAAGCTGTGGTTTTGATTTATTTTTGTATTTTTTTTATATTTTTGGAATGTTTTTGGAATTTTAAAAGGAATTTAGCAAAAGTTGAGATTAAAACAGGAATAAACTAGAAATGATTTTGCAATAAGCTAACAACAATGTTAATAAACTAAATTCAGATAAACAACTTAATTGAGACAGAATCAAAGGAAAATTAAAATAACAATTTCAAAAATCTTAAAAGTTTACAAAAGAAATTTAAAATTACAAGACATAAAGTAATTTTGACAGAGTAACACTACTAAAAACTAACTCTCTAATCATGAAGATCGACCTCCTATTTATAGCCGAGCTATGAAGGATCTAGGAGGTGATTGCCAAGCTGGCAATCCGTGTGCTTGTGCTTTCTCTGAGCTAATCCACACCGTACAATCCTCTCCAAATCATTGCAAATGATCTCAGCCCTTCGATCAAGCTTCTATGAGGTGTTCGGACCAATGGGAGAGTGCCACGTAGTCATTCGTGTGCTTCTTCTGACATCTGACACCACTGATCGTTCTAGAAGCCAAGCAATTGTACGAATATGCCCTTAATTTCGGTGAAAATGTACGGGGTAAATATTAGGGTTCTTATTGGTAAAATTGGGGAAGAACATGTGGGCGGGTAAAAGTGATGTGTGAGTTTTTTTATTTTTCTTTGACTTGTTTTATTACCCTTTGACCGGTTTAGTGTTGGGTTCGGATCGGGTAGAGTTAAAAGAAGAAGTGGGCTCGGGTTATTAATGGGATGGGCTGGGTAAAGTTTTAAGTGGGTTGGGTTGTGTGTGTGGTTTTGTTTGTGGAATGGGTTGGGATTTATTTATAATCCGGATAATAAGTGTAAAGGTTAAGGTTTTGGTTTAGCAAAAATACAAGGACCAAAGTTGTACTTTCTGAAATTCTAGGGTCTGATTTTGCCATTCTTGTAAACTTAATCCAAGGGCCATTCTTGTCATTTGATGAAACTTCAAGGTTGACTTCGACTTTTTTGCATCCCGGCATCGGCTAAAAATAACACTTCCATATCTCGTGCTCGGTTTCCCGGTATTTGCTTGATTTTTGTCCTTTTCTTTGATATCCGTGCCTGCATATGTAAAAACACAAAAACACAATATATTTGGCATAATTGGTTAGGTTTTTGGTCTATTTGGGTCCGGTTTTGGTCGATAAATGGTATGTGTTTAAGCACATACCAAAATTCCCCCAGACTAAGATATTGCAATGTCCTCATGCAATGTTATGAAAACACGTTTTTGAAACCGAAAATTTCCAATCTCTTTTTACTAACTTTGAGAAGTAGCAAAATTTTCAAAAGAGATTAAAAAATCTTAAGTTCTAAAAACTCCCCAATTTTCCTTTTATTCTATTTTTGTATTTTTCTCATTTTCATGTGACGACTTTGTCGACAATCATTATCTAATGATAACTTTTAGGGTCTTCGAGTAGGAAACACGACTCATAAAGAAGTGACCATACGGATAAAATTCGTCGTTCCTGATTTTTCACGAGTCCCCAAACTAAGCTTTAAAACGAAATCATTGTCATTTACAAGTTAGATTGCCGACACTACCCATGAAAGCTAATTGTGTAATTACTTCTCGTTCCCAGATTCCTATTTTCCTCTATTTATTTTATTTTTGGTGAGAAATGAATTTCTTCAAATTCTCGTTTTGATAATTTTTAGTCCGATAAAGATACCTAGTTTAGACGCTAAATAGTTTCCAAACCTTCCCTCGAAAACCGTTGCATACAAAAATGAGGTCCACATCAAGGTCTCTGATTTAACACGATTTTGAGGATATCCCTTTTATATACGACCGAAACAACTCATCTACGAGTCCAGAGACAGAAGCTTTTATTAGGATATCCCCGGAGTCGAAGTTTGGCATTTTTAAACATTATTAAGCACATTAACGTATTTAATCCTTAGCCCTTTATAACAATCACAACATCGGCTGCGAACCGGCAAGATGTGATAGTCTATTATGACCTTGGAATTTTTCCTCTGCCTTTATTAGAAGTCTACAACATCGGCTGCGAACCGGCAAGATGTAGAAAACTTTTTATGGCTTTGGATTATTATTATTATTCATTATTCATTAATTATTTGTGTTGCCAAACCCCAAGTCCTACGGCTTTTATAACAATCCCAACATCGGTTGTGAGCCGGCAAAATGGAATAGTCTATTACACCGTAACACTGACAGTACCTTGATGTGTACCCAACTTTCATAAGCAAGGATTCTCTAAGGAAAAAATAAAAACTAATTATCGCCAAAACCAAAATACCTTTAATTATTTCTAGATTACTATTTTTTTGGGTGAAACAAGCTTATGGGAACAAAAAGCCACAAATAACTTCGATGAGCTCTAAAGAGATCCAACTACTCCACGTTTAGCAATCTAACTTATGAACAACTCTATCATTTCTCGTTCTTCGCAAATTTAAAATCTTAAATAATAAGATCCGCGAATGCTTAGCCAAATAATCAAGCCATGCATATATAAAGTCAAATACGGGAACTTGCAAACTCTTGAAAAGAATTCGCATTTTCTAGCTCCTTGTGTAAAAGACTAGCACGAGCTTATAGATTATAAACGGTTAAGGGAACAAGCTAGGGCTCAACACGCCCGGTCAATTCAGAATTTTATTCCTACTCTCTCCAGCGGAAAGTCAACAAAAATGTCAAAAATTATTATATTTTTGCAAAAAAATTTAAATTTTTCTCTTTTTTTTGGATTTTTTCAATTTTTAAGGAAAAATGGGGTTGCATGAGAAAACGGTAAAAATGCAAGGCAAAAATCAAATCGAAAGATTACCCCCCCAGACTAAAATGAGACATTGTCCTCAATGTCTTAAAGGTAAGGGTTCTCCTACATAAATCTAAGACCGTTTATTAATTATGCCAAAAGATAGATGTAAAACGATAAGATTTTAGGATATTGAATAAGCAACGAATGATGAATACTCGAGTGGAGAGAAAACCACGAGCATGAGAGTCTTCAATCATTGGGCAAATCCTGGACATATCACAAAAAAAATGAAACACAAGAAATGGAAGAGGAGACCTCTTCATGTTTTATTAGAAAATAGATAAGATAGATGGATAAGCATGGGGTGCCTCCCACGAAGCGCTTGTTTTTGGTAACCGAGTCACATGAGCTTGACTCGACCCCGAATTTATTTGTCCTTGGGGGAGCAAATGGAGAATCAACACTGCAACGGACACCCGGCATGAAAAACGGAGATGCCGGGGTCAAAGACGGTATCCTCACTCTTGTAGGAGTGGAAAAATGGATAAAGGATGGGAGCAAAGTCAAAGTCTGAATCATAGGTGGGTTGGGTGGGGAAAATATCAAGCACCGGAACATCATGTTCAGAAATCTCGTCCACCCCTCCAAAAATATCCTCCTCTGTATCGGATTCAAAATCTACGTCCGGTGGTTTCGCGGGTGGACGAGAAGATGGTAAATCAAAGAGAAATGAGTCATTCTCGTCATTCTCAATACCCGGTGGTATCGAGTCATCCGTAGCAAGAAATAGATCGACCTCCTCTAAAAGAGAGTCACGTGACGGATTATTGGAAATATTGCTCAAAATAAGTTCTGAGTCGATCTCAAAGTCAAAACGCTCATAATCCGGAAGAGAAATATCAGCATGAATAGTGGGACTGCCACTACTCTTCTCTTCAAATCGAAAAATTTCAAGCTCGGGTAAGAAATCACTATCCATATCGGGGATAGGAAATGAAGAGGTGATCATGGCATTAGTAGACGGAGTCGGATTATTTAAAGCTTCGATCTTTGAAATAAGAAGATTGATATTGGATAATTTCTCATGAAGTAAATCATCTTTGATCTCATCATCATCTAGGTCAAAATCCTTTATCTCCTCTAAGCTAAGGAACTCATAATCGGAACGCGATTCCTCAACATCATCGATATCTCCACAAGAGTCTTCAATACTCGGAGTATACTCATTGTGAGAATCGGAATAGATTTCAACTTCATCCTTCTCAACGCGATTATCATCAAACGATATATCATTCATATCAACGGTTTCGGAAAGAGAGTTCGAATAAGAAGTGATATTTTCGTTCGGAACATTCTCATTCACAAGTGTATCATCATCACCGTTAGAATTTAAACCCGATGATACATCAAGATGATTATTTTCAACTATTTCACAATCACCGTTAGAAATTCCCTCGGACTCACTTGGGATTGGGACGAGGTTCTCAACATTGTCTAATTCCATTGCTGGAATAGTATTTAGATGCTCGTCCCCCATTTTTAGAGAGTCCTTGGTTTCTACGGTAGGAAAGATGGGTGCAATTTGAGGGAAAACGTTTAACGGAACAAGTCTCTCCTCGTCATCATCGGAATCATCGTCACAGTAAAGTAGGGCCTTTCGAAATTTAGCCTCTTTTTCTTCTGCAAGTAATTCTTCCATAGACTTCCCATGAGGATCGGGAGTATAAGTGTTACGATCCGCCAAATATTGATTAAGCGCTTGCTTTTGATTACGAACCCCTTCCGCAAGGATTTCCAAAAGTCTTTTAATTTCGAGCAATCTATCTTGATTTGGATAATAGACGGGATTTTGTGGGGGTTGGATATTGTCAAAACCGGAAGTATTATAGCAAGGATTAGGTTCATAGTAATTTTGATTCCACGGTTGACATTGATAATCATTATGAGGACCCCCACAATTTGTACAAGAAAAATTCGGTGTATTATTGAAATACGGTTCTTGCTCATAAAAGTTTTGAGGAGGGTGATTGAAATTGTTTTGAGGATAATTGGAAATGTTCGGATTGAAATCATAATTGTATAAATTTTCGGCTTCCGAAGCACAAAACGAACAAAATCCATTGATCAAATTTCTACCACACCTCTCGCAAGTACACCGTTGACAATAAGACGATGTCGGATCAAACGAATCTCCACACCCATCGCAATAACGTTGATCGAACGAAGATACATTGGGCTGTGGTGGGTAGTTGTAAGAATTTGAAGAGTCGTTGAATGAATTCGGATTTGGATCATAATCAACTGAATTCCTCGAACCACAAAACAAACAACTTTCGTTTCGAATATCATTTCCACACCGTTCGCACGTACACCACCGACACGGTAATCCAAAAAGCGGTTCTCCACAACCGACGCAAGGAATAAATGATTCCATCAGAATTAAACATATAGAGGATTAAGAAGATAAGAATTAAACGGATAAGAGGATGAAGAAGAATATTTTTGGATTTTTATATTTAATGAAAAATTAGATTTATTATCTTTTTGGTGATCGTTGATCAACCGTACTCGTTTCTTTCAAAACTACGCGCAGCGTGGCGGAGAAGCAAAGGTCCACTCGAAGGTGATTAAAAACCCGCCTCTTTCGGTCTGCAATTTAATGTCAAGACCATCCTTAAACCCCGTGTATAGGTTGTAGCAAAGAAATAATCCGAGTAACGTTTAATTTCACGATCTCTTTTGTTGTTTATTCGGAATGGTTTACAACGCCCTCTCGAGAGCGAGGATTTATTATTATTGGTGAAAAAACTTTAGGAAAAATGTTTTTTAATTATTATATTTTTGTATTTTTTTATTTTTATGAAAACGAAAACTTCCGAGGAAGGGTCTTCAAAACACGATTCTTTGACGAAACTCCAACTCTTTTCAAGCCTTCCCTGGCAGCGGCGCCATTTATTGATTTTGTCGTTTTTAGTATATATTTTTCCAAGGTAAAACTCAACGGATGCGTTTTCCCCGGGTCGTGTCCCAACGAAGGTCGAATATCGAGTTGTCGTTAACGTTGTCGAATTGTGTGGTGAATGTGTGTGAAAAAGAGTGGTTGATTGGTGATTTTATACTATGAATAATGAAATCATAAAATAAATCAACTAATTAAGATAATGAAACAATTAAACTAAGCATACGAACTTAAAAACGAAAATTTGAATTTTAAAAACGTTACGCGACGAATTATAAAACGTAAATAAAAGTGATTTTCTAAAATTTAAGCCCTAAAAATTATAAAAATAATTTTCCTATATTAAAACTGATAAAAGAAAATTTCTGGAAAAAGAAAAATATTTTTTTGACGTTTTAATATTTTTTTATGAATTAAAAACTAATTAAAACAATTTAAATGAGTTAAAAATATTAAAACAACTAGGAAAAATCTGAAAATTTCTGAGTAATTCTAAAATTAAAATTTTAATCTATGAAAAATAAATTCAGAAAGTGATAAAACCCCAATAAGCAGAATAGTACAATAAGCAGTTGGGAATTAAGCTAAAAATAAGCAAATAAGCTCCAAAAATTCTCAAAAGCTCAAATCTCAACAAACTTACTATATCAAACTTAAAACAACTGAAATAAGCTCAGGCCACAAACCAATAAGCACTAAACAGTTAACAATTAAAAGACAGATACAGAGGCCATTTAACCAACTAGAGGACCTCAAAAAGCAGTTCAAATCAGCTCTAAAGTGAAACCTTAAGGGGGCAAAAGCTCAACTACACTACTGAGTATCTAAAAATACTAAAAGCCCTATCACAATCTCTCAATTGATGCTCTAATTGAAGCTGAGAACAGGTTGTATTAGATCAAGTCTGCTGATGCAGCAGATAAACAAGAGAATATGCCAAGTTGCAGGCCCTCAATAAGCTGCTTAATAAGCTGCAAACTAAAATACCAGATATTATCCTCCAAGACTATCACCTAACCTATTTGTGAGCCAAAAACTTGGGTCTGAATCTATCTTAATAAGCTAATAGAGAAGCAAGATCAGCAGTGCAGACAAAGTCTGCACAAGAAAAATCTGTGACAGCAGTTAGGGAAAAAGTGGCGCAAATGTGTGCAAAATTACTCCAGTTCAATCCAACCTTTGTATAATGACTTTAACACTTAATAGCACCTCAAATATTCCAAAGTGAGACTTCAAATAAGCTCAGCTTATTGCTGAGCTTATTGAGGCAGTGTGAACTTCAAAATTCCAACTAAGTGTTCTAAACATCCAAACCACTTATAATGAACTTATTAACTCTTACTAACAGCTAATTATACTAATTTAAAGAAAATCTAAAGCAACTAGTAGAACAAAACTACAGTACACAAGCTTGAACACACCTAACTGCTACTTAACCAAACACCCCTATTAAATCAACTTTTGAAATTTCAAACTAGATACTACTAAATTAAGCTAAGCCACTTATTATCTGCTGTTTAACTAACATAAGCAAACACTAATAAGCATTTTCTAATACTAAATAAGCCCTATTAAGCAATCAAACAAAATTAAGCTACTAATGAGACCAATTGAACTTATAAGTGAAAACTAAGATAGAACACAATTCTGAACCAAAAATGAACACCCAGACTATTCAATAAGCCACAAAATAACCCAAAATTCAGCTTATACCATCAGCTTATTCCAACAGCTTATACAGTTGACTTTTTGACTTTTGGTACTTTGTGAGATTGGATCAATTTTAACACTACAAAAGACTTACAATAAGCTATAAAGCTTATATAAGCTTATATAATTATGAAATTCAGCTTATTGAAGCTTTGGTTTTGATTTATTTTTGTATTTTTTTTATATTTTTGGAATGTTTTTGGAATTTTAAAAGGAATTTAGCAAAAGTTGAGATTAAAACAGGAATAAACTAGAAATGATTTTGCAATAAGCTAACAACAATGTTAATAAACTAAATTCAGATAAACAACTTAATTGAGACAGAATCAAAGGAAAATTAAAATAACAATTTCAAAAATCTTAAAAGTTTACAAAAGAAATTTAAAATTACAAGACATAAAGTAATTTTGACAGAGTAACACTACTAAAAACTAACTCTCTAATCATGAAGATCGACCTCCTATTTATAGCCGAGCTAGGAAGGATCTAGGAGGTGATTGCCAAGCTGGCAATCCGTGTGCTTGTGCTTTCTCTGAGCTAATCCACACCGTACAATCCTCTCCAAATCATTGCAAATGATCTCAGCCCTTCGATCAAGCTTCTATGAGGTGTTCGGACCAATGGGAGAGTGCCACGTAGTCATTCGTGTGCTTCTTCTGACATCTGACACCACTGATCGTTCTAGAAGCCAAGCAATTGTACGAATATGCCCTTAATTTCGGTGAAAATGTACGGGGTAAATATTAGGGTTCTTATTGGTAAAATTGGGGAAGAACATGTGGGCGGGTAAAAGTGATGTGTGAGTTTTTTTTTTAATTTTTCTTTGACTTGTTTTATTACCCTTTGACCGGTTTAGTGTTGGGTTCGGATCGGGTAGAGTTAAAAGAAGAAGTGGGCTCGGGTTATTAATGGGATGGGCTTGGTAAAGTTTTAAGTGGGTTGGGTTGTGTGTGTGGTTTTGTTTGTGGAATGGGTTGGGATTTATTTATAATCCGGATAATAAGTGTAAAGGTTAAGGTTTTGGTTTAGCAAAAATATAAGGACCAAAGTTGTACTTTCTGAAATTCTAGGGTCTGATTTTGCCATTCTTGTAAACTTAATCCAAGGGCCATTCTTGTCATTTGATGAAACTTCAAGGTTGACTTTGACTTTTTTGCATCCCGGCATCGGCTAAAAATAACACTTCCATATCTCGTGCTCGGTTTCCCGGTATTTGCTTGATTTTTGTCCTTTTCTTTGATATCCGTGCTTGCATATGTAAAAACACAAAAACACAATATATTTGGCATAATTGGTTAGGTTTTTGGTCTATTTGGGTCCGGTTTTGGTCGAGAAATGGTATGTGTTTAAGCACATACCAATATCCAACATCACCAAGAGGTCCATTTGACCTCCAAACCTAAACCTACATCTACCAAAGACAACTACATGACTATCATTGCATGTGTTGTCACCACAACCGTAAGCACATCGCCACTCTTATGGAAAGAGTTAATGTGATGTTCGCCTACATCCAACACCACCTCCAAGCTCCACCCGCATTCCCACCAACATAAGTTTTGGCTTATTGTCAAGCCGTGGTATGTCTTAGGAAACTCTGATATTTTTTCCTTCTTAGTTATTTTTACAACTTTTCTTAGGAACTTTTCTTTTTCTTTCTTAGTTATTTTTGTAATTTTGTAGAATGTGTGACCTAAATGTCAAATTTTACCTTGTTTTCTTATAATAAACGAGGTTACTTAGTTGGTGCGCTCTTATGCTTTGCGGTGATTTCATTTGTTGCTTGCTATGTGTGGTTGTGCTTTACAATTACTTGTGGTTGTTTCTATATATCGTGGTTGTGATGAACTGGTTATTGCCATATTCGTGCTTGTACGTTAACTTTGTTTTGTAGCACGACTACATAGCAAAATTCCTTGGTGCCCCGAACAAGGGGGAGTATACACCGAGGGGGAGCATTTGCATGGCTTCTGAGCTTCCGCCTCGCCACTCTACACTTTTTGTTTCGGAAAAAAGGGGGAGAAATGTATGTAAACTCACACTTAAACCTTGTGAATGTAAACTTTTACTAAAGATGAGTTTATGTTTTGTCATCATCAAAAAGGGGGATATTGTTAATACAAATATCGCGTAAAAACGTTATTTATATTTTATGGTCTCTTAAGGTTTTGATAATGGCAATTATAAATTTATACGAAGTAAACGTCTACGTAACCAAGTTTTAAGTTACAAGTTTACATTTCGGCGTATATCACTTCAGGTATGAATAATGCGATTATACCTCACGTCGAATGATCAAAGAGCCAAACTAATAAATATTTTCTAACACACTCTAAATATTTATTAAACACATTTTTATTTAAACATAACACAAAGTTTACTTAATTAAACTAACAAGACATTTTAATTAAGTGATTTAATTAAATGAAAAATAAATTTAATTAGTCCCTTTGTGCCCAAGTCATTCTAGAAACATTTGTTTTAAAAATGATTTTAGTACAAAACATCTTAGAGATCAAAGGATAAAAGTCTGTCTAGAGACGCTCCGCGGATCCGTATTTTATAACTGACGGATCCACAAATTATGGATCTGTGGATCTGCCGAAGGGTGAAAAATGGACAGAAGTTTTAGTATAAATAGGACATAAGTCCAAACTTTTCAACTAATGATTCTCAGCCATTCTTAGCACACTACTACCATTTCTTTCATAATATAACATCTTATTAATGTTGGGTTTTAGAGATACTGCTGCTCATGTAATTACAACTGCTCAGGTGAATAAAAGGAAAAATGCACTAAGTATGTTTCTACTGCTGGTATATTAATTACTACTGCTTGTGTATTTTACTACTGCTAGTTATGATGTTTAAAGCTGCTTATGAAAGTTAAGACTGCTAGAGTACATTGAGACTTCTGACAGACTTCAAGGAAAAATACTTTAAGTAGTTAATGCTGCTAGAAGAAAACTTAGTACTGCTAGTACGAAGTTAATGCTGCTAGAGATTTAATGTTGTCAGAACAAAGGGTTAATGCTGTTGATTCATTATTAGTGTTGCTGGTATGTGTTAAAATACACATACCTTTTACCTAATAAAACGGACCAAATAGACTAAAAACAATCGAAATATGCCAAATATAATGTGTTTTTGTGTTTATGCATGTGCAGGTACGGATATTGAGAAAATGGACAAAAAAAAAGGAAGAACCGACAAAAACGAGCACGAGATTTGGAAAGAGTATAAAAGGCCGAGGCCGGGGAAGAATTTCTAAGCTTGGATCAAATTTATGCTCAAACTGTCAAAATCAGTCCTCAAATCAGATTACATGTCACAAATGGTCCTTGAAGAAGTTTTACAAATTCAGTCTAAAGCTTTGCAAAATTAGTCCTTAACTTAAACTTTGGTTAAATACTTAATACCCATTATTCCCCAAAAATTAAATCCAACTCTAGTCCGGCCCAATTCCCTTTTATCCTAACCCGGGTCCAATCCCTTTAACCCGGTCAATACCCACACACACGGTCAAACAATAAATAAAAAATAACAAACAAACCCGCCCAATTCTACTGTTCATCACCCCCAACCTCTTTTACCCTGCTCCCACCTTTTACCCGTACACTTAAAACACTTCTAGAAGGGCCTGACACAAGGATTGCCAGCATGGCAGAATGGAGTGATTTGATTGGTGGCTACACATCACCAAAGTGATCCAAGGGCTATGATGATTTCTCCACATGAGATGATTGATCAATGGCTACGAATTGAAGTTCCAGAGGATTCCTTGAAACCCTAATGACCTCTCCTCAGCTCCTATAAATAGAAGACCTCCTCCTTCAAAGAGGCTGTCCAATAATTAGTATTGAGTCCATGGTTTTATTGTCTTATTTTACTGCTTTCTTAGTTATAATCTCTCAAATTCAGTTGTACTTTAATTTCCAGCATTGTAATTTCACTCTTATTAATGCAATTTCAGTTTACTTTAATTTCTTGTCAAAATTTACTTTCAAGCTTTCATTAAAGTTCCTTTATGGTTTACTAAGTTTCATAAGCTCTTTATTCTGTTCCTATAAGCTTATATAAGCTCCTAATAGCTTTTTGTAGGCTTATAATTGCTTGTTACTGTTTTAATTGCAAAAATTCAAAAAAAGTCAATAAAAGTCAAAATAAGTCAAATAAGCTGAATTGGATGATAAGCTAGCAAGGGAAGAGCTTATTGCTGTTACTAGCTTGTCTTTTGACAAGCTAGAGCTTATAGAGTAGCTCCGCGAGCATAATTTGCCCTGTTTGAGCAAGGGTTCTTGTAAGTGTACTTTAAATTCCAATATTAGTGTAAACTGCTTATTAGCTTAATCTAAGTGCTTATTTGCTTTATTTCTGCTTATTAATACTCTTATTTGTGAATTAGTTTCTTGCTTTGAGTTTATTCTCATTTACTTCAAGTTTTGCTTAAAATCTCATAAAAACCAAAAATATTAGCTTATTAGTATTAGCTTATTATAGTACTTGTTTTCAGTTTAAATTTAGTCAAAAGTCCTTAATAGAGTTTGCTTAACAACTGTTTTCAATAGTCAGCTTTATTTGGTCTAAAACTTTGAAAATTACAAAACAGTTTTGAAATAAGGGGGTGTTTGGCACAGTGTTTAAAGCTATGTTGCACGGGAACTGGCACGGGAACGAGAAACGGGTACGGGTACGGGAACGGGAAACGGCAAAACTCAAAAAATCAAGAAACGGGTACGGCACGGGTACGGCAATAAATACATAAAAATTTATATATATATATATATATATTATAGATAATGTACCACAAACCCCAAAATATATTCATACGTTGATGTAAACTTCAAAATTCATACATCTTCCAAAGATAATCATAAATCTTTCAAAATTCATACATCTTCTAAAGCAACGGTAATCAATAATAGATTCGATGAACCCGATATTAAAATTCAATATCATATTAAATGGTACACAAGTTATTATAATGGAAATATTAATCTTCTCATTGGAATCTAGCACATTGACATGGACTAAAATATCTAACACGTGGCTTCACATTGACCATATCTACCACAACATGTTTTATGAGTACATCTTTCTCTCTTTCACTCACAGTTAGAAATCCAAACATATTTTACAAATCTTCAAACACCCAGTCCGGTGCCACCATCACCGGAGACTATTATGGCCGGAAAGACAACCACCATGATACTACTATCCAAATTAGAGAGGAAGGGGATGAATATGAATGTTTGATTAAAAATACCCTATCCAAATTATGAGAAGCGTACATGATACTCCTTGGAAACTTACAAGAAATACCCTTGACTGCTGGAAACTTTAAAAAAACGTCCCCAAAACTAGAAACGTACAAGAAACGCCAGTTGACTTTTTCGAAGCGGTCAAGGAACGTCCCCAAATTTTTGGAAACGGCCAAGAAACGTTTCGCAGGCGTTTCCGTCCCCGGCGCGTTTCCGGTACGTGGTACGGTGCCTTCTGGGCGTTTCCGTGCATCAGAGGTTTAAAGTAGGTCAAAAATTTGTTTCCACTGTTCATGTGCCATCAACTCAACTTTGTTTAGCTTTATTTGAGTCCTATAAGCTGATTTCTAGTTGATTTTTACTGATTTGAGTGTTTATGAAGGATTAAGTTGGATTTCTTTGGTTTCAAGGTTGTTTACTACTAGTCTTGGCTTATTATGAGATAAGCAGTTTTAAGACCTTGTTTTTGCTATTTTTGAGTTACATTGAGTGTTTAAAAGTGATTTCTGAACGATTGGTAAAACTTCATTTGGTTTTGTGAATATTTTGATCAATTTTGGTAAAATCTGTCATTAGAATTCATTTTTTTACAAGCAGCATGCATAGTTTTTTTAGATCATTTTAAGTGTTTTTTAGTTGGTGATAATGCCTGATAATACTTTAATTAGTTGTTTGTTTGCTGATTGATGAAGTTTTGTAGGATTAAGTTGAAATCTCAGCTTATAAATTGCTATTTACTTGTCTTAAAAAAAGCTAGATTAGCAACCTGTTATTAATGCATCAGTCCTAAGCAGCCTTGTTCCAGCTTATTTTTAAGCTCCATTTAAGTTCTGTGGAAAACTAGAAGGGGGGTTGAATAGTTTTACTTTTTTTAAAATTAATTCGCTTTGTGACTTAACGTGATTTCAAAGTAAGTATGCACAAAGAAACAATATAATATAAGTAAGTAAGGAAAGGAATGATCAAACCACACAACACGTATATTTATAGTGGTTCGGCTACAAGGACTCTCTTCCTTGCCCTACTCCACTCCTCGAGCCTCTAACTCGAGAGTTTTTCTTCACTAAGAAATAAGCTCCCTTCTAGGCGGAGAAAACCTTTACACGTCGCTTACTCTTTATCTGGTACTAAGCTAAACACTGGGTTCTTTACAAGGGTACAACCACTCCTGTTGGTTCTTTCACAAGGGTACAACCACTCCCGAAACTCTTTGCGTTTTAAGGACTAAAACACTAACCACACTCTACTGAATAAATGATACAAACAATAATGTGTGAACTAATACAAAATCACACAGAGTCTATACTAAAAGGATAACAACAGTAGGTTGATCCTTATATGCTTTGATCTCTTTGCTACAAAAGAAAAGATCAATGAAATGAAAGAATGATATGGGTTAGTGATATGTAAATGAATGAGTATGTATTTAAGCTATATGAGTGATAAAAATGCCCAAATGATCAGCTTGCTATTTATAGGCAAACTGATTCAATAGTTGGCAGATCTGGCGGATCCCTAAAATTGGATCCGCCCTTGTATGGGTTTGGATCCGCCACTTCAGGACAGCTAAGAGATTCTCAAATCTTTCCACATCTTGCCATATCTTTCCATATCTTCCAATGTCAACTCTTTAGCTTGAAGATCAATACAAGATATCTCAAAATCTTTCTAAGATTGTATTCATGATTCATGCCATGATGTCATCCTAATATTTAAGAAATAAAGTTTCTAATTTAAGGAAGAAACTTGTAAATGTATATATGTATATAATGTTACTCCTAGAGATCTTGTAATATGTAAATATGTTTTAAAAGACCTATCACTATAAATGTAAAAGGCTTATTCTTATATTTATGCTTTTGCTTAAAGATAAACTTTGTATTTGTCATTAACAAAATTAAGCAAAGATCGTAAAATATAAATAACGTTTTTGGGACGATATTTGTATTAACAATCTCCCCCTTTTTGTTGATGACAAAACATAAAGTGTATTTTTAAGTAAAGAGCTTAAATAAAGGACGAGTCTTTTAAAAATATAGATTAAGTTAGTTTATGCAAGTTTTAAAATCTATTTTAAGCAAAAAGTATGTACTGTGATGTTTCACAGTGATGTAAACTTAATCTTTTCTCCTCCTTTTTGTCAAAACAAAAAGAAAATATGCGTAGCGGAATGTGATTTTGAGAACTTTAAAGCTCCCCTTTGGATTATACTCCCCCTAAATGGTGTGCCAAGTATATGATGTATGATCCTACAAAACAAATGGTTAGAATATGATATGCTCCCCCTTGATGTATACTCCCCATTGCTAGGGTACCAATGTATACGTTTCAAGGATATGATATGCTACAAAATAAAAGTTAGCAATGAAAAACTTCAACCAAGAAGCAAAATGCATATGTAATGGTCAACCAAACAAGAAAGGTCAACCCATTTGACTTTAAAAAGTCAAAATAAAGGGTCTGATCAAAATCAAGTACCTAAGTACAATTGATCAAAGCATTATGTGAAGTTAAAACAACCATACTATGATATTAGTAATCTAAAATAAGATAATATGCTAAATGTTGATCACCCACAACCATAAAAACATAACATTCATTACTTGGAAAAAATGATGTTACATTTAAACAAAGAAAATAAATCCTAAAAAGAAAAATTCTAAAACAAAATCCTAAAAGTTCCTATAAGAGGAAACTAAAGAGCTCCTATTGAGGAGGATGAGAGATTGCATTGAGACGCTCGAGAATATGGTTCAAGATGAATCTCATTTAATTTTGGAGCTCATGGACTAAAATGTTGGTCCTTTGGGCCAAGTGAGCGGTTCTCTTGCATTGCGAGCAATCATGCCTTGGAAAACCGGGAGGAATGGTAGGCTCATTGTTTTGTGGTGGTGGTGGTGGGTTATTTGGTAGTGGTGGTGGTGGTGATTGGTTGTTTGATGGTGGTTGTTGTTGTTGGTTGGATGATGGTGGAGTGGGGATGGAGTTCATCAAGATGGATTAGAGATCCATTGCTTCACCAAGGCAGGTGATGCGCGTGACGTGTCGTTGCGGTTTAGCAGTATTAATGCCTACTCAAGTTTTAAATTTATATTTAGCCGACTTATCAATAACACACACACTTAACGAGCAGTGTACCCGGTCACTATGAATATAATGGTAAGTAGAGTGTCGATCACTAAGAGTGGAACATATTATCTAGTTATTCCAATCAGTATTTTAATATCCTAAGTTAGCTATACAACCTAATCTAACGCAAGGGGGGTTCAGCCTGAGAGACTGGCACGGTTTGGTTATGATTAAATAGAAAACTAAACTAATGAGCACGAATCAGCGATTAGCACACACGTACACAGATAGATACTCGAGACAATAAGAAGCCTGTCCTGATAATTAAATAGCTTGTCACTTGTTTTATTGCTAGTTTTATATGAAGTGTATATAATTAAACCTTTCTCGTTGGCTCTAATCTTATCGGCGAGTAAACCCTTAATGATTACTTATGTCTATCCTATTTATTTAAGTGTCTCTGATAAATAGGCGAGGAAGGGGCATGGCGACCCAAGCAAGACTCAGCTAGACACAGAGGTTATCAATGCACTAATAAAAGTCACCAAAGACATCAACATATAAACTTTAATTAATGGGAAAGCAATATTAAGGGGAGTGCATGATCTTCCGTAGTCACATGACACAAGCCCATCAATCCTGATGAATTAAAGTGTACTAAAACAATAAAACAAAACTACTTAATGAATTGAATACATGCAGGACCTTCTTACAGCTCTTGTATCTTTGTTTGAGGTGTGTTTTGTGCTGCTTGGTCGTCTGAATTCGGCTCTAGGGTTATGTCTAGGTCTAAAGTCTCCGCACTAAAATTCGTCTGGCCTTGGGGTATTTATAGTTTCTGCCTGAGGGATCGATGCGGCGCATTGAGTTGATAAATGCGGCGCATTGACTTAACTTCGCGTGGGGTCCAAGATTAATATATTCTGGAATATTCGTACACCGTCTTCAGATGCGGCGTAACTTTATCTTTGTATGCGGCGCATATACTTTAGTTGTCTTGGATTGTAACTGGTGAAATCTTGATAGTGATACGCCGTATGTTAGAAGTATGTTGCGGCGTATCTGGAGTAGAACGAGCATGATCTTCTTCTTTGACCAAAGTTTCATATGCGGCGCATGACAGAGTTGCATGCGGTGCATTCTTCAAAGTCAGGCAATGGTCATCGAATTCATCTAAGTATGATACTGCGTCGTATCTGTTGAGTGAGATACGGCGCATCTTCTGGATTTCAGTAGACTTTTGACATCTCGCTTGTTTTGCTCCATAATTAGTCCAAAATCGCCAAGTTTCACATAATGCTTGTTTTTACCTGAGAATTACTAAAGTAAACATTAATGTATCGATTCTCATAGATAATATAATAAAACAAGTCAAATAAATAGGATAAATGATGATAATAAAATGTACTTATTTGAGTTCATCAAATATCCCCCCACTTGAACTTTACTTGTCCCCAAGTAAACCTTAGAATTAATCGTATGAAAATGTATCCTAAAAGATATTAGGATTTATTTTTATATTTAAGCACGTATTCGTTTTGTCATAATCACACAACCAAACACTTAACGAAGTAGAAACCAAAATAATCTTTAATGTAAAACAATTCTAAATCGTTTAGTTGCTTAGTCGTGACGAATATTCTACCATAGGTTTGGCAAGTATACGCATCTCCCCCACTAAAGCCAAGGAGTAACAAGTCTAAAGCGGTAAAAAGGGTTTGTTGGTTAAGGGTTGATCATCCTTTTTAATCTCTATCGATCTCACATTCCAGAAAAGGCGACAAAATTACAAATACATGATTGAATCCACGACCGCGATACTTGCAATTGCTCAAATCCTTAACTCGAATAGGCTAAAGATAGGACCAAGTAATCTTCACCAATAATATTATATCAAAAAGGGCGACAAAATCATAAATACATAACCGAATCCACGACTACGATACTTAAGATTGCTCAAATCCCTAATCTCAATAAATCAAAGGTTTGGATGCAGAATGATATAGGGTATGGATAATATTTGGGATACAAATTGGTGTAAAATGAAAAATAAACAAAACAGATAAATTAAAATCCTAAGTGTGGTTAATCACTTTCCCAACCATCCCATGAATAAGACTCATATCATTGAATAACTCACGCTTTAACACTTGAAACACACGCTTTAGGTAGACACGAATTATACTCAACAAAATCTCAATCAAAGAATAACCTTAGTTGGCGTTCCCATAACGGCCAACTCCCATTCAATCCATAAATATAATATACAACAACAAATAGTGGTGATATCTCCCACTTAATACTTCCAACTTTTCCTTCTTTTTTTTTTTTTTTTTTTTTTTTTTTTTTTTTTTTACTTTATATGTGTAAAATTTCACAACTTTTCTATCACTATTTTTCCGGATAATTTTTCATACTCTTCATACTTTCAGAAATAACTGTAATAGTGAAAGTAGCAAACACACGAAAAATAAACTAAAAGTTATACAATATTTACTTTCATACCAATTGCATTGTGCAATTTCCCGACCTAACCAAAGATAATGAATTACGCACGCGAACACAGGTAATGTAAGGAAACACACTTTGCCTAAAGCAATTAACCACGGATTTTAATCTACAGAGTAGGCTAAGGTGTAAGGGTGTATCGAAACATTATAACAAAGGTGTAAGAAACGAAAGGAATGGCTCTGAGGGTTTTTCTAGGGGTATCTTACTCTAAAAGTGAGAGTAAACAAAGGGTTTATACGGGGTTAACTAACCAGTGTAGTTAGTTAATATCACATAACATATAAAGGCTATTTGGGTGTAATCCTAGAAATTTACCAATTTAGACAAGTCACTCCAATTATATAGATAATACTCATTATGGTGGTCTCGAATAGTATACAAGCCAAGTTCTAAAGTTTACAAGTCACCAGCACACTAAAGTTTTAATATTTTTGAAAGAATAGAGTTATGTGTGCGGTTATGTAATTTAGACTTTAAACAAAAACATGCTAAAAAAAATTTAAATTTTGATATATTAAGCGCATTTTAAGCATATTTTGAAAAAGTTAGGACAAGTAAGTGTTCTAATTCTCCATCCCCCCACTTAAGTTAAACAACGTCCTCGTTGTTCGTGTCAAAGATTAAAAACTGGAAAATAAAAGAATTAGAACAGAAAAACTCCCCTGAGATTTGCTTGGTATGATCCTCCATTATTCGTATAAGAGCAAAAATCAACTTTCTTGTGGATTAGAACGTTTAAGCTTCATAGATGATGTATCCACAAAAAATGCAGGAATCTATAATACCATTTAGACTTTAACACACCTGAGTTAAGAAGGTTCAAACTTGCATAATACATTAGTAGTTAGTAAAAATAAAACCTAAAAAATTAAACTGTAAATCATCAGGTCAGTCGATACGCCGTATCTTATGGAAGAAGATACGCCGTATCGAGCCTGGAATAAATACAAATCAGAATAAAAGATGCGTCGCATCCTTAACCAGGGATGCGCCGCATTAAATAAACTGACAGAAAGTTTTAAAGTCAAAAATAAAAATGCAGAAAATGAAATAAGATATGACCAGTGCAGGTGATGCGTCGCATCTTATGATGGAGATGCGCCGCATCTTCTGTAGGTCTGACAGACTCGACACAGAACAGAAAAGTAAAATTTTTTCCATCGGGTTGTCTCCCGGTCAGCACTTGTCTTTATTCGAGAGTCTTCAAGTTAGACTCACGTTCAGCTCCTTAATACCGATCACTGAAAGAGTCGGAAGCATCGCGCTCCCTCATCGCCAGTCTAGTAATATTGAACACTCCTTGCTCGTCCTTAATATCCATGCCATTCTTCTTTAATATCTGTATAAACAAAGTTCTGTCTCTTTCGGGCAGAGATGACAAAATGATAGACGGGAAATTCTTATTATTATATAGGCATAAATATGCAAGGTGGGGTGGTAGTTCAATAAACATATCATTATTCAAATTTGTATTCTCAACTATTCTCCTACGTTTGTTAATTACTTCGCAATCATACCACTCATCATCAGAATCATTAACAATATCGCGCCTAAGTTCGGTAGGTACATTAAGGTCAATCAATTCCTCGAGGTTCTCATGATTAGGATTAGTTGAGTTGTTTTGGATCAATGTTTCTCCCATAAGCCTAACTTCTAAATCGAGGTCCATACGTTCTCTTAATCCTAGCACATAGACGCCTCTAATTATGCTTTTAGCAGGATTTTGGCACTTATAGACTAGTTTATTATTCCCTACCTTTAATGAGATTTTTCTTTTAAACACATTAATCTTAGCATGGGCGGTAGACAAGAAAGGTCTTCCAAGGATTAAAGGAATCTTAACATCCTCGGGCATATCTAATATAACAAAGTCTACGGGGAAAACAAACTTCTCAATCTTAACTAGCACATTTTCAGCAACCCCTTCAGGTTGTTTTACCGTTTTATCAGCCAATTCAATAAGCAGCTTAGTTGGTGCTAATTTTCCTAGTCTTAGGGTAGTGAATGTCTTAAGGGGCATAACACTAACGCTAGCTCCTAAGTCAGCTAATGCATTATTGAAAGATATGTCATTAATTGAACAAGGTAAAGTAAAACTTCCTGGGTCCTTTTCTTTATGAGGCAAGGCACGTAAGTCGGTTGCAGAGCTCTCTTCTTTCATTGTAGCCTTGATCTCCTCTTCAATCTTTGCCTTCTCGTTGAGTAACCTCTTTAAACTGATTGAAGAATTAAAGAAAAATTCGGGCTTTGCAGCATCATTACCATTCATCAATCTTCTAGGAAAAGGTATGTTAGGCGTGACTTCTTCAGTAGTGCATATGGCCTTGACATGATCTCTTGGGTTAGTTTCAGTTGAGCTAGGTAAACTTCCATATCCCCTTTCTTGAAGAACTTTGCTCATTTGTCCGATTTGTTGTTCCAATGCTTTGATCGAAGCTCCTTGATTTCTTGTTATAGTATCCGTTGAGGATCGGATTTCTTTGATCATAGCGGTGTTCTCTTCATGTCTTTTAGCAGCATCAGCCATAATTTGCTTTAGAGTGTCATCCAAAGTCTGCCTCCTTTCTTGATAAGTGGGATTATAGTTGTTCTTTTGATAGTATCCCGGAGCAGCTTCCCTAAATCTTCCTGAAGGTCGGAATGGTTGTCCAAATTGTGTGTAGTATGCTTCTTCAAAAGTCTCACTTTCATTCTTTTTAGGGCAATCTTTAGTGTAGTGAGGTCCTTCGCATTTTTCACATCCAACTTGGGCAGCATAAACTTTCTCATCACGCTTCTTCATCTCTCTACTAATTTTATCCAATTGAGCTTGAATTGCAGCAAACCCGTCAAAATTAGTGCTGCTCTTAGATCTAGTAGAGGTTCCGTCGTGCCATTTTTGAGAGTGATCAGCAGCTTCTTGGATAGCTTTTCTAGCATCGGCTGCACTCATTTGAGGCACAGCTCCCTTAGCATCCAAGATTTGTCTAGTAGGCACGTCCAATCCTTGATAGAACAATATTATCTCCTGCATTGGACTTAGATAATGTTGAGGGCATTTCATCAATAAGTCTTTAAATCGTTCCCAAGCTTGATAAAGAGTTTCATCAGGCTCTTGCTTGAAATTGTTGATAGCCTCCATCTTTTTAGCAGTTTTAGCAGGTGGACAATATCTTTTCAGGAATTTGCTCTTCAAATCTTCCCATGTTGTGATTGAACTAGCAGGTTCATTCCTTAGCCACTTATTAGCAGCTCCTTTAAGCGAAATTGGAAAGATTCTTAGCATAAGTTGATCGTCAGAGACTCCTTCTATAGTAAACAAATCTGCAATCTCGAGGACTTTTTCAACATGTTCATTAGCATCTTCATGTTCTGTTCCACTGAAAGCATTTTCTCTTAGCTCCTTGAGAAACTGACCCTTCAACTCAAACTTTGACTTTTCATCAAACTTCGGTCTAGCAACTCCTGAACTGTAATCAGCACGGGTTTTGTTCATGTATTCCTCCATAGTAGTGTTTTCCGTCATTGTTTCTGTTTCTTCTTCCTCCTCCTCTTCAGAAAAGTAATCAAGCTCGAACGAACTTGAAATTTCAAAGCTTTTTGTGTTGAAAAGCCTTTTAAGCGAATGTAAGGCTCGTTCAGGATCTTCGAAAGGTTTAATCAAGTTCTTAGTTGAACTCTTGGTCATGCACTTCCTGAAATCATCACAAAAGCATCAGTAGGGTATGTTCAAGAAAGTATGATATCAGAAAATTAACAACGAAAACGGAATACGTAAAATAAAAGTTGCTTATCTCTGCAAACGATGCGCCGTATCCAGAAAGTTGGATACGCCGTATCTTATTTCGTTAAAATTTAATCAGACTTTTATTCAGAAAACAGATACACCGCTTATGAATTAGAATGCGCCGTATCAAGTTTAAATTATCAAAAATCGATTATATTTATTAAAATTAAATGCGTCGTATTAACAAAAGCTAATGCGCCGTATTTTCGTTACGTTTCAAAATACAAGATTTTTGATTTAGCAGATGCGCCGTATCGATAAAGATCGATGCGTCGCTTCTGTTTAATAATTCGAAAAACTATTTTTAATTTAAATAGAAAATACGCCGTATCTGTTAAAACAGATGCGTCGTATAGTGTTAGGGTTTAGAAAAATTTCTTATTAAAAACAGAATACGCCGTATCTTGGGAAAAGATGCGTCGTACTCGAATTTATTAAACGCGTTATATTTTATAAAAATTAAAACGCAATACGCCGTATCTGTGAAAACAGATGCGCCGTATCGTTTGTATTAGCACAATACAACGATAGCAGAATGCGGAAAAAATAGAAAAAAGAAAAACAAAAATAAGAACAAACAAAAAGAAACAAAAATTACAGAAAACAAAAAACACCCAAAAAACAGAAAATATGCAAATTATACAATGAATGCAATCTATCTAATATATAACAGGGTTAGTGGTTAGATTCAAAAAAAAAAAAAAAAAAAAAAAAAAAAAAAAAAAAAAACCTAATTAAAATACTAAATCAAATTAACAGATAATAACAATTCACTCCCCGGCAACGGCGCCAAAAACTTGATGCGCGTGATATGTCGTTGCGGTTTAGCAGTATTAATGCTTACTCAAGTTTTAAATTTATATTTAGCCGACTTACCAATAACACACACACTTAACGAGCAGTGTACCCAGTCACTATGAATATTATGGTAAGTAGAGTGTCGATCACTAAGAGTGGAACGTATTATCTAGTTATTCCAATCAGTATTTTAATATCCTAAGTTAGCTATACAACCTAATCTAACGCAAGGGGGGTTCAGCCTGAGAGACTGGCACGGTTTGGTTATGATTAAATAGAAAACTAAACTAATGAGCACGAATCAGCGATTAGCACACACGTACACAGATAGATACTCGAGACAATAAGAAGACCTGTCCTGATAATTAAATAGCTTGTCACTTGTTTTATTGCTAGTTTTATATGAAGTGTATATAATTAAACCTTTCTCGTTGGCTCTAATCTTATCGGCGAGTAAACCCTTAATGATTACTTATGTCTATCCTATTTATTTAAGCTTCTCTGATAAATAGGAGAGGAAGGGGCATGGCAACCCAAGCAAGACTCAGCTAGACACAGAGGTTATCAATGCACTAATAAAAGTCACCAAAGACATCAACATATAAACTTTAATTAATGGGAAAGCAATATTAAGGGGAGTGCATGATCTTCCGTAGTCACATGACACAAGCCCATCAATCCTGATGAATTAAAGTGTACTAAAACAATAAAACAAAACTACTTAATGAATTGAATACATGCAGGACCTTCTTACAGCTCTTGTATCTTTGTTTGAGGTGTGTCTTGTGCTGCTTGGTCGTCTGAATTCGACTCTAGGGTTATGTCTAGGTCTAAAGTCTCCGCTCTGAAATTCGTCTGGCCTTGGGGTATTTATAGTTTCTGCCTGAGGGATCGATGCGGCGTATTGAATTGATAGATGCGGCGCATTGACTTAACTTCGCGTGGGGTCCAAGATTAATATATTCTGGAATATTCGTACACCGTCTTCAGATGCGGCGTAACTTTATCTTTGTATGCGGCGCATATACTTTAGCTGTCTTGGATTGTAACTGGTGAAATCTTGATAGTGATATGCCGTATGTTAGAAGTATGTTGCGGCGTATCTGGAGTAGAACGAGCATGATCTTCTTCTTTGACCAAAGTTTCATATGCGGCGCATGACAGAGTTGCATGCGGCGCATTCTTCAAAGTCAGGCAATGGTCATCGAATTCATCTAAGTATGATACTGCGTCGTATCTGTTGAGTGAGATACGGCGCATCTTCTGGATTTCAGTAGACTTTTGACATCTCGCTTGTTTTGCTCCATAATTAGTCCAAAATCGCCAAGTTTCACATAATGCTTGTTTTTACCTAAGAATTACTAAAGTAAACATTAATGTATCGATTCTCATAGATAATATAATAAAACAAGTCAAATAAATAGGATAAATGATGATAATAAAATGTACTTATTTGAGTTCATCAGCAGGAATCCACCATATGAGAGAGAGCATAGAGGCGGGTGAGTTCCTCATTGATTTCCTCTTGGGTTTGTGGTTGATTGATCCACATTGCCTCATCAATGGCAACCAGTATGGATGTTGGTGAGTGGGGTTGTGTTTGTGGTTGAGGTGGTTGTGGATCACGGTATAAAGGACCGTGGATATCCTGATAAAGTGGATGAAAAAGCATGGGTTCTTGACCTTCAAAGGTCATAGGAGGAGGATTGGTTGATCTTGGTGGAAGATCCTCCAAATCCTCAAGGTGAGAATGAGGTGAAGTTGGTGGAGTTCTAAAAAGTTCCAAGGGCTGTAGTTGAGGTCAATGTGGTGGTGAAGGTGATTTGCTAGGTTGGATTGGGGCAGGCGGTAGAGTTGTAGCAACAGGTGTGATTGTTGGTGGTGGTGTGGAGATAATGGTGTGAGATGGTGTTGGAGTAGCAAGATTGAGAAAATTCTCATTTGCGATTGGTGAAGAGATGTTTAGAGGAGAAGACTCGTCTGATGATGAGTTGGTTAGGTTCACGAAGCAACAAGGATGGACACTCATACGAGCTGTCCTTCTTGCGGGTCTGCTTGTAGATGAGTTACTTGATTTTGTCATGGTTAAGATTGATAATGTAGCTAAGAAGTACAGGAGAGATATGTAGAGAAGATGATGAGTGAGTGAGTTTTGAATGAACTTGAACTTCCTAATTTATAGATAGTAAGATTTTTTGAAGTTAGTGTTTGGATTTGATGTGAATCCAATGAGGAATGTTGGTTCCTAATGATTTGGAACAAAAAAATCAAGCTTGTCACATCCTAAGGTCAATCCATACAAATGGAGTTGAGTGAAATGTGGGAGATTTGCAGTTAATGCAAAGAGTGAGTGGAAAATCTGTTGATATGATGTTCCCACGGATTTGACGGATCCCATAAAAGGGTTCCTTGCTTGTATTAGAAAGGTAACTCACATGTTAAATTTGAAAATTCAAATTTTGGTGGGAAATTGATTTCTTAAGGTTCTAAGAGTCCCTAAAACATTCTAAAGAGTCTAATGATCAGTAAAGAATTTCTAAAAACTATAATCCAAAATCTAACTATCGGGATTAGTCGGGAATTTTTGAAAAATGTTACTGTTGGCACCTGCGGATCCAATCGACAACAAAGACGGATCCAAAATTTGGGATCCGCTAAATCCGCCATATGAAAGTGCGAATTCTAAACAGAATGAATGTCAAATTTTTCGTTTCTCGGTCAAAACCCGAAAAATCTCCTAAAACATATGTAATAGCTAATATGTGATAGAAAAATACTAAATTTATAGGTTCTAACACACGTTTACACATAGATTAATCCGATCATAATATCTTACCATAAAGGGAGTTAAGCCAAACGGGGGCTTAATCTCGGAAAATTGATAACAACATGTGTTATCGACCTGCAATTTTGAGTTAGTTCACACACAAGTTAAGTACAGACATAATGTCTTAAGAAACATACAAGTCCAACACATCATTGTTTGAAAACGTCTAATGCCAAACACTCCTCAAACCTCACTTGTCGTTCATTTTCTTGATTATTTTCTTGTAACCCTTGTGAAGCTTCATGATCCATCGGCCCAAATTCTTCACCATTCCTTTAGTTTGCCAAAATTCCGCCGATTCATTTGGGAGTGGTGGAAGTTGACTTAAGTATTCCGGTGGAGATATCCTAGAGTTGGGCAAACCATCATCTTCGCTCATTGATGATGATGATGATGATGTAGGAGGATGAGGACGTTTGCCTTTTGCAACCGCTACCCTATGATCACTTAAAGGAACAAAAGTGTGTGAAATCTCGTCGTAGTCGGGAACAAAACCTAAAGCATTTCTAGGAATGGGTTCAAAGGCTTTATAGAGACGGGTCAAGAGCATCCCGTAGGGCATTGCGGTGGTACCTTGTACCGAAATATCGGCCATTCGCTTGGCGATATAGTATGCAAGGTTGAACGGTTGATGGTTTGACACACAATACATCATGTAACAAAGACATGCATTGATATGGTCTCGGTTCCTTATGGTGCTTATGACATTTGCCCTCAAAACTTCTTCTAGCTTCTTGAATTGAGGCCTAAGTTCATTGAGTTCCATGGCGAAAGGATCTCTATTTACTTGACGACCTCGATGCAACCTAGTTGGGTTGTTCCTAGGTAAGAAGAGATGCTCCCGAATGGTTTCTTTTGCGGTTAAAGGTGTGGCATATGGTGCCGTTCGATCAAGGTTTGATTCTAAGATTGTCAATGACCATTTATCCGAATAGACACATGTTCCTTGATTTGGAACTCCTAAGAAATCTCCAAATTGATCTAAAGGAATGTTGAATTGGGTTCCATTGACTCTAAAGTGAATGTTCATGTAACCATTGTCGTTTGAACTAAGACCCACAGTTGCATAAAATTCAAGTATGAACCTAGGGACTATGGGTTCATCGATATCTAGAAGACAATCGAAGTGAATTGCGGCTAGTTATTCTCTAAGCATGATTCCTTCATAAAATGAGGAGTCTACAACCCTACCCTCATAGACATATCGTTTTTCTGGTGCTTTAAAAATATTTACTTGAGCTTCGGTGAGACCCTTGGTTTTGTGGTGTTTGGGTTGTTTTTGTAATCATAATTAGTTGCGGAAGGCATGATTATCCTAAACACGAAAGATATGTTGTTTAGTTGAAATTATCGAAAATACGTATATATGTCTAGTGTGTGCCTACATGGGGACAATGTGGAGGTACGGTTATCTCGACTCCTTTTGATGCACGAAAATTTAGTTTATGCAAGTTATATGATAAAACGAGAGATAACCCAAACGCTCCTACTTCAATGTAGCTTCATTTGAATGTACCCGAAAATACATATTAGTTATGTATTCCCTTTAGCATTCAAGAGACATTATGCAAGTGATGTTTAAAACATAACATTTCTGTATTTGTATGAACAATGTTCAAAAATCATTTTTCCTAGTCGTGAGAAGATTTTAGCAAAAATTTCTCATGGGGTTTTTGATAAATAATGATAATGTACTACAAGATGCAATTCCTAACTATGAAAAACATGATTTGTTATGCAATTCAGTAAATATGTTTCATGATTTTACAAGAATTATTCATAAACCCCAAGTTTTGATTTTGTGCATGAAATAGAAATCCTAGACGCAGATCAGGAAGGCAAACATGATAAGGATACTTACAGTGATGTTTAGAGCTTAATTTGGTTGAAGAAGATAGCCTAAATTGTGAGTTTGGTGAATTATGGGTTGAATTCCAGTAGGTGATATATTTTTGGGAAGTGTGATGAATAGTACAGGAGTTTATTTAATATATAAAAACTGGCTCACCAAGTGACGGATCCGGCGGATCCAAAACATGGGATCCGCCCTTGTTGTTGTTTGGATCCGCAGGATCAGAACACAGGTTTGGTTATTGCCGTGTTTGGTCAATCTAAGGTTCGAGTTAATGTTTAATCTACTCATTAGGTTCCATTAATCCTAAACCAAGTCTAAGATAGTTGAAAGGTTCTCTCTTGAGAGGTTTTGTGAGGATATCGGCAATGTTGTCCTCTGAGGAAACTTTCTCAATTGAGATGTTTCCCTTCTGAACATTGTCACGTAGGAAGTGGTGACGTATTTCTATGTGTTTGGTTCTAGCATGTTGGACAGGATTTTTGCTAAGATCGATAGCTCCTTTGTGGTCACAAAGAATGGGAATGTCGTTGAGTACAATTTCATAGTCGACGAGAGCTTGTTTCATCCACAGTGCTTGTTGGCAAGCTTTTCCTGCTGACACGTAATCGGCTTCAGTTGTTGATATGGCGAGGGCTGTTTGTTTCTTAGCAAACCATGAGGTGAGACAATGTCCTACAAAAGTACAAATACCGCTTGTACTTTTCCTATCAACATAATCACCAGCATGGTCTGAGTCGGCATACACTATAGTTCCCATTCCCGTCCCTTTGGGATACCATAATCCTAGATGTGTAGTGCCTTTTATGTACCTAAATATCCTTTTAACGGCTTCAAGATGGGATGTTTTGGGATCTTCTTGAAAGCGTGCACATAGACAAACACTAAACATAATGTCCGGTCTACTAGCCGTTAGGTAGAGTAAACTACCAATCATCCCTCTATATTTAGTGCTATCTACGGATTTACTTTCGTCATCCTTGGTGAGTTTGGTTTCGGAAGACATTGGTGTTTTCATGGGTTTAAAATCTTCAAGACCAAATTTCTTAAGCATGTCCTTAATATACTTAGATTGGTTGAAGAATATCCCATCTTCTAATTGTTTTATTTGGAGACCTAAGAAAAAGTTTAGTTCCCCCATCATACTCATTTCAAACTCATCATGCATGATTTTTGAAAATTCATCGCATAACTCTTGACAAGTTGAACCGAATATAATGTCATCCACATATATCTGGACTATGATAATATGTGATCCATTTTTCTTGGTGAAAAAAGTATTGTCTACTAGGCTCATGATATACTTGTGAAAGCATTTGCTTCATAGCAGTATAAAGTATGACTAACAGTTGAAACACAACAGACTTAATTTGCACTAGCAGTACAAATTATACATAGCAGTACTAATTGACACAACTAGCAGTACAAATCCTTTTCATTTACAAAAACACCAAGATTAATAAGTTTAGGGATTAAGCATTCCAATAATTGGAACCAAGTATTGAAACCTTCCAACATTAAAAGCTTTAGTAAGTAGATCTGCAAAATTGTTATCAGTATGAATTTTAACAACCTGAACTAGCTTTTTCTCATTGCAGTCTCTTATAAAATGATGCCTAATCTCTATGTGTTTTGTTTTAGAGTGTTGAGCTGGATTTTTAATAATACAAATTGTACTGCTATTGTCTATGAAAATCATGGTATTTATAAAGTTGTACCCATAGTCAAGCATCTGATTCTGAATCCATAGAACTTGACCACAGCAACTAGCAGCAGCCACATATTCAGCTTCAGTTATAGAAGTGGCCACAATAGTCTGTTTCTTGCATTGCCATGATATCAGCCTGCAACATAGGAATTAAAAACCACCTGTTGTTGATTTCCTATCCAAACTAGCACCAGCATAGTCACTGTCTGAGTATGCCACCAGATCAAAAGGAGATTCTCTAGGATACCATAGACCCAATTTAGGTTTACCCTTGAGGTACCTAAAGATTCTCTTCACATCAACTAAATGTGAGGCTTTGGGATTAACTTGAAACCTTGCACATGCACAAACAGCAAACATAATATCTAGTCTTGATGAAGTAAGGTACATCAAGGACCTAATCATAGACCTGTAGGTGTGTACATCAACATTTTCACCATCTGAATCTTTGAGCAAAGGTTTCTATGGATCAACAGGAGTACTTGCTACTTTTGCATCCTTAAATTGAAACTTTCTCAATATCTCAGTTACGTATTTATCTTGACTGATAAATATTCCTTCAACTTTTTGCTTCACTTGCAGCCCCAAAAAGAAAGTGAGCTCACCCATGGAACTCATTTGAAACTTATCATGCATAAGCTTCTCAAATTCAATGCACATCTCCTTCTTTGTGGATCCAAAGATGATGTCATCCACATAGACCTGAACAAGCAAAATATCTCCCTTTTGCTTCTTGATAAATAAGGTCTGATCAATCTTGCCTCTATGAAACCCATTTTCTAATAAGTAAGTAGCTAAAGTTCCATACCAGGCTCTAGGAGCTTGATGCAAGCCATAAAGAGCTTTTACCACCTTATATACCTTGTCTGGATGTTCAGGATCTTCAAAACCTGGAGGTTGAGAAACATAAACCTCTTCTTCAATAGTATCATAAAGAAAGATACTTTTTACATCAATCTGGTATACGATAAATCCCATGAATGAAGCATAAGCTAAGAATAGTCTTATAGCTTCAATCCTAGCTACAGGTGTAAAAACCTCTTCATAATCAATTCCTTCCTTTTGAGTGTAACCCTGGGCTACAAGTCTTGCTTTATTCCTGATCACTATCCCTCTTTCATCTTTCTTATTCCTGAAAATCCACTTTGTACCAATAACGCTCATACCCTTAGGCAAATCTACTAGCACCCAAACCTTTTGAATCTTGAACTGTAAAAGCTCTTCTTGCATAGCTTCCACCCAGCTTGAATTCTGTAGGGCCTTAAGAATGTTCTTGGGTTCTTCTTGTGAAAGAAAACATAAAAACAGACATGTATTGGCATCTTCATGCTTTTTCTCTTCATCAACTGCACTGAAAAAGCCTTGTTGATCTGAATTCATTGTCTGCCTTCTTGTCTTAACACCAGACTGTATATCTCCAATCACATTCTCCAGGGAGTGATTCTTGTGAACTCTTATGTGTGGAGTTGTAGGAACTGGATAAGTGAGTGGCATGTTATTTATAACAAACTCTACAATTGGTATCAGAGCTTGGGGAGCTCGTAATCTAGGGATCTACAAGGTTTTTCGAATGAAGATGAAAAAATTTGAAGTTGTTTTCAATTTTCGCAACTTTCTGCAGTGCTATTTTAAAAAGGCGATAGCTCATTCGTTAACCGTTGGATCGTAACGAAAGTTTTTTTGGAGGTTCTTTGAATATCAAGGTACAATTTCACCGGAGGGATCTTCAATTTGAGCTCTTAATCGTCAGGTATAACTTTTTGAAAACTGCTATAGAGAAGTTTCAGTTTTTCGAATTTTTAGGGTTTCTGTATGGAAGTCGAATATGGTTTATTTGATAACCCTAATATTGATCGATATTGGTGGTATGTTGCTGCTATACATGATTAACTTGGTTTACATTAGCGATCATGGAGCATAAAACAAGTTAGTGACACTAAAAAGTGTCACTAAAGACTAAAAAAAAGACGACTATGATTCTTTTTGTGCAAGTCGAGTTGGTGAAAACTAGAGTTGTTCACTAAACCCTATTCTGTTCATGAAGTTTGGACGTTTCTTGAAAGCAACATGCTGTTGCAATATGATTTGAGTCAACAACAACAACATGTCATGATGGCAGATGTTCTTGGAACGTGGTTTAGGGTTTATCAAAAACCCTAATTGAAGTCGACATAGCAGAAACAAGAGAAAAGATTCATGATCATCCTGGTGTTAATGTAAGTAGCTGTGTTTCAATGGTTAGTACTGCTCGCCTTCTTAAAGCTGCTACACGATTATACTGCTGTGATGAAAAGTTAGTACTGCTATGTTTCAAGTTTGTACTGCTGCACTCATTGATTAGTACTGCTAGTTATTTTAGTTAGTACTGCCATCGTATATTTGTACTGCTAATGGGATTTATTAGTTAGTACTGCTGGCTTTAGATACTTAGTATTGCTCGGTGTGCATGGATTACAAGTTAGTATTGCTATCAATATATAGTTTGTACTGCCGATAATGAGTTAGTACTGCTGGATTTTTTTTGTACTGCCTGATATATAGTATTGGTTCTTTTTTGTGCTGCTTGAAGACGTTACTACTATTTCTTTTAACTTCATGCTGCCAAGAGAATTTATTGCTGCTCATTTGATTTGTTCATACTGCTGCATGCTGGTTTCGTATTAATGCAGTTTTTGGTGATGATTGGTTAAGGTCATACACTATTATTCTTTTAGGGTTTGATGTATCATGAGTATAATGTGTATGAAGGCAGATTGAAGGTAGTTTGGCAGCTTGGTATGAAGGCAAATTTTTGGTGATATCAAACGAAACACACATGAAGAAGTTTGGTAGTGGATTTTGAGTTTTTGGTTGTGACCTGATGTTCATTGTTATTGAATACTCTTGTGAATCAGGTTCAAGATAAAGAACTATTCTTCATGTTACTACTGCTTGGTTTCAAATGCTATTGTAGTCATTTTTCGTAAGCTGTTTGGTGCTCGTTCATTGAAGGTACTACATGGTGTTTGTTATTATAGTGGTTAGTTATTCGAAAAGTTCTTTCAAATGGTTAACATATGGGTTTCAAGGGAAGCTTAATGTTAAAATGTTTAACCATTTATATGCTACATCGAGGTGAAGGTTTTTACAACTGATAGTTGTTATTATTACTACTGGTTTAAGTTTCTTTTGTCTTGAGTTCATTTATAGTAAGCTTTTTGGTGTTCTTAATGGTGGGTAATTCGAGACATTGGAAGACTGGATTGGAAGTATGATAGTGGTTCGTGGTTGTGCAGATCAAAGTTGCATTTACTTAGAATCTCCTAGTGGATTATGACAAAAAGGAGAAGAAGTACATTGAGGCTTTGCAACTTGAAGATCCTTGGTGGTATAACATGGATTAAGGGGAAGTTTGATTCTTTCATATATATTAGCTTCAGAGGAAGTTCGTGCTTATTTGGTTTTGTCATTATCAACTAGGGGAAGATTGTTGGGTCGTATATTTTGAGTTGATAAGACAAAACATATGAAAGATGAAGGACTTATGAAGACAAAGGAAGAATTCTTCAAAGGATGAAGAATGAAAGTACAAGGGCTTAAAATGTATTATGTTAGAAGACTTTGTAACCCTAATCTTTATTATATAAAGAGATTAAGGGCGTTTGTTTTAATGTGTGTCAATGATGTAACACCAGGAAAACGTGTGTATGTACCTAGGCGTATGGTCTTTGTTTAGACGCCTAGGGTTTAGTGTTTTGTTCAGCCTCAAGGATCATTTATCCCTATTAGATTAGGTAACCGTACTACACTTGATCACGTAGTATTGGGGCTGTGTGTTTTGTACGTAGTTGTTAGAGATGATGACGAAGAAACCTTGTATCAATAATAATGATGTTTTGTTTATTCCGCTGCGTATGTTCTTATCATTGTTATTGTTAATCCCTAGTACTCTAAACGATCCATGGAGTTTTTCTAAACTTCACAATAACAATCATAACTGAATATTTGATAAGACAAATGCCATGTTTTGTTTATTCCGCTGCGTATCATTATCAGCTTTAGTCAATTCTTCTTCTTCTAATAACATTGTTCTTATTTATTCCGCTGTGCATGATTATTATTCTTTTTTATTGTTAATCCCTAGTGCTCTAAATGATCCATGGAGTTAATCTAAACTTCTCAATTGGTATCAGAGCTTGGGGGGCTCTTGATCTAGGGATTTACAAGGTTTTTAAAGTCGTGAGTTCCAATGTAAACCCTAAAAGTGTGTATGTGTCATCTAGGCATCAAGTCATCTAATGGACGCCTAGGATAAGTTGTTTGTCGCCTTAAGAATATATGACTCCTGTTACAGTTCATTGATGTAACCGTATTATCTTGAATAAATAATATTGGGGCTGTGGAGAATGTTTGGAAAAACCTTGTTATGATAATATTGATTCTATTTTTGAATATTCCGCCTATGTTATCATTATCCTAGATTAGTTCTTAACAAACTAGAGCTACAACGATCTTTAGAATTCTCAGATTTGACCCTTTTAGTTTTTCTGTTAAGTATACGCGGCACCCGGTCACAAAGCCTTCCATTATTCCGCATGCATTTCTTACCAGTCAGTATATGTGGCACCAGTGTCTTGGACATCCAAGAATTGAAGTGTTACGTTGTGTCCTCTCTAGTAATTCAATTTCGTGTAATAAGGAAAAACCTCCCGTTCTTTGCCATGCTTGTCAAATTGGCAAACATGTGAGGCTTCCATTTGTTAGTTCTAGTGCTTTGGTTAATTCTTGTTTTGACATTGTTCACTCGGACTTGTAGACTTCCCCAATTCTGAGTCTTTCTGGTTTTAAATATTATGTTTGCTTTTTGGATCATTATTCGCAATATGTTTGGGTTTATCCATTGGTTAATAAATCTGATTTCTATTCTAAGTTTGTGTTGTGATAACGCTCAAATTGTGCATGTTTTTAGTAGCGTTATCCGTGCTTTTGTGCATGTTATTTGGTTATATTTATATGCTTTTGTTAATTAATCGTACCAAAGTATATTTCCAAAGTATATGTAGCCAAGTACAGGAAAATGAAAGAAAAGTAAAAAAGAAATGGTGAATAAATGAAGATTCACGATCTTACGAAGATTCCCGTATCAAGATTCACATAAAAAAGACATTTCAAAGAATGAAGATCCAAGGATTCAGCTTCTCAAAGTACCAAGACAAGAAAGACCAAGTTTGGATGTTGAATATAAAGCCACTAACAAGAGACAATCAATCGGCAAGTTAAACGGAAAAAGACCAAGAAAAGTATCTGCTGAAGATCCCCAGCGGATCGGTCGTAGTCCGCAACCGATTCGGCTGGAGGCATTGTAAAAGACCAGCCGATCGGCTGGTGTGTAAACCGATCGGCTGGAGCACCCTGTTTGGCCATGTCTTCATCACTAAGATTTCCAGATTATAACCAATGATTCTAGGTCCTTCTAATCAGTATTCTAGGCCATTCTAGTTTGCTTTTTGGCCAAGTTGAAGTATTTAACACCCTAGGCTTTGAGAGTAGTATAAATAGAACCATTTACACTCATTTCTAATCATCCAATTATCAATCAACTATCTAATCATCAAACCACTCTCAAATACTCTCTCAAAGCTCTTAATTTCTTCCTTAGAAGTCCAGGAAAGTTTGGAGGTCCAAGAAGTCAACATTTGGAAGTTAAAACATCAAGAAGTCAACACTAATACTTTGGGTATCATTACTTAATCATTTGTAATCTTATTTCCATCATTGTAAGACTTTTAATCATGTTTTCTAATGTTCAAAATCCTGAGTTTATGTTTAAGTGTGCTATGAATGACTAGTGCCTTTGTGCACTTGCTTAGATAATGTTTATTATATGATGGTTTGCTTATGATTGTGATAACATATTTTAATTCAATTTCAAGTTAATTCTAAGATCCAATTATGCATAAGTTTCATAGTGACATTTGTTACTCAAGTTTGATTAGTTGATTGTAATTCTAAAGGTCGAAAGGTTTATTGTTATTCAACTAGTCATAATCATTTGTCTATGAATGATTGTTTTTACTCATTATTCTTGGTTTTACAAAGAAACTTGAATGTGATTGTAATAAGAATGCTTTTGTTTATCAAATTGGATTGATTGAAAAGCACCTCATAGGTCGAAAGATTAGTTGTTAACAATCAATTATAACCTCTTTGTCTATGATCAGTTACCTTTTGTATTGACTATTTCTTAAGCAAATTTGATAAAACAAAGGAACATTTTTGTGATTAAGTTTATGAAACTACCGTGAATCAAACTTATGAAACTTGAATTGATCTTGAATTGATTGGTTAAACTTAATGCTTGTTTTTATAAACTAAAATCTTGACGAAGGTTTAACTTATAAGAGCAACAGATTAGAACACCATCTAATTATCATAATCAACATGTTAAAAGGAGTTATCACAATCATGCTTATCAAAAGTAGTAAACTAGTCTAAGCAAGTGTAGTTTTAATCATTTGAATTTTCATCATCATTATTGCTTATTGTTGAGTACCTTTGATTTGCTATTTGTAGTTTTAATTACTTACTTTTTGATTCACACAAATCCCTGCGAACGATCCCGACTTACCATCCATAATCTTTCTATAACGGATGAGTTCACTTGCTGGTATGTGTTATTAATATATTCGGTAAATCATCACTATAAATGTAAAACTTGCACACGTTGTTGCACATTATGTTGTTTCGTAACTTTGTTCACACTCTATTTAAGTGTGAAATAAAGCCTTTTTAGTGTGATCATGGTAGTGAATTTGACAACCACGCCTTCCATAAATTATTTGCATCTAATGGTATCCAATTTCGATTTTCTTGTCCCAAAACCTCACAACAAAACGATAAATCTGAGAAGATGATCCGCACCATAAACAATCTTCTTTGCACATTACTTTTTCAAGCTCACCTTCCTCCCAATTATTAGGTTGAAGTACTTAATATGGCCATTCACTTGTTAAATATTTTAACTTCATGAGCCTTTAACGATGACATACCTTTTACCCGCCTTTTTGGTACCAAACCCGATTAGAGCCTTCTATGTACATTTTGGTGTCTTTGTTACCCTCACCTCGACGTCTCTCACAAACTTGAACCACGTGCAACACCCTCTATTTTTTGGGACACGCATCCAATCATCGTGGCTACCGTTGTCTTGACTTAAACACCAATAAAATTATCATTTCATGCCATATTACCTTTGATGAGACAATTTTTCTGTTTGGATCTATGACACATACCTCACCTCCCTTATATACTTTTTTGGATGAGCCAAATAATGTCATTTCTCATATTATTTGCTCGACTCCAATTACACCTCTTGCACCAAATGCTACCGGTGTTGATCCTGCTTCATCAGGTTCGACACCCAATACACCTTCTACACCTATACCACCTCCACCACCAGTTGACACACATTCACCTAATCATCATCGCCCACTTTACAACAAAAGCCCCTCCCACCTAACCCAAACCCGGTTTTTGTTCATCTCGTGGTCACACATTTTTGTGTCGGGAAGAAAGTCCTCCTTAGCATCTTAGTCTTCATTTGTCTTCCATTTCACCTTTACCAAAATCGTATAATGATGCATTTAATGATCCAAATTGGCAAACTACTATGCATGATGAATATAATGCACTTACTAAAAATAAAACTTGGGCTCTTGTGCCCCGCCCCACGGACACCAATATTATTTGTTGTATGTGGTTTTCTCGCCACAAATATTTAGCAGATGGCACTCTTAGTTACTAAAATTGTGATAAATCGCGCTTTTTCAGGTCAGTATTTACCTAATAACATGGATTTATTCATTTTGAATGCTTTCGTGAACGTTTAACTCACAACCGGGAAGTTATCTCGCATACAACGTAAAATGTCATTGAACACGTACCGACACTAGACTAGAGTTAGTCTATACATGACCAATATACTATGAACATTCCATGAGTCATATATTTACTTATAAATTCAAAACTATTTAGTTTGAAAGTCTACTTAGTTACTTTTATGTAAAAACGTTAATTTAAATCGCGTAAACTGAAAAATGACATTTAACGTATACTGGCATTATACAAAGTCAAGTTTACATAAATTATATGTCATATGACTATTTCAGTCACATTTTATAAGTTTACACTTTTTATTTTTTTAAGTTTTACTTAAAATGCGCTTGTGACGCGTTTACAACATTTATGCATGCACGTAAACACCACCACCTTATTAAATACATACATATACACTTGTTAATACACAAAAATTCAAAATTGATCCCTTCACCCCATGAGAATAATCGGCCAACATACCAAAGGAGAAAGGAATCACATACAAACCAACCTTGAATGCCCAAGTTACCTATTTTGTGATTAAAACACATTGTTTGACCCAAAACTTTGCTTCCCCTCTTTTCCTCTTTGCTTTGGCTAAAAGTTGGATAGAACAAGACACAAGATTTTATTCTTTACCAAATTACAACATAAATGAGCTTTGTATTTAGATAAGACCATTCAACTTGCTTCTTTTATCTCTATACATTCAACCTTCACAATGAACTCATTCCACAAAACAAAAACACACCAATATTTGTTTCCTTCTCTCTACAATTTTGACCTGCAGAGAAAACACATAGATAAGGCAAGAAATATTTTGGTCATTGGCTTATTTGGTTATTATTTGATAGCTTACTAGGTTGGTGTTTAGTAAGGGTGCTTAAAATTTAGTTTTAGATAGTGTTCTTGTATTCTCTTTATTCTAATCATCCCCTAACATCAAGTAAGCATACAAAACTCTTTTCCACACTCTATTTATCATATATATTACATTTCATAATCATATAAGAACTTTTATACACTTGTGCTGATGATTAAGTTGTCAAAAAGTCTTGAAAGCAAACTCAGTTTCCTAAGAAATCAGTCGTGAACACGTAATTTTAATCACATCCTAAACACGTATTTAGGCTTAGCCAATTTTTGTACACATACTTATATGTCTTGCGATGTTCCCTATTTTTTTTAGAATTTTTGAAGGTCTTTTACTATTTTAAATAAAATCAAGAAGTGAAGTTAGTCAATACTGACTAAATTTTAAGTTCCGAATTTCATTTGTACAAAAAACTGTGTTAGGAGATTTTAGGTCAGTTGGTCCAGTTGAAACATATTTATGGGACTCTTTAACTTAAATTTTGAGAGTTGAATGAGCAATTGAGGATGAGAAATGAGTGAGATATGGTTGAAACCAGGGAGGGTAAAGTTTATGTTTTTGGACAGCTTGTACCTACGTGTCTTATTTTGGTCACAACGTTTAATTGGTAAAGAGTTAAGCTGAATGGCTTGCATATTTGAAAACTAGACTCTGAGTAGATAATTTTAGAGCCAAGAAACGCGTTATTTCATGGAGAATTGAGTGCGAAATCGACCATTAAAGTCTACTGTAGTTGTTTAGAAACCGAACCCGACGAGGTGAATCTTTTTATCTCAAAAACATTACCAAATCGACCCGTTTTGCAAGACTATTTAAATTTGTAACAATCGTAAATTTTCCAAGGTTGTCAGGATCGGGATCCTACCTAGGATCGTTTTCAGCTTTACAAGATCGTAATCGTAGGATCGGATCGGGATCGTAAGATCCTATGAAAATGTATATATTTTTGTATAGGGGTTATAGTTTTATATTTCTATATAATATTTCATATGATAAATGAATTTAATTGAATTATAAAATAAAAAGTTATATGTTCAAGTATTGGAGTAGTAGAATATTAGATATATTGCAATGCGTACTTTCACAAAGTTACTGTGCACCTACTTCTTGCTTCAATGTTTTTATTATAGGTTTTTCGTGATAACATTTAGATTACGTGATTTTGTGACTTTTTTGTTACAATATATAGATTAATGCAAAAAGATAAATGGATTGCATCTGAAAATGAAATGACATAATTTATAATAGAGGGCAACACAATATTTTTTTTAATGACCAAATAAATTAAATTAGGATATTCTGACTGAAATTTTTAACATATAGTTCATGCTTTTATATGTAACATAATAAATTATGAAAAAAATTAGGTCAAGTATCTAGATGGTTTACTTCAAAAACAAGCTTCTGACATGTTACAAAGCACGAAGTCGCTTTTCATAATAAACCCAAAAAGACACATTTAAACTATTTCTAAATAGTCCATAAAAGCATAATGATTTGATACTCATTAATCTTGCAAAAGACAATCAATTAACAACACCAAAATAATAGTTTTCATGAAGAATTCTTAGTCATTAGGCTTTAAGACATGGACTTATGTTGGGTCACTTTTAATCTAGGATTTGAACAAAATATAACCTAAGTGTCACATAACAAATAACGACATCCATGTCACTGAGTGAATAGTTACTCAGTGAGTCACCTTCAGGAAGCCTAGGACGAGTTTAAGAAGAAAGCGTCTCCATTCAGTGAGGCGAAACTCAGTGAATGACACCTAAGCCAAAGAAGAAGGTGATGGGTTTAGTGAGTGATGACAATAACTCACTGAACCCCAAGACTCCTCAACAACTATGAAGACTGAAGATTAAAGACTGAAGACCTGAAGACTGAAGGATAGGCGGTACAAGGTGGGAAACGTTTGAACGGATAAGACGAAGTTCTTATCAGGCAAAGTCAAACTTTTCCTGAAAGGCTAAATGTCAGGACAGTGTCATCACTGTTCCTCAGAAAGCAGTATTGTCCTATACCCAAAATAGCTTCTTGTAACAGAGACAAAATACGTAAGTATTTTGTCCACAATAGCTTAAGTCAACTTTTTCTTTATCATAACGGTTGTAAAATACTTGTGTATAAATAGGATTCATAAGATGGAGTACAAGGATGACAAGTTTGTGCAATTAATGCTTAGACATTCACAAACACCTTTTACTCCTCCAAAAGCAACTAAGTCATACAATACTTGTCATTTCAATCCCAAGTGAGGAGTCATACAATACTCAAGATAGCTCAGTTGGTTAGAATGGTTGTACTCAAGCTTAGCTTGAGTTTAGTGAGGAGTCATACAATACTTGTCATTTCAATCCCAAGTGTTATTCTGAAAACACTTGGGTATAATTCTTTGCTAATTGCAAATAGAATTAAACGTTGAAAAACCTTGTATCTTTTACTTTACGTTTGTATTTTAACAAAGTCTTTTTAATGCATTGCTGTACCATGGAACACGATTAGTTTAACTTTTTAGTTAACACTATCAGTGTAAAGGGAACAACAGCTTATGTTTAATAAGTTAATACACCAAAAAAAGGTTTAATAATAGGCGATCCTAAACGATCCTACAATCCGGTCTTACGATCCTACGCGCGATCCTACGATCCTACTTGAATTACGATCTTGTTATGATCATGATCGTTTTTTGTTTGTAGGATCATAGGATCATACGATCCTACGATCAGGATCGCGATTTTGACAACTATGAAATTTTTTGTTGACTTTTACCTATAAACTTTAACTTTTTAATTTAATCACGTAAATTATAAACTTTACGTACAACCATTAAATTATTCCGTGCATAACAAAAACCACATTTAAACGTTTTATATCACACTAGACTAATATTTAGTCTACTCAAAATTATTTAAATAATCAGTTTTATTCAAATTCACTGTTTTCAAATAACTTGCATTTTAAGCGTTTTAAATTACGTTTTAATAATTTTAACTTAAATAGCGTAAACCAGAAAACGGCATTTAACGTAAACCGGCATTATACAAAGTTAAGTCTATATTAATATATGTCATATGACTATTTCAATCACATTTTATAAATTTACACTTTTTATTTTTTAAATTTTACGTAAAACGCTCCCGTTACGCGTTTACGCATGCAATACTTACCCAATACCCGCACCACCTTTCTACTAACACTTTAAATAATTAAACAGCTTCAAAATAACTCATTTCATCCCAAGTACACCATAAAAATCAACCTCCTTTTTTTTCATACCAAACTTAACATAAAAGTCTTAAAACTTATATCATAAAACTACTACGTGACATAATATCTTGCAAAATCTATACAAAATTAACACAAACTACAATCACACGAAAACTCTCCTTATTTTGTGGATCTAGTTTCCTTGATTTGTCCCCTAGATATGTTTTCAAGAGTTTACATCTTTTATTTTCTTTATATACTAACATTTTTCTTCTCATTTTACCACAACAACAAAACTCAACTCTCTCTCTCATTTTTCTCCCCATTAAAACACAGCAAAAACATCATTAACAAGGGGTGTTCAAGCTTGGTTAAAGGGTATTTCTAGATCATTAGTTAAGGGTTAACATAAGTTAGGATTTTTGGAAGCATTAGTTGGATTTTTATAGTTAGTTCTTGGTTTCTTTTGCCCCAAACATCCACCATCATTTAGTAAACTTTCTCATACATATTTCATACTTATTTTTATATTGCATGTCATGTTCATATTAACACTTATATATACCTGAGGTGTTGAGAAAATTGAAATAAAAACTAAGACTTGTTCACAGTTTATGTCCCTTAAATTCAGTACCAAATAGCCACGTAAAAACCCATCTTACACATTTTTCTGTACCTTACCAATTTTTGTGAACTTATATATATGTCTTAATTTGTTCCCTGAATTTTTTTTTATAACTTTTGGAGTTGGTTTGGTATTTTTTTAAAAATCACACGAGAAAGTTACTCAATACCGACAAGAAAATTGATAAACAGTCTCTTCTTGTAAAAAAAAACTCTATCTTGAGAGCATTTTGAGTAATCGAGCTAGTTGAGACATTTTTGGAGCACTATTATACCTCTCAATAGATAGTAAAATCGAGTCGTCGCGATAAATAACGAATGAGCTACGACCCCGAGACCGTAGGACTAGTTTCCTGAATTTCTAACAGCTTTGACACCATACGTTTTTGCCTCTATAAAATAATTGGTGATGAACCAAGCCTTGTGGCTACCCTTTTTGGAAAATAGACTCAAAAACTATGAACCAAGGCTCTTTGAAACAATTACCGTATTTGGAAAATAAGCGAGCAATGACCTGATTTATTGAAAGTTTTTCTTAAAATGAGTCACCATTGTCCCAATTTTTGTTTTAATGAAAACCGGCATTTGGAACATATTTTCTCGAACCGGAACCTTGAAATAATGAAAATAGAGACGTTCATCTACGTTTAGAGAGTTTAACGAGAAAAAATTGACTTAAAACAAGCTAGATACACCCAAATGAACTCGAGTTAAACTTAAAAGTTTATAAGTCATTTTAAGGGTTCATTTTACGTATTGAACGAAAACACAAGTGACCACTTTCGTGCCGGTTTATGAGGACCATAGACTTAGCCTCATTAAGAGCAGTAGTTGGACTTTTTAAAGCCCTTGCAACATACTTGACAGCAGAATTCGAATCGGACCAAACCAATAAGACACGAATAACTTATGACCCAATAAACTTGAGCCGAACTCGTTTTTTGACGCTTTTTGAAAACTAAATATTAAAAGGGAAATTTACGTTTTAATACGTTTTGAGTCATAAAACCTCACTACAAGTATATATGGGTGACAAAACATCATAAAACTCATACACGTATAGTACTTGTTGCATCGTTTCTAAACGACTTATTATTCTAGGTCGTGTTTAGGAATACCTTGTCGTTATTTTACGTATTACTTTCCCGTTGCATTACTTACTCAAGGTGAGTTTCATAGCCCCTACATTACGTATTTCAATACTTGTTTTTGAACTACTTTGCGGCGAGAATACATGCTCAATTACTTTCAATTACTTGCAATTACTTTCAATTATTTGCAATTACTTTCAATTACTTTCTTTCGGACATAAGTACATTAAAATTTTGCTAGTTTCCTAAGTTACCACATTTTCCAAGAAGTCCCCACAATCATGGACCGTTAATTACGTAGTAAGCGTAAGTGTTGTGAATAGATCTATTGGGTTGACACCCCCATCCGGGTAAGTCACGTGTTAGACCCGTTTCCCGGAATACAAATAGGCCCCACCCTAGATGAAGATGACCCGAACCTGAGTATGTTTGATCAAGGATATGTGGCTGAGTCTTTTAAGTGGATGTTTGAGGAGGCCTAGATGCGGCGCATCAAGAAAGCTACATGCGGCGTATGGTAAAATGGGAAGTAGGATTGACTTGTTATAGTCCTTGCGCCGTATTGGAGAAGGAGATACGGCGTATATAAGATGCGGCGCATCTAAAATATAGATGCGGCGCATCGACATTAAATAAGCAGAAATGACAGAAATGCCCTCTCAGCTAGTTTATATGTGTTAGGTTCTAGACATTTCCACATTTATCTTCTGTGTTTCTGTGGTGCCGAGATGGAGAGAAGAGAGGGAAGATGATGGAACAATTGGTGATGAGATGGTGAGGGTTTAGTGGTGATAATTCAAGGGTTAAGCCTATAGCTTGTTTCTTGCATAAGGTATGATGTTTATGATGTTTAATTGAAGTTTAATTGATGAATTATGAAACTAGGGTTTGTAAACCCTAGCTTGGGATTAAAGGGTAAATGGTGTTTTAAGATAATTAAGAGGTAATGATGATTATGTGATGAGTTTATAATGGGTTTAAGTTAGTAAATAATGGGATTAACTATCATATAATCAATAGATGATTATATGACGATTAGAGGTTAGTTATGGTTGTATTAACCATGATTATAGCTAATGATTATGTGTTATATGTTATATATGATTATGTGTTTTAGGATGATTATGATGATGATGGCTAGAAGATGTTGTTGGTGGGATTGTGTTAGTAGCTTAGCTTGGATTGAAGGTAAGTAACTCTCTTCAAAACATGTGTTATGTATGTATTATCATATATGTGTTATGATTGTGTAAGAATAGGAGATTTGGATTGGAATGGTTATGAGTTGGAAGTTAGGTGGCTAGAGACTTTGATTGAGAGTAAGATAGCATGATGGACTTGGACTAGCTAAGGTATGTGGTTGTTATAGTTGTGATGAATGGATGCATTTGTATTATGAAGTTGTGAGTAACGTAGGAGGTATGAAGTAGTTTAGTGGCTTTTATGTGATTATGATGCTTATGTGAAAGTATATGTATGATATATGTTTGATGATGGGTTACTTACTAAGCGTAAGCTTACCCCTTTAGTTGTTAACGTTTTGTAGGTCCATGTGCGGCGGAATGAAAGACTGTATGGTAGCTTAAGGATTTGGAAGCGGTTGGAAGATAGTGAGCATTAGGAGCTAGGTAGAACACCGAGCTCGAGTCAAGGTTGTGCCCCCGAGAGTCTCCTTTATGAGTCGTTTATTGTGTGTCAAAGTCGGGCAATGATTTGGGAGTCTAACGAGTTGTCCAATGTGTTTTAAGTGTTTTTATTGAATGTTTAAAGGAGCGTTTGGATTAGTGCCTATTTGTACCCATTTTGGAGTCAAACGGGTCAATTGCCGTGTATTATGGGTTGTTATAGTTTCGAATGTAAAATGAGTGTTTTTGGCATAAGTTATAGTGTTGTGTTGTGGTCAAAATGGTTTGTGGGTAAAAGTTGTGTTTATGCAGGTTTTCTGCTGATGTTCTGTCTTAGTTGGTCGATGCGGCGTATCTAAGATATCAGATGCGGCGTATCTGAAGTTTAGGGTGATGCGGCGTATCACTTCAGGTTGATACGGCGCATGGTCTATCGGCTTAGATACGGCGTATCCCTAAAAAGGATACGGCGTATCCTTGGTCTGAAGGGTCGTTTGGTTGTGTCATACAATTGATTATGAAATGTTTTGAAAAGTGTTCGAGTATATGTTCTTGCAAGTATTGTAAAGGGTTAAAAGTGATAGATTTTGGGTATGTAAAGGAAGAATTTGTATGAGTCCGGTAAAGTCAAGCGTTTCCGCGTCAAAAGTTCTAAATTTTAGTCAAAGCGGGCACGGGGTGTAACAACTTGGTATCAGAGCTTCGGTTTAAGTGAATTAGGTTTCCACATAGGGTTGCCTAGTCTTAAACCACTCGTAGAAGCTTGGACGTAAGTGTTAGATTTCGCGGAAATAAATTGCTAAGTGTTAGACGAATTATGTTTTGTGTTAGTTGAGCCTTTGATGATTAGTGATGTATGCTTGTGTTTGTGTGGTTGTGTTTTGAGATACAAGTCCATGGGGATTTGAAATGTTTATATGATTAGATAGCCGTGCACCTTGGTTGGTGTCGGGGATTGTACTGCGAGATGTGAATGTAAGATAGAACCATAGTGATGGATTGCTAGTAGCAATGTTAAGTGGTATTAGAGATGGGTTGGTAAGTGAACTAAGAATTATGGTGCCTTAGCTATAAGATGGGCTACTGCTTGTGATTAGTTAAAAGGCCGATGCTTAGACATTGCTTGGTTATGCAATGTGATATATGAGCCATAGACTTTATGTTTTGATTTTATGTTATGCATGTTTTAACACTTGCCGGATAAGTGTTAAGGGTTATGATATGATTGCTTATATGATGTTAAGTGTTGTCGTTTATGCGATATTAAGTCTATGGTAAGTCATTATAGGACTAAGTTTTATGTGGCGTGCTTGAGAGCATGATGGCTTAGAAGTAGTTAAGATGCATTAGGATGCATATTATGTGTTGACCTAGTTGTGGTCGATAAAAATTTAAAAAGAACACATAGAATGTGTAAACTATAATGGACAAATATTATATAGAACTTGTCTAAAATTAAGATGACACGTGGCGAATTGTTGACGAACATAAGAATGAGTTTATAGTTGGGTTGTAGATGTGTAAGTAAGTGGATCAACGTAAGGGTAAACAACACAAGAGTGTGTATGATAAAAGAATAGCCATAGCAAGACAAGAAGAGAGATGCTAACTGGTATTAGGGATGGAATCAATAAGTAACTTAAAGTGTTAACGCATAAATAATAAATTGTGATGACGAGAAGTGTACTCAATCACAATGTGTAATGATAAGATGAAATTGCCACGCTAATTGTTGGGGGTTGTTGTCATAAGAAAAACAAATAAGATTTAGTAACAACACTTTAAATATGGACCGTGATGATATTGGGTGTACTAACGTATAGTGTGAAGAGATAAGACGAAACTAACGAGTTAATATAAAGATGCTTGATAACTTGAGGGTTAAAGAAGGAGGATAGGAAGAGATGGCATGAATTGTGACCCACATAGGGTCTCATTAAATTTAGTGATTAAGGACTAAAGTTAAATGGGTATAGAGACGGGGTAACAGTAAGGTAAAGTACTTAAGAGTTAAGCGTGAAGGTGAAGTTGCGATTAAATAGGGATATATATATAATGGACGGAAATTAAATGAAAAAGTTTAAGTGTCAGAAATTAAATGCGATAAGCTACTAATGTACATGGTATACTTAACATGATGTAAAATTTGTAGGATTGAAATAAGGTATGTGGGTAAGATAATGACAAGATAAAAAGAATACGTTTAAACACTAATGATCAAATAGAACGAGTCAAGTGTGCAAGCAATAACATAATACATTTTGCGATAACATAATGAACTTACGTAAATAGAATGCGTGAAAAGAAAAAGGGAACGCTAATGAAGGTGTTAACGTTATTAATCTATAAAGGGCATATGTGTAAATGGCAAGAAAGAATAATGTCGCTTAAATACATAAATAAATTAAGAAAGGAGATGAGGTATGAGAATGAGAATGGAACGAGCTAAGAATGTAAGAAAGAATGAAATAGAGCGAAATTTCTTAAGTACTAATAGCCATAATGAGAAGGGCGTGTATGAGGTTAAGGTATTGCCATGAAATAATTATGTTACGGCTAAGGCGATTAGCTGTAATCATTAATAAATAATGGGCGTGTTATAATTGACGATCTATATAAGGTCTACATGTAAAGGAAGCGGGTGAGACTAAAAGAGGAGAGATAAGATATGGAAATAAAAATGTGATGGATTAACAACGTAAGAAAGAATGAGTGGAGTATGTGTGAGAATAAAGACATTGTCTTGAAATTATCATATTACGGCGCTGTAATCACCATAATGAATGCATGAGTTTCGGTTGGTAAAATGCGAGAGGCCTAGATGTAAATGAGTCGAGTGGACTAAACTGTAAAGTAAGAATGTGAAAATGATTAATGAAGGCTAAAAATGCAAGAGGTAAAGTAAAGGTGTGGAAATAACTAAAGCGGATTAAAAATGTAAGGAGTGTGTATGAGATAAAGGCGTTATTCTAAAATTATCATAATACTGCTAAGGCGATTAGCGGTAATTACTATAATAAACGAATGTAATAATGTGTGTGCGGTGCTTATGGCTTGGATCCGATGTTAAAATGTGAAAGTGGTAAAGTGATGAATGTAATGATCTTTTGGGATGAATGTTAAATGTGGTATCCCTCGGGATGACCAAGTAAATGAATGTTAAGGAATCCTTCGGGATGAAAATGCATTGCCTTCACCGGCAAAGATTGCCTACATCCTTGGCATGTGTGAAAGTCCTTTCGGGGAAAATGTTAAAGGAAAACGGATCCAAGCTAGAAAATGGAAGAATTTAAATATCAAATGAAATATAAAATGAAGATGAAATAATAAAAGTTAGATTGGGAATTAGGAGTAATTGTGTTATGTCGGGAGTACATAACCACTAGTTTATATTTCTTGATTTACATCGATTGGGACGCCTCTCCATGTAAATGAGGAATTATAAACGAGTGGGCTATGTGTTGCCGACACGGCACGAGTAGGGTTAGAGAAGTAGAAAGCGAGAGTTTAGAATTCGTAGAAATTGTAAGGATTAAGATAGGAGGGTTAGAATTAGACCATGGCTTTTAGATGAGACTTAGAAGGACCTTGATGGGATGGAGAATTTGTAATGGTGGCATAATGTGCCTTGAGGTGTGGTACAAAATATGACGAATAAAAGTAATGGAACGTGAACGTATTAGCCGGGTGTGATCATGTAAAGTCAACTAGTACGAGTTTCTTAAGTATCGAGTAGTCAAGAATGAGGGTAGAGAATAAAGTGGGTGGAATAATGATGTGTGGCAATAGGGCGGACTAGGATGATAATTGGCGAAAATAAGTAAGTCCTGTATTATGTAAAATCTAAGCGAGAGTTGTGTGGTATAAAAGTAAGCAGGGGTAATGTGGATTAGGGCATGTGATAATGTTAAAGTATGGCGCTTCAAAGCTAATTCCTATAATATATCTATAAGCATTAGAAGGCAATCAAATGACATGAATGAATGAGCAGGCTTATGTGTAGCCGACATGACGTGAGCAGGGAAAATGAATGGAGAAAATGAAAAGTAAAACGTGTTAGACGTTATAAGAAAAGAAACATATGAATAAAACTTATGACAACATTAAGGTCTTATGCGGAGCCTTAAGATAGGCGCTTGGAATGAGTTGTGTGTTGAATAGATAAGAAATTGGGTAAATTTTCTTAGGATTTGATAAGATAGATTGCTTAGGTGATATGTAAGAAAGAATTTTGTGAGGTGCCGTTGGTATAGTACCTTGTATATTTTGAGTCAAGTTGCCGGTTTTGGTTTGATATATGTTGATAATATGTGGTATGGGAGATTGGTCGGATTATGATGTTATATTATGTCTAGTGCATTGATGATGGCGTGTTATAGTAATGAAGTTAGACTTATCTAAGTAGTCATTATGGGAAATCTTAGAAAGTTGTGATGATAAGTGTTGATTATAGTAGATTACGCGTTGAGATTATGGTATAGAAATCTAGAGTTGCAAGATCATAGAGATCGTTGCACTAAATGAACCAAGAGTTAAGGGGGCTAAGAATAAGAGGTGTTATGAGACTAAGTGTGGTTAGAAATAGGACGACAGATTTCGGGGACGAAATCTAAATAAGGGGGGTAGAATTGTTAGACCCGTTTCCCGGAATACAAATAGGCCCCACCCTAGATGAAGATGACCCGAACCTGAGTATGTTTGATCAAGGATATGTGGCTGAGTCTTTTAAGTGGATGTTTGAGGAGGCCTAGATGCGGCGCATCAAGAAAGCTACATGCGGCGTATGGTAAAATGGGAAGTAGGATTGACTTGTTATAGTCCTTGCGCCGTATTGGAGAAGGAGATACGGCGTATATAAGATGCGGCGCATCTAAAATATAGATGCGGCGCATCGACATTAAATAAGCAGAAATGACAGAAATGCCCTCTCAGCTAGTTTATATGTGTTAGGTTCTAGACATTTCCACATTTATCTTCTGTGTTTCTGTGGTGCCGAGATGGAGAGAAGAGAGGGAAGATGATGGAACAATTGGTGATGAGATGGTGAGGGTTTAGTGGTGATAATTCAAGGGTTAAGCCTATAGCTTGTTTCTTGCATAAGGTATGATGTTTATGATGTTTAATTGAAGTTTAATTGATGAATTATGAAACTAGGGTTTGTAAACCCTAGCTTGGGATTAAAGGGTAAATGGTGTTTTAAGATAATTAAGAGGTAATGATGATTATGTGATGAGTTTATAATGGGTTTAAGTTAGTAAATAATGGGATTAACTATCATATAATCAATAGATGATTATATGACGATTAGAGGTTAGTTATGGTTGTATTAACCATGATTATAGCTAATGATTATGTATTATATGTTATATATGATTATGTGTTTTAGGATGATTATGATGATGATGGCTAGAAGATGTTGTTGGTGGGATTGTGTTAGTAGCTTAGCTTGGATTGAAGGTAAGTAACTCTCTTCAAAACATGTGTTATGTATGTATTATCATATATGTGTTATGATTGTGTAAGAATAGGAGATTTGGATTGGAATGGTTATGAGTTGGAAGTTAGGTGGCTAGAGACTTTGATTGAGAGTAAGATAGCATGATGGACTTGGACTAGCTAAGGTATGTGGTTGTTATAGTTGTGATGAATGGATGCATTTGTATTATGAAGTTGTGAGTAACGTAGGAGGTATGAAGTAGTTTAGTGGCTTTTATGTGATTATGATGCTTATGTGAAAGTATATGTATGATATATGTTTGATGATGGGTTACTTACTAAGCGTAAGCTTACCCCTTTAGTTGTTAACGTTTTGTAGGTCCATGTGCGGCGGAATGAAAGACTGTATGGTAGCTTAAGGATTTGGAAGCGGTTGGAAGATAGTGAGCATTAGGAGCTAGGTAGAACACCGAGCTCGAGTCAAGGTTGTGCCCCCGAGAGTCTCCTTTATGAGTCGTTTATTGTGTGTCAAAGTCGGGCAATGATTTGGGAGTCTAACGAGTTGTCCAATGTGTTTTAAGTGTTTTTATTGAATGTTTAAAGGAGCGTTTGGATTAGTGCCTATTTGTACCCATTTTGGAGTCAAACGGGTCAATTGCCGTGTATTATGGGTTGTTATAGTTTCGAATGTAAAATGAGTGTTTTTGGCATAAGTTATAGTGTTGTGTTGTGGTCAAAATGGTTTGTGGGTAAAAGTTGTGTTTATGCAGGTTTTTGCTGATGTTCTGTCTTAGTTGGTCGATGCGGCGTATCTAAGATATCAGATGCGGCGTATCTGAAGTTTAGGGTGATGCGGCGTATCACTTCAGGTTGATACGGCGCATGGTCTATCGGCTTAGATACGGCGTATCCCTAAAAAGGATACGGCGCATCCTTGGTCTGAAGGGTCGTTTGGTTGTGTCATACAATTGATTATGAAATGTTTTGAAAAGTGTTCGAGTATATGTTCTTACAAGTATTGTAAAGGGTTAAAAGTGATAGATTTTGGGTATGTAAAGGAAGAATTTGTATGAGTCCGTTAAAGTCAAGCATTTCCGTGTCAAAAGTTCTAAATTTTAGTCAAAGCGGGCATGGGGTGTAACATCACGCTTACTTGAACATAGTACCGATCAAACGGACGCATTACATTTGAGGATTTCTGGGTGTTTGGCAAGATACCTACAGGGAAATACTTTTACATGTGCTAGATTGCATACAGATTACGTTAAGGCTTTGGGTCATGAGCTTAGGGCAATAGCATTACTTTTCGTATGATATTGTATTTGTTATAATGGTAATACCTACTGAAATCTTGTGGTCCACATTACTGTTTACATGAACCTATGAACTCACCAACATTATTGTTGACTGTTTTAGCATGTATTTCTCAGGTTCTTAACTGCTTATACTTGGATTGCATCTGGAGGATCATTACTTGAGTCACATTTTGCGGTCTAATAATTTTGAAGACTTATTGCATAACTTACGTTCGATTGTGAACCAAAAGCTTCTTTCCATTTTGTAAACTCTTGGATTATGACTTTGTAAAACTTTATTTCTTTAATCGAACGTGTATTTTCAAACGACTCATGTAGAGGTCGTTCGATGTAACTATAACTTTGTTTCCATGAAAGTCACGCCCTCGGTTACAATTCCGCTGTGACATTTTGGGAGGGGGGGGTGAAAAAATTGGATAGTAGACATATAAAATTAAGTTTAGGAACTCGAAGAGCTCAAAACGGACTAGTATTAGATTTTATACGGCCTCCCAAAACTTGACGTTGGTTGCCGAAACACTTTGGGACAACAACTTAGCACATATGACCTCGCTAACAGTGTCTAAAATATTTTTAGTCTCCGTTTTATGAAAATAGACTCGAATAGCTAAATCTGGAGATTTGAACGAATGAAAATGGACTTAAAACAAATAAATTTGGACGTTTTGAAGTTACGACTATGTATTTAACTAATTTTTCAACAAACTATATAATTTTCAACGTCACATGTTCGTGTTTATGTTTCACGCTTTTCAGGGTGATATAATAGGAAACTTTTTGAATGATCTTACTGACCACACGATACACTACACATAAGAACTTGAATCCCGTAAAACCGTTGAGAATTAGATTTACTATAATACTCTGAAACTTTAATAAAAACCGCTATATATACTTACAATTAATTGACTATTCTTTTCTCTTCTTGACGAAACTTTCATTTAATTATATTTTTGCATTGTAAAACCTCATACAAGTGTCTAAGAGTCATTTTATACATAAAACACATATGCGTGACATACATAACATGATCACGACCTTAAGCGCCTTATTTTACATTAGGTTGCGGTTAGGGATATTTGCATCGTTTTGCGCCATTACTCATTGCCGATATTTACTATTCGCTTGAGGTAAGTTTCATAGCCCCACGTTTTCACTTGATTTCACTTGTTTGGGGGGAGAATACATGCTTGTTTTAACGTTTGAAAACAAGTACATTTACTCGTTTACGTACTGGCTTAAGTTGTTTGATAACCAGCATTACATTTTTGCCCGTCATCATGAACCGTTAACTACATTGGTAAGCACGAATGTTGTGAATAGATCTATTGGGGTTGACACTCCCCGTTCGGGTTGACTTAGTACACGTCAAACGGGCGCAACTTCATTTGAGTAACAAACATTTGTTTGGGGTTAAACACCTGCATTGGGCACTCTCATTTACATTATTGTTAACGCTTCGGTGTCATGAGCTTAGGCAGTTTTGGTGTCATTGGGTTACAGTGGTCACGCACGCTAAAATCTTTTGGTTCATTACTACATTTGTGTTTAACCTATGAACTTACCAACATATTTGTTGACCGTTTTAACATGTATTTCTCAGGTAACTAATCATTGATACGGTATGGCATGAAGCATGAGCATCAAGGTCGCATCATTTGGAAGACTTATGCATATACTTTATGTTCGATAACATTTTAAAACTTATTTATTTGGTTATATAAACTTTTGCATTGTGTAACTTCAAAACTTTGTTTAAAACTTATCGAACATGTACTTTTAAAACGACTCATATAGAGGTCATTCTCTTATATCTTGTGTTCTTATATTATGCGTAATGCCCTTAAGTTACATTCCGCTGCGTGAATTTGGGGGTGTTACATATTGGTATTAGAGCTCAGGCTATAGAGAACTAGGTTGTATTATTAGGCCTAGACTATAGCCATTGCATTAAAACATTCCGTTGCGAGCCCACACACTAGGTCACTAAACTGTCATACATTCCCATGCATTTTAATGGTCTCAAAACATTTTCATGACCTTGCATAACATCATTTTGCATGGCCCGTCACAGTCTGTCAATTTCCTTGATTACCTTACTAACCGTCTCTGAAGACGAGTTTGAACGCTTGTCCGATACTTTTGGAACACCTACGTCGTCTCGTAAACCACCTCCTAGTAACATACCGATGGAGTATGAGTGTTGTGTCAGAAATTTTTAAGTAGGATGATTTATAATCTCCTTATTAATATGGATTGGGATGCCTCTTCATTTAAATAAAGATTGTTAATCGCCGAACCATAAATTTATAATTCTTTAGTTACATAAATTGGGACGCCTCTTTGGGTAAACAACGAATTATAAATGAGTGGGCTTATGTGTATCCGAGATGACATCAGTACGAACTCGAACCCGAAGACCACCCGTTCAGATCCGTCGTAAGTACCCTCACCTCTTCGCAGACACCACCCTATCGGTTAACACAAACTGAATTTCGGGATGAAATTCTTTTAATGGGGAAGGAATCTGACAACTTGCACTTTTTCATGTCAATATTTACCTAATAACATGGATTTGTTCACTTTGAATGCTTATGTGTACGTTTAACTCACAACCGGGAAGTTATCCCCCATACAACGTAAAACATCATTGAACACATACCGACACTAGACTAGAGTTAGTCTACACATGACCAGTATACTATGAACAATCCATGAGTCATATATTTACTTATAAACTCAAAACTAGTTAGTTTGAAAGTCTACTTAGTTACTTTTACGTAAAACCGTTAACTTAAATCGCGTAAACCGAAAAATGACATTTAACATATACCGGCATTATACAAAGTCAAGTTTGCATAAATTATATGTCATATGCCTATTTCAATCACATTTTATAAGTTTACACTTTTTATTTTTTTAAGTTTTACTTAAAACGTACTAGTTACGCGTTTACGACATTTATGTATGCACCTAAACGCCACCACCTTATTAAATACATACATATACACTTGTTAATACACAAAAATTCAAAATTAATCCCTTCACCCCCATGAGAATAATTGGCCAACATAACAAAGGAGAAAGGAATCACACACAAACCAACCTTGAATGCCCAAGTTACATATTTTGTTATTAAAACACTTTGTTTGACCCAAAACTTTGCTTCCCCTCTTTTCCACTTTGCTTTGACCAAAAGTTGGATAGCACAATACACAAGATTTTATTCTTTACCAAATTAGAACATACATGAGCTTCTGATTTAGATAAGACCATTCAACTTGCTTCTTTTATCTCTATACATTCAACCTCAACAATGAACTCATTCCACAAAACAAAAACACTACAATACTTATTTCCTTCTCTCTACTATTTCGACCAACAAAGAAAACACAGAGATAAGGCAAGAAATATTTTGTTCATTGGCTTATTTGGTGCTTATTTGATAGCTTATTGGGTTGGTGTGTAGTAAGGGTGCTTGAAATTAGGTTTTAGATAGTGTTCTTGGGTTTTCTTTGTTCTAATCATCCCCTAACATCAAGTAAGCATACAAAACTCTTTTCCATACTCTATTTATCATATATATTACATTTCATAATCATATAAGCACTTTTATACACTTGTGGTGATGAATAAGTTGTCAAAAAGTCATGAAAGCAAACTCAGTTTCCTGTCCAAGAAATCAGTCGTGAATACGTAATTTTAATCACATCCTAAACACGTATTTAGCCTTAGCCAATTTTTGTACATTCACTTATATGTCTTGGGATGTTCCCTATTTTTTTCAGAATTTTTGAAGGTCGTTTACTATTTTAAATAAAATCAAGAAGTGTAGTTAGTTAGAATTTTTGATGTGGATGAAACTTTTAGTCTGGTTGTCAAACCGGGGACTATTTGGACTATTCTTAGTTTGGCTAATTCTCGGCATTGGCCTGTTCATCAGCTTGATATCAATAATGCCTTATTCATAAGGATTTATCTGAGACTGTTTATATGCATCAGCCTCCGGGGTTTCGTGATTCTACACATCCTGAACATGTTTGTTTATTATAGAGGTCTCTTTATGGGTCGAAGTAGGTGCCTAGAGCATGGTTTCAGCGATTTGCAGCTTATATTACTCGTGTTGGGTTTACTCATAGTCGCTATGACTCATCACTGTTGGGTTTACTCATACTTTTGTTGATACTGAGTCTAAACTGGGTGACGATGGTGATCCAGTCTCTGATCTGATTTTATATCGGAGTCTTGCAGGTGCTCTTCAGTATCTTACATTTACTCGTCCAGATATTTCTTATGCGGTGCAACAGGTTTGTCTACATATGTATGATCCTCGGGAGCCTCCTTTCTTGGCTCGTAAGCGGATTTTGAGATATGTTTGTGGTACTTTAGATCATGGGCTACAGTTTTTTTCATCATCTACTACCTCTTTTGTTGCTTATTCGGATGCGGAATGGGCAGGTTTCCCTACTACTCGGAGATCGACTTCAAGTTATTGTGTTTTTCTTGGTAACAACTTACTGTCCTAGTCCTCTAAGGGTCAGCCTAAGCTTTCTCGATCTAGTGTTGAGGCATAGTATCGTGGTGTTGCCAATGCGGTTGCTGAGACTTGTTGGTTACGGAATCTACTTTGTGAGTTACATACTCCTTTATCTTCCGCTACGCTTGTCTAGCTACTGTGATAATGTTAGTGATGTGTATTTGTGCTCCAATCCGGTTCAGCATCAAAGTATGAAGCATATTGAGATAGACATTCACTTTGTTGGAGATTTGGTTGTTGTTGGTCATATTCGCATTCTTCATGTACCATCTCGTTATCAGTATGCAGACATTTTTACTAAAGGGTTCCCTTTGGCTTTGTTTGAAGAATTTTGTACCAGTTTAAGCGCTTGGTGTCCTCCCGTTCAAACTGCGGGGGAGTGTTAGTCGATAAATGTATTGGGTCGATATATTATTTGTATTGGGCTCAAGCCCGAGTTCTAGAATAATCCTTGTAGGGCTATTTATGTATAATACGTATGTATTGATTATTATGAATATTAATATCTAAATTTCGTGCATGCACAGGACTTATAAATAGTCTAATCAAGCACAAAACTTTTTGGTTAATTTTTGAAAGGATATTTGACACATTTATTATATTGGTTTTGCCAAAAAAGAAAATAAAACGAATACATCATTTAAGGTATATTGAAATCTATTAGCTTAGTTTTCGGCTAATAACCTAATCACTAACCTATCATCAACTAGGTGATCTCAATTAATACCAAAACATAGGGATCAATTGAAAAGCATATAAAATATCCAATAAATCATAAATCAAACTAATAAATCATATCATAAACGTTCAAAGATTCATAACGAGGCTAAAACACAAAGTGTTTAGCCGATAATCATAGTTTGACAATTAAGGACAATGTATAAATCAAGGATAATGATAAACATAGTACTCTAATGATCAAACCAAATTGAACTAATGATGGTGATGGATGATGAGGTCATTTCCCTTGGATTACAGTTTGGAACATCTAAAAATCATCCTTGATGAAACCCTAGTCAACTTCTAGAAGTGAATGATGATTAATGACTGAATTAGGGCTTGTATTTATAAGTTTCGGTGCCCTCTTTCTCTCTACGGCGTAGAGCTAAGTAACCCTCTAAACTGTATATGCTATAAATTAAAAACGCCTCAAAGTTTTCATTAGCTACGGCATAGAGCTAAGTGCTAGTCTACGCTGTAGAATCCAAGGCGGTTAGCGTGGTCAAGAATTCTTCATATCTTCTACGTCGTATAGCAATACATACCAATACGGCATATGCTACGTCAATATTATGCTCCAAAATCTTCACTAAATACGGTGTAGAGTATGTTGCCTCCCTACGTCGTAGTAACTTGTTTTCTAGATTTTCTTCAATTTTTTTTCAAATTTGATCCAATTTCCGCTTCTTTCCGTTCCAATGCTCATATATGTCCTATTACGCAAATAGGACGCAATTAAGTACCAAATCTTATAGAAAAGCAATAATAATGAGTAAAATATGAGGACAATGACACTAAAAACACTATACTATTTGATATTATCAAAGGTTAATAACCGGTAATCCGAACAACGCCCATAATCGGCTGCCTTTCCATAATGTGGGGGGCATACATTACTCACTCAGCGGTTGTGGCTATTGGGGTGCCAAGGATTGAACCCTTGACCTTGTCTTTGTTAGGTGCAAGGATGCCCCCATCCATTACCAACTGAGCTACGTGCCATTGGCAATATTCCTACCCTTGTATATAGTTACTAGTTGGGCATTGTTGTTCACTCTTACACCCTGGTTAAAAATCAGGAATATGCAACGACAATGAGATTATCGAAGAGTAGTTGAATTACTAAGTTTTAATGTATTTTGTTAGATGTTCATTTTCAATGAATTTTAATGTCTTTTGTTGAACGTTTTCATTTCAATAGATTTTACTAAACTCAACAACATTTATGTGATATATTTGTTCTTTTCCACCAATCTACACATTTATTAGACTCCGCTCCACATTTCATGTAATAAAATACAATTTTTATAGCATCGAAATTCAAGGTGTTACTCTATGTTCAGGAGAACAACCGATATGTTGATATAACCATTTAAGAGGTGCTTGATGAAAGGAAAAAGGGATAACCCTTTCATCATTTCTCTCAACCAATACATCTGGATTTGTGTTAGAATCTTGATATTTCATAGGCCAACAATAGGTATTTGGGTAAAAAAAACTAAAGGTTCTATTGTCTTTTAAAAGAGGTCGATAGTGATAAGGACCAAACGTGTGCTTATTCGCGTATCAAAAGGACTATCAATGTAACTATTAAGATTTGAGGACTAAGGGTGTGTTTGTTTTAACAAAAAGCATCTTAACTGCCTCTGACATCTTACCCAGTCAGACATGGGTTTATTTGTTTTTTCTTTTCCAATCAGACGTGGTAAGAGGTTACCCATCTTACTGGGTAAGATGTAATTCTAATCGCTGATTGCTTCTTAACAATCTCCAACACTTACTTCTTTTGAATATTACAACAAACCCACTTCAAGATTCAAAGATAGTTGTATTATTCGGTTTTGAGAAGAACACTAGGAAATAAACAACCGGATTTTTATTTGTACTTTCGTACTTGTGATTTGAGTTTAATTAGGAGTTCAAAGTGAGCAACAAAAATTATGATTTTCAGTTTAACCATGGTTTTAGTTGACCTGAAATGCATCTCCTTCGCCCGCGCGAGAGACTTCTGAGAGGATTTAAAACACTTAGGATGTTACTCCTTTATGATGTGTTTATGATACTTTGAGGTTATGTAGTCAAGTATGCGGAATCTACTCAACCACACTTAGAAGAATTTGTTTGTTTGATGGAACAGTAATGCTTGTATGAACAATGAACACAGAAAGTTTAACTTCAAACGATTCAATATCATTCAAGAATAATACGAGTGATCTTAATATCACTAGGGTTACAACGACCTTGAATCTTAACAAAACTTGTATGACTCATACATAAACATCTAACCTAGGATGATCTCCTTTTATAGACTTAAGAAGTCTTTTACAAGATAAGTATTCTACCGTATATTTCTAACTAATTGTGATGTACAAAAGATCTATTCCATACTTATCCTTTATACATATCTTCTTAAGCAGTTATCCATGCAGCAGTACCTTCTTCACAACTAGCAGTACTAACTTGACAGTTTGTACTGTTTATTGTTTCTTCAGCAGTCTTCAGTTATACACTAGCAGTTTGTACTGTTAGTGTAATTCTCCAGTAGTACTAAGTCTTGAACATTTAATTCCCAACAATCCTCCCCTAAACTTGTGATTTACCCTAAATCATCAAGTTTCTCTGAATTAAATGAGGATGTGAGGACTCTTCCAAACACTATCTTCTGGACTTTGTCTCTTCTGTCTGCTGATAAATTTTTCTTACTAACTCCCTTGCCATTTCTGAGTCTTCTTCTACTTTGAGTTTGGAAGCTAGCATAATAATCAAGATTCCTACCCTAAGTGGATAGTCCTTCTCCACTAGCATGTAAACTTCTACTCCTGCTTTTGTAGAAACCTGATGAACACCACAGTTATAAAATAACCTCCAAGTAGTAGCTAAATCATGACCTTGGAATCTCCACAGTGAATCATTTACATCTGGCTCATATAGTCTTTTAAGCTCCACCCATAATTCTTTGTCCTTATCATCTGTAGGATCTGCAGATCTAAACCTTTCTTGAACTAAGCTCTACAACTTATCCAAATCTTCTCTGTCAAAGGCTTTTATCATATTTTCAAAGAACTTATGGACTTTAGACTTTCCTCCTACTCTAATGATCTTCCATCCCTTGATTCTTCCATCTGAATACACTTCCTATTCAATAATAGGATGCTTGGCTTGAATGGGATCAACATTGAGTGCTTCTGGGACTACTACCATCATTCCATGTATCTGTTCATCAGTCAGTATCTCTTCCTCTTCCTCAGCTGATTCTTCCTCAACTGGTTCATCATACTTTTCTATCCTCTGCTTCTTGGATTCCTCAGATTCTAATACCTATGCTGTTCTTTTCACACCCTTGCTAGACTCAGCTCAACTAATACAGTTTCATCTCTCAAAGACTTCTGGATTCTTGTATGAACACTGATGTACAATTTCTCTATTTCTTCATAAGACTTTCCTGTGAACCACTTTTCTTTCCAGTAATCCTGATGTTTCAAATAATTTTTCATATACCTTAGTTGTTCACTTCTTGATGGGGTTTTCTTCTGATAAGTTTTCTTCTTTGTTCTTTTCTGCCTGATTTGTTCCAAAAGGTCACAATGCCCTGATCTTGTTCTTCTCTGGTGTACTGAGACCTTTCTTCCTCTTGAAGTTTTGCAGCTAATTCACTATCCGTAAGAATCTGAGCAGCTATTTGTTCTTCTTTAGTCTGATATTTGTACTCAACCATAAATCTTGCCATTTGTTCTTCGTCAGCTACCCTTGCTAACTCCTTTTCATGAAATTTCTGAGCTAGTTCCTCATCTAGGGCAATCTGGGCTTGTTCCTTCTTGGATAACTTCTGAGAAGATGGTTCTTCTTCTGTCATTATCCCCTTACCCTTATCTGCTCTTGAAATCTTTGGCCTTCTTCTGTATACTGCACCAGCAGTACCTTGTGATCCACCAGTACCTTGTTCTTGTATACTAGCAGTACCTTGTGTAGCACTACCAGTACCTTCTGTAAAATCAGCAGTACCTTGATCCATTTGTTGTTCTTGCCTCCCCTGAGTATCATACTCCTCTTGAACCAAAGAAATGTTAGGATCTTGATCTAACTGGGCAATCTTCCTCCCCTGTTTGGAAGATTCCTCACCTTGATCTGTACATGGAACCTCTGAGGAACTTGATGAAGAAGATGAACTAGTTGATTCTACCAATTGTGCTGATCTTTTCCTTTGAAGTGTCTTGACTGTTTTCTCCAATTTCTTCACCTTTAAAACTAGCTTAGTGTAGACTACTCCAAAGATCTTCTTGTGACTTTTGAGATCAGCTTCCAAAGTATTTACTTTCTCAGACAATTTTATACAAGTGTCCATCAATTCCTTAAGTGTCTGGCTACCCTCAGCACTTCCTGATGTGTTACCTTCATGGAGAGGTGCATCATGGGGCAAAGACTCATAGTCCACCATATGGTGAGCTTTTGAGCCACCCAAATTGTCCGGTTGGCTTGGGATTCCACCAATAGTACTGGGTTCATAGGAACTTGGTACTGTTGGTGTTGCCATGGATTGGGTCTTAGCTATGGTACTTCTGTCCTGCCCAGCTTCTAAGCCTGAGACAGTAGAAGCAGCCCTTTCCATACTGATATAGTCAGCCTCATCTGCTACATTGGGAGGGGTAGGAACTCTGTGCTGAGGTACATCAGAGTCCTGTCTGGATAATGACCTATCTGGTGATGAAGTTGGTTTGAAGGTGATTGTTCTGATGTTGTGGGTGTGTGTTGGGAGTCAACTGGGCTTGTTGATCCTTCACCTTGTGCTTGGAGAATTGAATCAAAAAGTGGTACCTCTTCCCCACTATACCCTTTTGAAGCCATTTTCATGTTACTAAAAATTTTTTGGGTAAGTTTGGGTGTTGGATAAACATTTTTGTGAGAGAGAAGTTGATGTTTCCTCATGTTCAAAATAGTTTGAATGAACCTGGGATACATAAAAAAATTGATTTGTCGTCAACATTTTTAGCCATTCCTTTAAAGATAAGTTTAGAAAAACTGAAGGTTCTGTCAGTAGCTAAGCAGATGAGAGCAGTTGCAATATTGCTACTAAACTGTTCCCATGAGGTTTTCTTAGGACTGAGACAGTGAAGGATGGTGTGAATCAAAAACCTCCATTGTGGGGCAAAACAACCTTTTTGAAAAGTCAAAGATTGTGATTGGATGTTGTACCCCATCCTGGTCAAAGTTTCAAATATTTCAGTTTTTGGCATAACACTAATACCATTGTCATCATTCAGATGGAGATGCCTTCTGAGTGATGATTCAGTAATAGTGATGGATTTACCATCCACTATGGCATTTAATTCTGTGTCACCATTGTCAAATGTTTTGACAGTTGCAGTCTGCCAAAATTATTTGATTTGGGAGACGTAGAGAGTGGAATTTAAAGTTAAAGAATACCTTATGTGGGAACCATTTAGAAAATCCACTATCTGATGAAACTTGGTGTCATCCTCTACTTTTTCCAAATAAGCGACCATGTTATGCTTGTCAACAAAGGATAAAGAAGCCATAATTTTCAGTAAAAGTTGATTTGACTGCTGTGAATAGTGTAAATTTAGGTTAGAAAGTAGATGAAAAAAAGTGAATTGAGATAATATGTAAAACTTATGAGGGTTTCTATTGGACCGACCTTAATAAAAAGATAACTTTTGATTGAAGATAAGGTTAATATAATAGATTAAAAGTAAAAATATCCAAATAGGAAAACCCTGGAAATAAGGAATTGAGCAGTAAAAACCTCAACTGACTTTCAACGACTATTTTCAAAAAGCTGTTATTTCGCACCAGTACTAACGACTATCCAGCAGTACAAACTTAAGCCTACCAGTACTAACTTTAAGCCTGGCAGTACAAACTTTTTGAAAAAATTTGACTCAGCAGTATGAACCCAACTTTGATTAAAAATCATACTGCTAACAACCATTTTGAAGGGATTAAGTGTATAGACAGACACTTAATCATGATTTCGGTTTAATGCAACCTCTGGTTGTGTGACAACCAATGTTTTCAGCTATAAATAACTGCCTGTGATCAGATAAACTCATTCAAAGAGCTTTCTTGACAGGGTTTCCAGCTCGTGGTAGTTGTTGCCTCTAACATAATTGTGTTAGATTCACGTTTGCTCGCTGTTCTCTCTACCAGATGTCCTTAGACTAACTCATTATAAAAAGGTATAAAATGGTAGAAAGTGAGTTATGTCAGTTACTGTCTGACTAACTAAGCCATCAATTCAATACAAAACATCATAATAAGATTTCAAGAAAGAAGTTTTAAAGAATCAACTAACTTAGGTATAAAACCTTTGTTAATGAATTCCCAAACTCTGTCCATCATCAACCTATTATGTCAGCAACTAAACCACCATTTGCTGCTTACACAATACACTAGTAAATCCTTTGTGCTTAAACTCCATACCTGCAATTGTTAGTCCAAAACCAAGAAAACAAAGTGCAAAGCACCTGGTTCATAACATTATAAACATATGACTAACAGTTCTAACAAAACAATCCAAATTTGTACTAGCAGTACAAACCATACTTAACAGTACTAATTGACAAAGTTAGCAGTACAAATCCAATTTAATATACAAAAACACACAGATTAAAAATTTTAAAGATTGAGCAATCCAATACTTGCTACCAAGTATTGAAACCTTCCAACATCAAAGGCTTTAGTGAGGAGATCTGCAAAGTTTTGAAGAGTATCAATTTTAAAAACTTGAACCAACTTTTTCTCATTGCAGTCTCTTATAAAGTGATGCCTAATTTCTATGTGTTTTGTTTTAGAATGTTGCACTGGATTTTTAATGATGCAGATTGCACTACTATTGTCAATATATATCATGGTGTTCATAAAATTATACCCATAGTCAAGCAGTTGATTTTGAATCCAAAGCGCTTGACCACAGCAACTTGCAGCAGCTACATACTCAGCTTCAGTTGTAGAAGTTGCAATAATTGTCTGCTTCTTACACTACCATGATATTAATCTGCAAGCAAGGAACTGGCATCCACCAGTTGTTGATTTCCTGTTCAGGCTTGCACCAGCATAATCACTATCTGAATATGCCACCAAGTCAAAAGGTGATTCCCTAGGATACCAAAGACCCAACCTAGGTTGACCCTTAAGATATCTAAAGATCCTCTTGACAGCAGTTAAATGAGAAACCTTGTGAGTCACTTGAAACCTTGCACAGGCACAGACAGCAAACATGATATCTGGTCTTGATGAAATTAGATACATCAAGGACCTTATCATTGATTTGTAGGTGTGTACACCAACACATTCTCCATCAGCATCTTTAAGTAATGGTTTCTCTAGATCAACTGGTGTGCTTGCCACTTTAGCATCAGTAAATTGGAATTTCCTTAGTATCTCTGCCACATATTTATCTTGACTGATAAATATGCCTTCAGTTGATTGCTTTACTTGCAACCCTAAAAAGAAGGTAAGTTCCCCCATGGAACTCATCTGAAACTTATCATGCATAAGTTTCTCAAATTCCAAGCACATATCCTTCCTTGTGGATCCAAATATGATATCATCCACATAAACCTGTACCAGCAAGATATCCTTCTTGTTCTTCTTGATGAATAGAGTCTGATCTATCTTGCCCCTTTGGAATCCATTTTCTAATAGATGGGAAGCCAAAGTCTCATACTATGCCCTTGGAGCCTGATGTAGTCCATAAAGAGCTTTCACAACCTTGTATACCTTGTTAGGATGTTCTGGATCAGCAAAACCTAGAGGTTGTGAGACATACACCTCCTCTTCAATAGTACCATACAAGAAGGAACTTTTAACACCCATCTGGTGAACAGTGAAGCCCATGAAAGAAGCATAGGCTAAGAACAGTCTGATTGCTTCAATCCTTGCTACTGGTGCAAAAAATTCTTCATAGTCTATTCCCTCTTCTTGTGTATACCCCTGGGCTACAAGCCTAGCCTTGTTTCTGATCACAATACCCCTTTCATCCCTTTTGTTTTTGAAAACCCATTTGGTGCCAATTACCCTCATACCATTGGGTAAATCAACTAGTACCCAAACCTTCTGAATCTTGAATTGGAGAAGCTCCTCTTGCATTGTTTCTACCCAACTTGAGTCTTCTAAGGCTTTGAGAACATTTATGGGTTCAGATTGTGAGAGGAAACATACAAATAAGCATGTGTTGGCATATTCATGCTGCTTTTCTTCATAAAAAGTACTAAGAAACCCTTGTTGGTCTGAAGTCATAGTTTGTCTTCTTGTCTTCACACTAGAATGTATGTCCCCAATCACATTGTCTAGGGAGTGATCTCTGTGTATCCTTATGTGTAGCGTAGTGAGAACTGGATAGGTAGATGGTAAATTGTTGAGATCCACCTCATCTTCTGAGAAATCAACAGTATTAGTATCTGATGGGCCAGCAGTATGAACATTTTGCCCAGCAGTACCAACTTGGGGCTCAACAGTACAATCTCCATTAGTACTGTTATCTTGATTCTCTTGATCTTCAGCTCCATCTTCAATACCTTCCTTGGCTTCATCAGAAGAAGGTTCACCATTCTTGGAAGATGAATCCACACTGTTCCATATTGGCATTAGCAGATGATCTTGATCTTTCTCCTTTCCCAAGCCTGCTTCATTTGTTGCATCATCAGTTTCTAAACCTGCAAAATCATTAGAAAAGGTTCCTGCAACAACTGGCACATAGTTCATTGATTGGGTTAGAGTATCAAGGTCAAATAGCCATTTTGGACCTTCACCTGCAACATTAGATTTATTTTCTAGAAATTGAACATGCAGGTTCTCCTCAACTTTCCTTGTTCTTGTATTGTATACTCTAAAGGCCTTGCTATTTAGAGAGTATTCAACCAAGAATCCTTCATCAGATTTTCCATCAAACTTGCCTAGATGGTCTAAGGTATTTAGAATAGTTACATGACACCCAAAAGGTCTTATAAATCCTAATGCAGGAGTTCTTCCTCTAAAAAGCTCATATGGTGTCTTGTTGTGAGGTTTAACTACCAAAACCCTGTTCTGCACATAACAGGCAGTATTAACTGCTTCTGCCCAAAAGGTGATAGGCAGCTTAGATTCAGCTAACATGGTTCTAGCAGCTTCTATCAGTGTCCTATTTCTCCTTTCAGCAACTCCATTCTGCTGAGGAGTTCTAGCAACACTAAACTCTCTTCTAATACCTTTTTCCTTACAGAACTCATCCATAACTCTATTTTTGAACTCTGTCCCATTGTCACACCTAATGACTTTTACTTTCTTATCCACTAAGTTTTCTATCTCAGTAATGAATGTTTTAAGAATGTTAGGTGTCTCATCCTTAGAACCTAAAAAGAAAACCCATGTGAATCTACTATAGTCATCAGTAACTACAAGACAGTACCTTTTATGCATAATACTACTCACATATGTAGGGCCAAACAAATCCATATGTAGCATAAACAAAGGTTGATTAATAGAGTTATAAGTTTTGGGCTTACAAGAAGCCTTGTGTTGTTTGCCTTTGAGACAGGCAACACAATTCTGGTCATTTTCAAATCTTTTCTGAGGCAAGCCTCTTACCAAACCATCCTTAACAATTTTATTAATGGTTTTAAAGTTTATGTGACCAAGTCTTCTATGCCATAACATAGACTCATCCAATGTGGCCTTTGCAACAAGACAAGTAAGAGCCTTTTTAGGAACAATCTTCTTTATATCAACAATGTACATGTTGCCCTTTCTTGGAACTTTAAGTATAACCTGACTTTCATCAGGAAGCTTAAAGTCTGGGGAAAGCACAAGACATTCAGTGTCAGTAAAAAGAACCTTGTTCTTTTTGTCACACATTTGTGAGACACTAAACAGGTTATACTTAAGCTCTTGCACAAAGTACACATTCTCAAAGTCCAATTTACCGGTTTTCAAGGTGCCCTTACCAGTAATTCTTCCTCCTATTCCTCCCCCAAAGGTAACATATCCTCCATCAATTGGTTGAAAGTCTGAAAGACAGGACATGTTGCCTATCATGTGCCTGGAACATCCACTGTCTGCATAACCTTGATCTTCATCATCTTCCTGTGAATGTCCCTGCACATGAAATAAGGAAATTAGTTTCCTTGGGGTACCCAAGCCATCACTGACTTGGGTTTGCCTCGTGCATCAATATAGTTAAATCTTTTCAATATAATTGATGCACCATTGGGTTTGATTGGTCTCTATACCCAACATGTTGAGGCCTTAACAGCATTAACCCTTTTATCCCTAGCAGTGTTTGTAGAGTTACCAGTACTAACTGCTTGGCTAGCAGTATTAACTGCTGGCTTTGCAGTTTTAGCCTTTGGTTTTCAAATTTGTTTTTGAACCACTGCTTTATTATGAAAAGGCCTTTTAACAGTTTGTTGCATAGCTGTCAAACTCGCGAGTTTACACGTAAGATCGTACGATCTTACGTGCACACCAGCCAAAATCGTGTAAACTCGTCATAGGATAGCACTTTAGGTGGGATCGTACGATCTTACGTAAAATCGTTCGTAAACTCGCGAGTTTACACGTAAGATCGTACGATCTTACGTGCTCACCAGCTCTTGTTTAGGTGAGTTTTGGCACTGTGTCTTTTTGACACGTGGAGTATTGAACTTTCATAGGCTGTTGTAATTGAATAAGGATGAAGAGTAGGTAGAGAACATCTCATGAAGAGTAGAAATATAAAAAGTTTGACTCGTTTATCATTTGCTTATAAAATATAATAAATTGGTAGGATCGTAGGATCTCGATCCGATCCTACGATCTCGATCTTGCAAAGACAAAAACGATCTTGCGCGGGATCGCGATCTTGACAGCCTTGGTTTGTTGTGCATGTTTGAAAGTTGGTCTTGCACTTGAAACTTCTGGTCTAGAGTAAACAGTCTTAAAAGGTCTAGCAATACTAACTGCTGGTCGAGCAGTACTAACTGGTTTGAGGCCAGACTTCAATAAAAGTGCCCTGGGAGTCATTCTATGAGCATTAGGGTGAGATCTAACCAATCTAGAGCTATTCAAGTTCACCCTTAGACTTGTGTTCCCAGTTACCCTATTGTTCTCAGTAACCATCTTTCTTCCACGATGGTTATGACAAAAAGCCTCTAGGTGGTTAAAGCTACCACAAGCAAAACAAGCCTTGTTATACATAACAAAGTCTTCACCTAGTTGGTTAGATTTGAGGTTGTTCCAATTCCTCTGGTTACCTCTTGGCTTGTCTGTGGACCTATACATCTCACAGTACCTAACTGTGTTCCTAATTGGTTTAACATTTGATTTAGGCTTAACAGTTTCATTACTAATCACCTAAGGAACATTGGTTCCTTCTAACTTTACTATTTCAGGTTTAACTACTACCTGATCTTCATCATCATCAGATGTCCAGTCCTCAATAGTTGGAGCATCTGAATTCCTATCAGTGGACACCTTATCCTCAGCAAGAGAGGTGTCACTTGCACTCTCAAAAGGCTCATTATTTTCTACAGGTTTCTCTGCAATTACATTCTCTTTTGGCTTACAACCATACTCTAACTTAGGTTGTTGAAACTCAGGTAAACCTGTATGCTCTAGGTCAATTCCTGGGGGTGCTGGAATTCCTCTGTGATGAGGTGGACATGTTTTATACCCCAACCCAGACTTAGCCTTATTAACTATTTGACACTCTATAATTTTGTTTACAGCTTTTGATACATACTCCAAAGTGTCTACAGTTAATTGTATATTGCCTTTTGCCTTAGTGATTCTATCTAATTCAGATTTTAGCAAGTTAATCTCAGCGTTCTTAAGTGACAAATCTCTCTTAAGAACAGCTATATCCTCAGCAAAAGCAGACTCATTGTTCTTATAATGCACTATTTGTTCTTCTAGGACTGCTAAACCTCTCTTATGATTAGACAAATTGTAATTAGTTTTGTTTAATTCAATCATCTGCTCATCATAGTGTTTCTTTAAGGTTTCATATTCTTTTAGAGTAGTGCATGTTTTAGAACAACTTTTAGTAGATAGTACCTCAGAGTCAGAGAAGGCCATAAGTGCCATCTCAGCAGGTGCTTCCTCATCATCTGCCATAAAACTCCAATCATAGCCTAGTCCATCAATAGCCACCATAGCCTTTGAGGTTGGCTCAGCTTCTTCCACAGCCTTGGGCTTGCTTCCATAACCCTTGCTCCTGCTATCCTGTTGCCTAGGTCTCCTGCATTCTCTTGAAAAATGCCCCAACTTGTGACAGTTGTAGCATTCTACTTTAGATTTGTCAAAACCAGCAGTATCATTGCTGCTGATGGTGATCTTCTTGCCAGTTCTTTGGTAGAATTTCTTAGCCCTCATGCTAAGAAGTGAAATCTGCCACTTGAGATCCATCTCCTCCAAATCATCATCATTTATCTCCTGGAGATCTTCATGTGTCAGCATTGACCCATCATTCTGGCTTGTCAGGAAGGCACAATAGGTTGTATCATTCAGGATACCAGTAGTACTACTTGATAAGCTAGCAGTACTAACACTAGGGTTACCAGTACTAACTCCTGCAGCAACTTTCACTTCATCTGAGTTTGAATTACTGGGAGATGACACAAAAGCCATGTTCCCAGTGCTTGAGCTAGTATATCCAGCCTTCTTCACATCCTGCTCAACAATCTTGAAGTTGCTATATAAATCATTGAGGCTCATAGTATCAATGTCTGGCTTATTCTTCCAGACAACCACATGCATAGCCCACTCTGCAGGTACGCTCCTCAAGAACTTAGAGTTCAGATCTTCCTGAGGTATGTCAACACCAAGAACAGCAAGTTAGCTAACAATCTTTTGCAGCCTATTAAACATGTGATCCAAAGACTCATTACTGGTTGCAGTAAAGTTTTCAAAGTTCTGCTTCAACAGAGTCTTTTGAGTCTTCTTGGTGGCTTCATTCCCACCATACCTAGCAGTGATTGCCTCAAACAAAGACTTTGCATCCTTGTACTTGCTGAAGTTTAAGAGTTGATAATTGGGAATGGTCATCATCAGCAAGCTTCTAGCCTTGACATCGTTTTTCTTTTGTAGCCTCTCTTCTGCAGTCACTGGAGAGGTTTGCACAACAGTCTCTTCTTTACCATCAACTATTGTTGTAGATGTTGAAGGTTTGAAAGAGTTTCCATCTTCAATGATCTCCCAGAGTGCATAGTCCTGCACTTGGAAGTACTGTTCTATTCGAAGCCTCAACATATCAAATTCGTTTTGCTTCAGCATTGGCAATTTAGTAGCCATGTTTGTTTGTGTAGTCTCCATGTCCATTACTTTCTCTTCTAAATCAATAGTATCAACCTAGCTCTGATACCACTTGAGAGGATTTAAAACACTTAGGATGTTACTCCTTTATGATGTGTTCATGATACTTTGAGGTTATGTAGTCAAGTATGCGGAATCTACTCAACCACACTTAGAAGAATTTGTTTGTTTGATGGAACAGTAATGCTTGTATGAACAATGAACACAAAAAGTTTAACTTCAAACGATTCAATATTATTCAAGAATAATACGAGTGATCTTAATATCACTGGGTTACAACGACCTTGAATCTTAACAAAACTTGTATGACTCGTACATAAACATCTAACCTAGGATCTGCTTTTATAGACTTAAGAAGTCCTTTACAAGATAAGTATTCTACCGTATATTTCTAACTAATTGTGATATACAAAAGATCTATTCCATACTTATCCTTTATACATATCTTCTTAAGCAGTTATCCATGCAGCAGTACCTTCTTCACAACTAGCAGTACTAACTTGACAGTTTGTACTGTTAGTTGTTTCTTCAGAAGTCTTCAGTTATACACTAGCAGTTTGTACTGTTAGTGTAATTCTCCAGCAGTACTAAGTCTTGAACATTTAATTCCCAACAACTTCTATGCCAGCCGGGATATTATGAAAGTGATAAGCAAAAATTGTTGGTGACTGCGTGGGATTACGAGGAAGTGAGTTTAAGGTTATAAGATTAGGTTTTTTACATTATTAGGTTATCTTAAGGCTTGCTGCAGAAGGGTCTATCGACCCTAGCTCGATCGAGTTAGGGGATCGATCCCCTTACTGCAGAACTTGGTCGCCTCATTCGATCCCCCCGAACTTGGTCATACCTGCGATCGAATTCATTGGAAGGAAACAAGTATTATTTGAATCATATCTTTATGTTTGTGATGGTTTAGTATGCCTTCAATACTTTAATCCCCTTAGTTGTTTCTGTTATGTAATCGTTATAATTGGGAAAAAGAAATAGCACCCAACAAGTGTTTGTTAAAATGTCACAAAGAAACTTAAGCTGTGTTTTATGATTTTTCAAAGATTTTTTTCCCCACTTATATCTGCATTATTTGAATTATTATGTAAAAAAAATAATAATAAAAAAAAATAAAAAATAAAATAAAAATTGAACTTGGTCGCCCTTACTGGGGCACATAATCGCCTGTAGGTCGCTGGAGAGAGAAAGCTGACGTGGCAGAGAAAAATGGGAGAACTTGGTCGCTTTACTGCATGTAGCCTAAGTTTTGTTCAAAAAAAAATTATCTTAAGTTTAGTGGGTTTATGGTTGGGCCAAACCAAATCTAAGTTTAATATTTGGGCTAAATTTCATTATAATCCGAATTTTTGTTACGACAGAATGGGCTTGGTGATTTGCCAGAAAATCTTTTGGACCGAATTTGTATTGTTGGTTAATAATAATTTTGGGTTGGTTCGTTGGATTAGCTACCAAACTATTTTTCGTGAAACCGATCAAGATTGTTAAACGTAACACGTTCATTGACAAAGTGTGAACCAAAACCGTGTTTTTATAAATTTCAAGATTGAATTTGTTTTTAGAAAGAAAAAAAAGCAAGCAATCCTGCATTTAGCCACTATTTCGAATAGCATCATAGTTTTAGAATTTCTTCCCTTTTTCACCGTTAACCATCTAAATCCTTGTTAAGACACTACCTAAAAGTGATTACAAATGTATCTGAGCGACATAACCAACAACCCACAAATGCTAAGTAACTAGCTAGCAGGTTTGAAAGAAATTATACTACACAACCAAAACTTCAAGGTTAAATGGCGTGATCAAGTTTCTTTTGGAACAATCAGCAATGATTCAAAAAGTATCATTACTTTATGATTTAAAAAACTAAGTTGATGAAAATAACTCGTGTACTAACTTGGTTTATTATGATAAGTTGTAAATGCTACATGAAATAAACAATGTGTTAAATGGAAAACGGATGGTTTTAAGGTTATTTGAAAAATAAGCAAGATAGAGTACAACTTATTTACATTCTTATAAACAAAAGCTCCAACTTACCAACCCATTAATATTGAAACTAAATGGTCCAATTTGTCCATACGTTACTGTGATAACTAAAGCTTCCACTTGCCTATCTCTTCTATGATCTTTCTATAAATAGCATGCACGTACATTTTTTATGAAAGTAATGATCATTCAAACACTTGTAGTCGGTGAACCACAAGTCCCATGTTACTTTATATTTGGAGACGCATTGGTTGATAGTGGCAATAATAATAGACTCGTGACAGCAGGAAAAGCCAATTATTTCCCCTATGGGATTGATTTTTCTCAAGGTGTCGCCGGTAGATTTACTAATGGTCGAACCTTCGCAGACATTATTGGTCTCATTCTATATCCATTACTTTCATTAAGCTTAATATTATATTTTGATAAAAACGTTTAGGGTGTATTAATTTGTGGAAAGATGAGGCTCTTTTCTAGATAACTTTCTCAACACCGTGAATAAATATACAAAAATTATAGCATTTTGTTCAAACAATCCCTTAAATCCAAGCAGGTTATGACAATTTTTGTTTTGCTATATGTGAAAAAGGAATAATTGTGATATTCTCGTTTAGTAAGTTTTTTTTATAATTTTTTCATGTACTACGTTTCACAAATCATTACCTAAAGTAGTGTTTTGCAATGAATGTAATTATAGAGCATACATTGTGGCATTCTTTATTGCTACTCAGAAAAGGATCGATGTAAAGAATATTTATATCACCCATTAATGGTTTGCTACCATGCTTATTTTCAGGTGGATTTCTAGGTTTCATTAACTTTATACCACCAAATGCTTTAGCAACTGACCAACAGATCAGCACAGGCGTAAACTATGGTAGTGCATATGCGGGTATTCGGGAAGAAACCAGAAGAACAGAGGTAGTCACCATTTACATTGTTTTTGAACACTTCGTTTCTTTTTTTGGCTCCCTAAAATAAAACCCGGGGTACAAATGTACAATTCAATTTAATTATTTATTATGAATTTGAATGCCTGATAATACCTCCACGTCTTTGATACGTCCCTATTTTAGATATTTGTATAGAAAAATGGTTTTGGAACTAGAGGTTGTTCGTGATTGCTTAATTTATACTTTTGTTTATAGATAAACACATAGACTCAAGAAATGGCAAAACATTTATTAACAAATAATGTTAATTTGTTATTTATTTTGAACTTTATTGTAGGGTGATCGTGTTACCTTTGATATGCAACTACAGAATCATGAAGCAGTAATTGCACGCCTTTCACGCTTACAACAAAACAACACATTTACACAAGATTACCTACAAAAATGTATTTACTTAGTAAATATTGGAAGCGATGATTACATAAACAACTACTTGATGCCTAACAATTATCCTAAAAGCCACATATATACCACTGGTCAATATGCAGCAGTCCTCTCGCAACAATACTCTCAACAACTAACGGTTCGCTCTAAGATCTCCCATTGTTTAGTACGCTAGAAATGTTTCACACTTCTGACCTTGTTTTGTTTTTGTGATCTATGTATGTTGGTTGTTGGTGAGCCCAGAATAGGGTGAAGATAATCAATGACCTAACTACGTACCAATGAATGGTTACCGGATATCACTTGGAATCGTGTTATCACTTTCCAAAGTAAACTATTCGAACCTATTGCATGGGTATCACGAATATCTACATGGGATAAGACCAAATATTTGTTATTGAATTAGGCACAAATCAATAACCCTTGCGCATCCAAGTGTTTTATGTTTTCTATTATATGTCTCATGCATGATAGATTTCCAATATATAGGAAAATTGTTGGTCCCTTTACACTATTAGAGTTAACTAGAAAGTTAATCTATTTCGTGTTTATGACTAATACAACGTTTAAGATTAATTCTAACAGTTATAAAACGTGAATATAAAAACACAATATTTTTCAACGTTTAAATTCTTATTAGAAATGAATCCAAGAATCTATTACCCAAGTGTTTTGCGGAACAAACACTTGGGATTGAATAGACAAGGGTATGGGGTGTCTCCTATCGAAACTCAAGTTTTGCTTGAGTGGTAACAATATACCCACTGAGCTATCTCAGTGAGTTGTATACTCTTTGTAGGAGAGAAGTTACTTTGCAAAAGTTCTAAGCTTTCAATATACAAAGCACACTTTAACTTCTCTCCCATCTGATCTATTTATACACAAGTAATCTAAGTATAAGTGATTAAATATAATACAAGTTGTTGAGGTTGCGTGTCTGACAATTACAAATAGTAATTGTCATTTTCAAGAACCAATAGGAAAGGGCTAATAAGACTTTGGGAGTTGTTGGCTGACACTCCATGACTTTTAGCCGCAATAGGGAAGGTTGGATCTGACAAGAGAAGAGTGTTGGGCTGACACTTTTATCTTCTCAGATCTTTTCCCTATTGTTCCCGCATTTTCTTCAGGCGTTGGTTCCTCAGTCTTCAATCACTTTGTTTGTTGAGGAGACTGGGGTTCAGTGAGTTCTTGTCCAACACTCACTGAACCATCATCTTCTTCTTTGGCTTAAGTCCTACTCAGGGAGTACCGCCTTCCTGAGTAGTGAATCCTTCTTCTTGAATTCGCCTTAAGCATCCTGAAGATGACTCACTGAGAGGCTGTTCTCTCAGTGACTTGAATTGTTCTCGGTTTAAGTTAACACTTACTTAATTTGTGTCCAAATCATGTTTGAAGCATTCTTGGGTTTTTCATGACCCAACAATCTCCCCCTATTTGGATATAAATTATTCCTAAGTGTTTTGATTAGTTATGAGTGAGCTAATGACTTCTACTCATACTGAATGTACTAGAATGTAAATAAGGACATTGAAATAATAAAAACATCATCTTATTGATATCATTACAAGTCCTATCAAAACTAAGTACAAAAGGGATAGTGGCGGGTATTCAGGCAGATCAATTAGTTCAACTTAATACCAAGGGCTTCAAGCTTGGGCTTCTTTGACTGCAGCTCTTGTTGGTCAGGATGCTCATTGATTTTCCTTTTCAGATCTTGACAAAACTTCACATTTTCAGGACTCTTGAGTGGAGAGGCCATCATTAGAAAACCAAGCATTGCTTTAATCCCTGACAAGTCGATGTCACTCCACCTTTGGAAGGCTTTGTCTCCGAACTCATCAATGAAGAACAACCCTCTTTCAGGTTGTTCAATGACCATATTGTTCCTGAGAGGAACACCTTCAGGGAGAGCCCTATTGCAGTCAAGACCAGGAATCTTGATCTCAGGCTCAGCTTCTATCTTCTTTCTTTTCCTTGAAGAAGACTGAGAGGGAGCTGGTTGTGCTGATTCAGGAAGAAGAGATGGAGTGCCGAGTTCCTGAGGTGCAGCTGCCAATCTTTCATACCTCTGACTCAAAGACTTCATCAGATTAGGGACCACAACATTTGATTTATTTGCTATTAATGGACCCAACTCATCCAATTCTGTGATCCCGAAGTCAGCGAATCTGAAAGGTTTATGAACATCAAAGTTTCTCATGTCAGCACCTCTGTAGACAGTGACAACGGCAGGATTGGTGTTTTGTTGAATATGAACATCAGTGATTGGTTCTAGCTTCAACCTGTTAGTCATATACCACTGATATTTCTTAATCCTGTTCTGCCTGATCTCTTCAGCCCTTTTATTCCTTTCCTCCCTTTTCTTCCTGAGAGTGATCATCTCATCAGTCTGAGCCTTTACAAAGGTCATACCACCTTCTCTTCCTGAGAGATCCTTTGCCTCAAGACCAATTTTCTCAGCCTCTTCATGAACAACCTTAATTATAGCAGGCTTGCTCACCTTCTCTTTCTCCTTTAACTTTTTTTTCGCTTCCTCTTCCTGAAGATAAGCACTGAGTTCATCAGCTGTGAAGTGGTGAAGAACTCCATCAATTTCATATGGGATCCTGAGTGGCGATTCAGGATCCTTTGCAACCGAGATCGGTGCTGGTTGAGGCTCAGGTTCAGTGAGGATGCCTTTGCCTTTATCTTGATGGGAGGAAGAAGCTTCAGGAATCTCCCCCTCAGTGTGAGAAGGAGGTTGCTGGGTTGTGGAAGCTTGAGGGACTCCAGTGTCTTTCTCCCCCTCAACTGTTGCTTGAACCATGGTGATAGCAAGAGTTGGAGTCACTGGAGCAGCAGGACCCTTGAAGGCCTGATAGATCTCAGTCATCATTGATTTGATGTCCGAGGTGTCTTTCTGAAGAGTTGAGATCTGATCCGCCAGAGATGCCTGAGAAGCTTCGATGCCTGACATCCTTGACCCAAGAGACCAGGCCAAAGATGTTGAAGATTGTGCCCAAGTACCCAGATGTTTTTCCTGAAGACCCAAGGAAGTCCTGATTGAGTCCAATGAAGAGGTAAGACCCTGAAGCTTAGAATCCTTCAGTAAGCTGAGAAGATCACTGATTTCAGCTGATTGCTTCTGGTAAGTCTCAGTAGCCTGAAGGACCTTCTTGGTGAGTACGGGGTCATCCTTGACAGCTGTTTGAATAGTTCCAAGGCTGGTGGTGATGCCTTCAAGAGTAAGATTGAACTTCTGGAAATGAAGATCAATAGCTGTCAGGGAGTGTTTGGTGTCAGATTGGATTTCGATCACATCATCATGAAAACTTTCAACATCTGCCTTCAGGTTGGCATAGTAAACAGCAGCTTCAGTGTGATGATCAAACATCTCATCAGTGAGACCAGTGAAAAGAGCTCTATTGGTCTTCATTAGGAATTTGACCAATTTTCTTTCAGTGAGGGGAAGAGAGTTATCATACTTTTGGAGGATGTCCCCAGTATCAGAAGAATCAGAAGATTGAGAACCTGACTCTTCACTTTGGCTAGGAGATGACTGATGTGATTGTTCAGGTTGTTCAGGTTGTACATCAGTTTCCATATCCTCACCTGCCTCAAAAATTTCCTCTTCACTCTCTGCCCTGAGCTCTTCATCAGACTCAATAAAAGCCTGAAAGTCCCCCATGGACTCAATACCCAAAAATTCAACCGGCTCCTCTTTATAAAAAGACTGGCCTTTGGTTTGGTCAGGTCCTGACCCCGTTGTCATAATAACTGAGTGGGTTTGCTCAGCCTGACTAGCCATAATAACTGGGGTAACACCAGCCTGGCTTTTAGGGGCAGTTCCTGAGAGACTAGATCCGCCTGAGGGGTTGATGGGTTCCATATCAGCGGGTTGTTTCTTTCCCTCTGAGTCTTTGTCCCCCTTAGCACCTTCAACTACTGATGGGTGATTTCCAGTAGTATCACTAGGTACTGATTGTGAAAGTTTGTGGACCCCCTTCCCATCAGGATTGTGCTGTCCTTCAGGGGATTTAGGGTCCTTTTCTCCCTGAGATCCTGAGGGTGATTGCTCAGAAACGTTAGCGGGATGTGAATGTTTGTGGGTCCCCTTCTCAGTAAGGTAGTGCTGCCTTACCGAGGATTTAGAACCCTTTCCTCCCTTGGGAACTGATTTTTTTTTGACAGTTCCTTCATCGGGATGTGAGGAGGGAATGCTTCCTGATCCCTCTGACTTGTTTATGTCAGTTGAACCATGTGGAAGGGGTGTGCCCGAGGTCACTGAGGATGATTGCTCAGTGACCTCCGTTGGCCTTTGTTTTAAGGTCAAGAGGGTCTCAGAAATGGGTGTCTCAGAAGTCTCGGCCTTTTTCAACCTCTTTTTAAGGTTGAGTTGGTTTTGAGGATCAGTCTCAGTGGCGAGTGGTTTGGGTCTAACCACCTGGCTGGACTGACCCTTCTTTGTCTTCTTCACCTTTTTGGTCGGTGAAGGAACTGGTGAGATAGCGTCATTACCCTGAATGACTGATTGCATGTATTCAGTCAGGGCAATATGTGTAACCTCACTGATGCTACTAGTGAAGTTTGACTTTTGCAGGACGTCAGGCTTCGTACCTTCTGCATCAGTCCTCACATAGTCAGAACCAAGTAGGTCCTGAAGCACACAGGAAACAAATCTAGGGTAGGACATATGCCTTTGCCTATGTTTTCCTGAGAGCTTAGCAACAAGGTCTCGGAAGATTATTCCTCCGATGTCAATTTTTGTACCCTCAAGGAGACTGAACAGCATCAATTGTTGTGATGAGTTCAATTGTTCCGTAGAGGATTTATTTCCACCCAGGACCTGAATGACAAATGTCATCAGTATCCTCCAAATAGGATGGAACCATGTTTTGACTACTGGAGCCTTCTCCAGTAAGCCCCCAGCAGACGTTGTAGGACGTCTGGGGTCGTGGGGTGCTAGAAAGATCAGTTCATTTTTTATGTCCTGATCAGTAGGGTTGGGTACAAATGCTTCAGCAAAGTCAAGGCCTGTGGCTTTGATGAAGATTGAGTAGTCAAAGGAGAGGGTTCTACTCCCATTCATCACCGTGAAGGTGATGATTGACTCTTTGGTGTCTTTGGGGCTGGTAGCCACAGCCGTACACCAGAATTCCCTCAAATAGTCATGATAGATGACTGAGGGGGTGTGGGTGAAAGCCTTTGCAAGAAAGCAATTACGAAGATATTTCATAACGTTCTTGTAGGCTGGGTAGATTTGTGGATACGAGAAATTTCCCACCACATTATTTTTGGTTAGGTCTACACCCTCCAATGTGAAGTCCACATTAGGGGCGTATTTCACAGCTTTAGAAGAAGCCATTTGTGGGTAAGTCTAGGTTTGACTAAGGTTTATGGGTTTCTAAAGCTTACGAATACACACACAATTTGTTTTTGAGAATTAAAAATGGCAGATTTTTGCTTAAGATTCTATAAAAACATGTGTGTGTTTCTTTTGGTTGGGGTATTTATAGGAAAGTGGAGATGGGGGTGTTTTGGACATTTGAGCGATCTTAATTTATTCAAAAAGAATTTTTGGAAATTGTTTTGAATAATATGTTTTGGGATACGCATTTAATGCCAACACTCCACTTTCCTGGTTTGGCGCAACAGTCAAGGTGAACAGTTGAGCAGTTCTGCAAAAGTGTAATTTGCAGAGATGAGTCATCACATTTCTATAATGTGATTGGAGAGGCATTTAATGCCAAGTGGATATGTGGTGGCCCAAAGGTGGAAGCCAGAAAGGCAAAAGAACAAATATTCATAAATTAAATATTAGTTCAGTTACCAACCTCGGACATTTACTAACTAGATACTTAGAGCATTTAAGTCAGTATTTAATGTCTCTTTCAGGGCCCTGAATGACTTTTCATTCAGTGATGGTTTTCAGGGACTTGGGATTAGTCACTGATGGTTCAGGAATATGGAATGATTCCTGAGTTCCAAGGATTTAGGAACCTGGGTTTAGTTCCTGATGTTGAGGATTCAGTGATTTGTTTTCACTGATGTACACATTGAGTCAGGGACCTGAGGTTTTAAGAATTTACACTTCAGTTAGAAGGATTCAATCAGTGGACTGATTCTCTATATCCAACATTCCTAATTCAGCTTTCAACCTTGTGAAAGTTGGTTCATCCAAAGGTTTGGTGAAGATATCAGCTAACTGATATTCAGTAGGAATGAAGTGTAATTCAATGTCACCATTCATGACATGGTCCCTGATGAAATGATATCTGATATCAATGTGTTTTGTTCTCTGATGAAGAACAGGGTTGTTTGAGATTGCAATTGCACTTGTGTTATCACAAAAGATGGGTACCATCTTGTACTAAATTCCATAGTCACTGAGTTGACTTTTCATCCAGAGCACATTTGCACAACAACTAGCTGCTGCAACATATTCAGCCTCAGCTGAGGACAAGGCAACTGATTGTTGCCTCTTGGCACTCCAACAGACTAATTTCCCACCAAGTATTTGGCAAGAGCCTGAGGTGCTTTTTCTGTCCATGTTGCATCCAGCATAGTCAGAGTCTGAGTATCCTTTGAGATCAAGTCCTGAGCACTTTGGATAGTATAATCCAAGGTTTGGAGTGCCTTTCAGGTACCTGAATATCCTTTTCACAGCAGTGATGTGTGATTCTCTTGGGTCAGATTGATATCTGGCACATAGACATACTGAGAATTGAATATCAGGCCTTGATGCAAGTAGATACATCAGTGATCCTATCATTCCTCTAAAGAGAGTTTGATTTACTGGTTTTCCAGTGAGATCAGGACCAAGGTTGTTTGGGGGAACCATGGGAGTTTTGACTGAGGCACAGTCACTGAGATCATACTTCTTCAGTAGATTCTTTACATACTTCTCTTGACTGATAGTGGTTCCTCTATCAGTCTGCTTGATCTGTAGACCAAGGAAGTATGTCAGTTCTCCCATCATGCTCATTTCAAACTTCTTTGCCATTAGTTTTTCAAATTGTTTGCAAAGTTTGAAACTTGTTGAGCCAAAGATGATGTCATCAACATACACTTGTACTAGTATGACATCAGTATTTGTCTTATAGATAAACAATGTGTTGTCTATCTTGCCTCTGACAAATTTGTTTTGGATTAAGAAGGCTAAGAGAGTCTCATACCATGCCCTGGGAGCTTGCTTCAGTCCATAAAGGGCTTTGTTAAGCTTACAGACATGATCAGGAGACTCACGGCTTTCAAATCCAGGAGGTTGCTGAACATAAACTTCTTCTTTCAGTGAACCATTTAAGAATGCACTTTTAACATCCATTTGGTACACCTTGAAGTTCATGTATGTAGCAAAAGCAAGGAAGATCCTGATGGCTTCCATCCTTGCTACTGGTGCAAATGTTTCCTCATAGTCAATGCCTTCTTGTTGATTATAGCCTTTGGCTACAAGTCTGGCTTTGTTTTTAATGGCTATGCCATTTTCATCAGTTTTGTTTTTGAATACCCATTTCATGCCAATGACTGAGACATTTTCAGGACATTTGACCAAGGTCATTACCTTGTTTCTGTCAAATTGTTCCAGTTCATCATGCATGGCCTGAACCCAACTTGGATGTGTAAGTGCTTCTTTAACACTTTTGGGTTCAATTGTGGAAATGAAGTCCACAAATAGGCATTCATTGGATGAGGCTGCTCTTAGACTAGCAGCCATGCTCCTGGTGAGCATGCCTTCAGTAGGCTCTCCAATAATATTGATAAGTTCAATGTCCTGAGACCTAGTCCAACTTTCTTGAGGTCCTGGATACTTATGTGAACTTGTGGAGGCCTGATTGGGTAGAGGGGTTGGTTCAGAAGTAGACACATGATCATTGATTGGATCTTGAGTGTCTACCAGCTCACTGAGATTGTTTGGTTCTTGAGTGTTTTGAACAGACTGATTGATTTCATCAGTGTGCGCATGTGCCTCAACAAACTCAGTGATGGTTGTGTTAGGTAGGTTGTGAGGGATTATGTAATAGGAGAGATTAGCATCATCTTGATACTGAGTAGAAGGATTGTTTTCAGAAAGATATTCATCAGGAGGATATCTTGAAGAATTATCAATTCCTATCTCTTCTACTGAGGCAGTTGAGAACCTGATTGCATCAGTGCTCTCATCAAAGGTAACATGAAATGTTTCCTCAGTCTGCTGTCTCCTTGTGTTGAACACTCTGAAGGCTTTTGAGACAAGTGAGTATCCCAGGAAGTATCCATCATCAGCTTTTGCATCAAATTTCCCTAAGTGATCCTTGTGATTATGAATAAACACAGGACACCCAAAGACATGAAAGTAGCTGATGTCAGGGATTCTTCCTTTGAATAACTCATATGGGGTTTTCCCATGTCTTTTGACAATTATGGATCTGTTTTGTGTATAACAGGCAGTTTTGACTGCATCAGTCCAAAAAAGGTTGGAAAGGACTGATCCACATAGCATTGTCCTAGCAGCTTCAATGAGTGTTATGTTTTTCCTTTCAGCAACACTATTTTATTCAGGTGTGTATGGAGAGGAAAAGTTTTGGGAAATACCTTTCTTATCACAGAAACATTCAAGTTCATAATTTTTGAACTCAGTTCCATTGTCAGTTCTAATCTGTTTGACCTTGATGTCATTTTGATTTTCAATGTTCCTGACAAAGGACATGATTGTTTCAGCTTCCTGACTCTTTTTGATCAGAAAGAATACCCAAGTGTATCTAGAGTATTCATCCACTATGACCAGAGTATACTTCTCATGGTTATAGACCTTGGACTGATGGGTCCAAATAGATCCATATGAAGAAGATGTAGGCAGTTTCTGATGGAAAAGTTGGTTTTGGTTTTAAAGAATGCTCTGTGATGTTTACCTTTTTCACAAGCTGAGCATGGTTTATCCTTTGAAAACACAAGAGATGGTAAGCCAAGGACCTTGTTTTGTTTTACAAGATTGTTTATGTTTTTGAAGTTCAGGTGGGTGAGTCTCTTATGCCAAAGCCAGTTGAGTGTATCAGTGGCCTTAGCAAAGAGACAAGTTCCATCCTGAGTTAGACTGGACATGTCTAATACATAAACATCTTGTCTTCTTGATGCAATGAGGACAATTTCCTTATTTGCATTGAAGATGGTTCCTTGCTTATCATCAAACTGAACTATGTATTTTGCATCACATAGTTGACTGACACTGATCAGATTATACTTAAGACCATTTACATATGCTATCCTAGTAAAGACAATACCATTGCAGTTTACTGAACGATAGCCTTCAGTGAGACATGATGAATTATCAGCAAATATCACTTTGGGTCCTGGTTCTTCCACATATTTGTGCAGACACTTCTTAACACCAGTCATGCTCCTTGAACATCCACTATCTAGATGCCAAACAGGATCCCTGGCATGCCTCTGCACAAATAGTAAACTGGGTCAGTTCTTTCTAGGACTCCATTTCATGGAGGGTTTGGTATTGTAGGTCTTTATGAAAGTATTAATTGATTCATGGTCAGAGGTTGAGTGGACTGAGCTACTACATGTTTTGCATTTAGTTGCAGGGGTAGCCTCAGTAGTCTGAGAGGATTGTTTCATTCCTCTTCTTGACTGAATGACCTTCTCTTTTCCTGAGGATTTCTGAGTGGAACTTCCACTAGATTCACAGTGTTTGTCATATTGACAATCCTCAGGGTGATGGTCATTGAATCCACACAAAGGGCAGGGTGAAAAAGGCTTGGCCTTTTGCTTCTGTTTCTGCTTAGAATCAGAAGGGTAGTTCAGGCACTGAGCCTTAAGTCCTAAAAAGTTTGACATGACTGAGCATTGTTTATGATCAGAGGTCCTGTGATCTTCCTTTTTGCAAATCATGCAATAAAGGACTCTATAGCAATCATCAGTGAGATGATTTGTATAGTTGCATAGCTCACATCTTTTCAGGGGTTTTGTAGGTTTGGGTTTGGTCTTTGAGGAAGCTGGTTTTTGTTCCTTCTTGGATTGAGAGGGTTTCTCAGAAGATGCAATCTTCTCTCCCAGCTTCCTGACCATTTCAGCCAACTGATCAAATTTTGAGTCAGGGCTTTGGGTTGTTACTTCAGAAGGGACTGAAGTTGATGAGTCATCAGTATTTACTGAGACATCAAGGTTTGCTCTCTTTGGGATGGTTGTTCCCATTCCTGATCTCTCCTTTGGAGAGTGTGGTGAGAAGACCATAGGTGGGAGACCTAAGTTAGGTGCAGCACCCTGAAGGGTATTTAGTGGAGGAAGTGGAGGGTATGATTCTGATTCAGACTCATTCAAAGACTCAGTGAGTTGTTCAGTGAGTTCAAGCTTACTGAGTTGTTCAGTAAGTCCAAGCATATTTTTCAAAGCCTGACTTTCAGGAAGCAAGATCTTTCCAGTCTCAAAGTTTGGTAACTTACTGACTGGGTTGTCCCTGACAATCCAGTCATTTGACTTGGGAAGCAATTCTTGCTCAAAAGATATGCCAGCTGGAACAAAGTTTATTTCATTAGGACACACAATTGGATCAACCATAAGAGGGTCAATACCAATGGTTTTCTGAGAGATTAATCCCACAGTGTCAAAAACCTTGGGGTTCTTCTTGGTCCAGCTTTGAATGATAGCCTTTTCTTTGTTAAGTTCAGTTTGAAGGGCTTGGTTTTGTTTCAAAATCTCAGTGTTCTGAATTTGTAGAGTTATTGTTTCTAGTTTGGCTTGCTTTAGTACAAGCAGTTCATCTCTACATTTGTTCAATTCTGACACAATATTGTTATATTTTGAAAACAGGTTAAGCCTTTGTTCCTCAACAAACTTTAAATCAACACAAATATAATTCATGTAAGACTGCCAATCAGAATCATCATCCATAGAAAGTAAAGTATTTACCTTCTTTATGGTGATGTTGACCCACTCTCCATTTCTAGCATGGCTTTTTCCTACAGCCACCTGATCCTCTTCAGAAAGTGCCATCAGTGCACCAACTCTTATTTCCTCATCTGAGGAAACCTCTTCATCATCCCAATCATATGCTTCAGCTACTAAAACCTTGTTCTTTGTCTGAATAGGTTTAGATGTTTGAGCAGCCTGAGGCAATATGGGGTTAGTTTCAAGAAGTGCAAGTTTAGCTTTGATATTCCTATATTTTGTTTCAAAATCCTTTTGACCCTTGTTTTGAAATTGTTGGGTGGACTGAAACATTTTAGGTTGAAACTTGCTAGTTCCTGAGAATTTGTAAGAGGGTTCTGAGATAGTTTTAGAATAACAGTCCCTAGCAAAATGACCCTTTTTACCACATTTAAAGCATTCAGTGGTCTCATTTGCTTTTGGTTTTGTAAAGTTGGACTGATTTCTTTTGATGAAACGTCTTGAACTAGCAAGGAGTGCCCTTTCTTGGAATTCCAAGTTCAGGTCGTTCAGGTACTCCTCACCAGTCCTTTCATCAATTTCTTCTTCAGAATCCTCTTGAATATCCTGCACAACACCATTAGAATAGAAAGCAGGTTATATGGGTGTGGAGGTTAAGGCCTTTTTGGACTCAAGAGTTTTTGAGTCAGGGTATCTCCTTGAGATCAAGTTGTCCTCATAGACAAACTTCCCATAAATTTCAGGGAGCTCAAGGTTCTGAATGTGGTTAGCATTCCTCAGGCCTTGTGAGAAGTTGAGCCACTTCTCAGGGAGACTGTTGACAAAGCCAACATTTGTCTCATGTTTGGACAATACAACACCATCATTTGATAATTCATTTATCAAAGTCTTGTATCTGGTGTAGGTCTGTGAGAGACTTTCAGAGTCTTTTGCCCTGAAAGTATTATACTCAAGTTTAAGGTCCATGACCCTATTTTTCTTGGTATCTGAGGGACCCTCAAAGCTGTTTACCAAGTCATCCCAAGTTTGCTTGGTTGTTAGACAGTTGATGACTGATTCCATTACATCGTCAGGAAGACATGATATAAGGATGCTTTTCAGGCATTGGTCTTGATTGACCACCCTCCTCTCATCAATGGTCCATTGGGCCTCAGGCTTGTTTAGCCCTGCGGCTGTCTTTGGGACAAATGGGCCATCCCTGATACAGGTGATGTAGTAGGGTTCCATACCGGTAAGATAGCAAATCATACGCTTCTTCCATTTGCTAAATTTCCCAGCTTCAAGTCTGGGTGCAACAGCAGAGTAGCTGCCACCCTTTTTGTCGACTAGCTGGGGTACATTGATATCAGCAATAGTAGGATCTTGGTTTTAAAAACCTAGAGCACTCTTGGTTAGTTTAAAAGATTTTATAAACCAGAGGCTCTGATACCACTTGTTGGTCCCTTTACACTATTAGAGTTAACTAGAAAGTTAATCTATTTCGTGTTTATGACTAATACAATGTTTAAGATTAATTCTAACAGTTATAAAATGTGAATATAAAAACACAATATTTTTCAACGTTTAAATTCTTATTAGAAATGAATCCAAGAATCTATTACCCAAGTGTTTTGCGGAAGAAACACTTGGGATTGAATAGACAAGGGTATGGGGTGTCTCCTATCGAAACTCAAGTTTTGCTTGAGTGGTAACAATATACCCACTGAGCTATCTCAGTGAGTTGTATACTCTTTGTAGGAGAGAAGTTACTTTGCAAAAGTTCTAAGCTTTCAATATACAAAGCACACTTTAACTTCTCTCCCATCTGATCTATTTATACACAAGTAATCTAAGTATAAGTGATTAAATATAATACAAGTTGTTGAGGTTGCATGTCTGACAATTACAAATAGTAATTGTCATTTCCAAGAACCAATAGGAAAGGGCTAATAAGACTTTGGGAGTTGTTGGCTGACACTCCATGACTTTTAGCCGCAATAGGGAAGGTTGGATCTGACAAGAGAAGAGTGTTGGGCTGACACTTTTATCTTCTCAGATCTTTTCCCTATTGTTCCCGCCTTTTCTTCAGGCGTTGGTTCCTCAGTCTTCAATCACTTTGTTTGTTGAGGAGACTGGGGTTCAGTGAGTTCTTGTCCAACACTCACTGAACCATCATCTTCTTCTTTGGCTTAAGTCCTACTCAGGGAGTACCGCCTTCCTGAGTAGTGAATCCTTCTTCTTGAATTCGCCTTAAGCATCCTGAAGATGACTCACTGAGAGGCTGTTCTCTCAGTGACTTGAATTGTTCTCGGTTTAAGTTAACACTTAGTTAATTTGTGTCCAAATCATGTTTGAAGCATTCTTGGGTTTTTCATGACCCAACAAAAATACTCATAGCTAGTCAAATGGGATTATGAGGATTAATCGGCTCATTAATCCTCATAATCCCATTTAACTAGCTATGAGTATTTTCCTATATATTGGAAATCTATCATGCATGAGACATATAACAGAAAACGAAAAACACTTGGATGCGCAAGGGTTATTGATTTGTGCCAAATTCAATAACAAACATTTGGTCTTATCCTAAGTAGATATTCGTGATACCCAGGCAATAGGGTCGAATAGTTTACTTTAGAAATTGATAACACGATTCCAAGTGATATCTAGTAACCATTTATTGGTACGTAGTTAGGTCATTGATTATCTTCACCCTGTTCTGGGCTCACCAACAACCAACAATCAAAGTAAACTATTTTGTGATAATCAATGGTTGCTACTGCTGTGAAACACATGGCTTCAAACTTTGCCAAGCTTGATAAGTTTGAAGGGGTAGACTTCAGGATGATGGCAGAAGAAGATGCACTTCTGGCTTTCAAGCATGAGTGTTGTGTATGTTCTGAGCACTCCTATTCCTGATGATGGTGATGATGCTACTATGGAACAAATGAGGAAGAGGAGCAAATGGGAGAATGATGATTACATTTACAGAGGTTTAATCCTCAATGGTATGTCTGATTCTCTCTTTGATATTTATCAGAATGTTGAATCTTCCAAAGAACTATGGGATTCCTTAGATGCCAAATATATGGTTGAGGATGCATCAAGTAAGAAGTTTCTTGTAAGTAATTTCACAAATTACAAAATGACTGATTCAAGACCAGTTATGGAGCAATACAATGAACTTCTTGGTATCCTTGGAAAGTTTACACAACATAAAATGAACATGGATGAGGCTATTTCAGTATCTTGTATCATTGACAAACTACCTCCTTCTTGGAAAGATCTCAAGCATACCTTGAAACACAAGAAGGAAGAACTGACTCTTGTTCAGTTGGGCAGTCATTTGCGTATTGAGGAATCCCTCAAGGCGCAGGATAATGACAAGCCAAAGAGTAGCAATGCTATTGGTGCATCTGTTGTCAATATGGTGGAACATAACAACTCCACCATGTACAATGACAACAAGGGAAAACGTAAACATCATGATAACACAAGGGCTGACCCTAACAAGAAGGCAACACCTACTTGTTGGAAATGTGGCAAAACTGGTCACATTAAAAGGGAATGCAAATGTGTTAAGGTTGGTGGTAAAGCCAATGGCTCAGGCACTAATGGTTCAGGGAGTGGCGGTTCTTCCAACTCACTTAAAGGTCAGAATACGTTTAATAAATCCTTTCAGATTTATTATGTTACATATGTATCTGAATCTAACTATGTGCAGGATAATGATGTTGCGTGGTGGGTTGACTCTGGAGAAATTGTTCATGTGTGCAAAGATAGACGCTGGTTCAAGACTTACGAGTCACTGAACGATGGTTATATTCTTCACATGGGAAATGAGTCAACAGCCCTGGTGCATGGTCGTGGTTGTGTAGATCTTAGTTTTAGTTCTGAAAAGATTGTAACTTTGTTTAATGTTATTCATGTTCCTGATATAAGGAAGAACTTGGTTACAAGTAGTGTTTTGAATAATCATGGATATAAACAAGTTATTGAATCTGATAAATTTGTATTATCTAAACATGGTGTGTTTATAGGTTTTAGCTATTTATGTAATCAAATGTTCAGGCTTAATATTGTCACTAATATTGTTAATTCAGCCTTTATGTCAACCTCTAAACTGAACGACTCTACCCTCTAGCATGCTAGACTTGGCCATGTACACTATAAAAGGATGCAATATATGTCTAAGGATGGGTTAATCCCAGCATTTGACATGGACACTGAAAAGTGTAAGACTTGCATGTTGACCAAAATAACTAAGAAACCTTTTCAGGGTGTAAAACGTGAGACTGGGCTCCTGGAGCTAATACACAGTGACCTGTGTGATTTGCATGCCACTCCCTCTTTGGGGAATAAGAAGTACTTTGTGACATTTATTGATGATGCTTCTAGGTTTTGTTACGTCTATCTGTTACATACTAAGAATGAAGCATTAGATAAATTCAAAGTATTTAAAACTGAAGTTGAGTTGCAACTTGGGTCCCTGATCAAAAGATTAAGGACTGATAGGGGAGGTGAATACATGGATACTCTGTATTTTCAGTCTGTTGGTATAATCCATGAAACGACTGCTCCTTATACTCCTCAGCAAAATGGTATCTCTGAAAGGAAAAACAGAGTACTGAAGGAGATGGTTAATTCCATGTTGTCCTATTCAGGGCTGAGTCAAGGGTTCTGGGGTGAAGCTATGTTAACAGCTTGCTATTTATTGAATAGGGTTCCCAATAAAAGGAACAAGGTTACCCCTTATGAACTCTGGACTAAAAGATAACCCAACCTGAACTTTCTCATGGTTTTGGGTTATAGGGCTGTTGTAAGACTCCCTGGTCCAAAGCAGAAAATTTTGGGTGAAAGAGGAATTGAATGCATCTTTGTTGGATATGCTGAGCATTCCAAGGCATATAGGTTCTATGTTATTGAACCTAATGAATATGTTTCAATTAAATCAATAATTGAATCAATGGATGCTCTCTTTGATGAGAATAGATTCTCATTAGTCCATAGACCAAGTCAGAGGATTCCTAATGGAACTGATGATATTGGTGTATCAGAGGTCTTTGATGAGGTTGTGGTTCAACAACCTGAACCTGAGCTCAGAAAGAGCAAAAGGGAGCAAAAGGATCAGGACTCCAAAGTCATTTGGACCTGAGTTTCAATTATATCTAATTGAAGGTACAAGGGATGAGGTCTCTGACCAACACTCCTATTGCTTTAATGTTGAGGAGGATCCCAAAACATTTGATAAAGCAATGAAGTCCCAGGATGTTGCTTTCTGGAAAAAAGCAATAAATGATGAGATGGATTCCATCATGGGCAACAACACTTGGGTGTTGGTTGATCTACCACCTGGTTGCAAACCTTTGGGATGCAAATGGATTTTCAAAAGAAAAATGAAGGTAGATGGAACTATTGAAAAGTTCAAGGCTAGACTAGTCATTCAAGGTTTTAAACAAAAGTCATGGATTGACTACTTTGATACTTATGCCCCTGTGGCTCGTATCAGTATCATAAGATTGCTGATTGCTTTGACATCAATTCATAATCTGATTATTCATCAGATGGATGTGAAGACAGCTTTCTTGAATGGTGAATTAGATGAGGAGGTTTATATGAACCAACCTCAGGGCTTCATCTTGCCTGGCAATGAAAACAAGGTGTGTAAACTGATTAAGTCTCTCTATATACTGAAGCAGGCACCTAAGCAATGGCATCAAAAATTTGATGAAGTGGTTTTGTCTAGTGGTTATTACTTAACCAGTCTGACAAATGTGTATATAGCAAATTTGATGAATCTGGTAAAGGAGTCATCATTTGCCTATATGTTGATGACATGTTGATCTTTGGCACTAACCAAAATCAAGTTGACCTGACAAAAGAATTTTTGTCATCAAGGTTCTCCATGAAGGATATGGGGGAGGCTGATTTTATCCTTGGTATAAGGATCAAACATGAGAGTAAGGGAATTTCTATCACTCAATCTCATTATATTGAGAAGGTACTGAGGAAATTCAACCACTCTGATTGTACTCCTGTGAGTACTCCTATAGATACAACTGAGAAGCTGATGCCTAATTCTGGTAAGGCAGTATCTCAACTTGAGTATTATAGGGTGATTGGCTGCCTTATGTATGCCATGACTTGTACAAGACCTGATATTGCTTTTGCAGTGGGAAAACGGAGCAGGTATACTAGTAATCCTAGTGCTCAGCATTGGCAAGCAATTCAGAGGGTACTGAAGTATTTGAAGAGAACTATGGATTATAGTCTCTCATATACTGGTTATCCTTCGGTATTAGAAGGATACACTGATGCAAGTTGGATCAGTAACACTGAAGATAATTCGTCTACCAGTGGCTGGGTATTTCTACTTGGTGGAGGTGCAATTTCTTGGACATCCAAGAAGCAAACTTGCATCACTAGTTCAACAATGGAATATGAATTTGTGGCTTTAGCAGCTGCTGGTAAAGAGGCTGAATGGTTGAAAAACTTGCTTCTTGAGATTCCATTGTGGCCTAAACCTATAGCACCTATTTCTATCCGTTGTGATAGTGCAGCTACATTGGCAAAGGCTTATAGCCAGATGTACAATGGGAAGTCTAGACACTTAGGTGTCAGGCATAGCATGATTCGTGAGCTTATCATGAATGGGGTGGTATCTATAGAGTTTGTTAAATCTCAACAAAATTTAGCTGATCACTTGACGAAGGGTTTAGCTAGCGACTTGGTCATAAATTCTGCTAAAGGGATGGGTTTAAAGTCCAACTTAGTCACTAAATGCTAGGACACCCAACTCCCTCCTGAGGAAACTTGGGAGCTGAGTTCAATGTGGAAAGTTAAACGTTCAGTGGACTGGAGCACATGTTTTACAATCATCCCAAGGTTGTGCTCAGAACCTGCTGGAAAGGAGGATGAAGTCTTTACTTCTTAATGGTTAATTTTCTTTGAAAAAGTGTTTGGCAGGAGCATGAATAAAGAGGAACCACCTATGTGAATGTTGAAGTTTTGCCGCTTCAGGGAGCTTTGGACTTTTGGCTCTTACAACATTTGTGAATTGGATATGGACACATGGCTTATTTAGTGTCAGGAGCATTTAAGTGTTTGAAAACTTGTGTGTATTTTATCTTCAGGTATTCAAATGGGTTGAAAGGTTCAATTCTTAGAACACCCTGATTCTCGAATATTTGAACGTGTAATGTACTAAGATGGAAATTCAATACTCAGGATATTTTCGTTTATGCACTTATTTTGTTTAATGTTTAATTTTCATGCAAAGGAAGTGAACTAAATTTGGGGAGGATTGTTGGAAAATTTAGTGCACTTGAGGGATCAGTTCACACCTGGTAATGGGTCAGGAGGTACAGAGTGTACACCCATCAGGTCCATGACTACCCTGACTCTAATAGTGGTTGGGGGTAACTCGTCAGAAGATTCAATCCTTCAGAGAAGTTACTACTGCTAGTTCTAATTTAGTACTGCTAGAGCAGAGTTACTACTGCTAGTACTATATTAGTACTGCTGGAGCAGAGTTACTACTGTTAGTACTAAGTTAGTACTGCTCGAGCAAGTTACTACTGCTAGTACTATGTTAGTGCTGCTGGAATGAGTATGTAACTACTCTGACCTATTCAAGTGGCAGTTAAAACTGTTTTTATGACCATGTTTAATTAGTCATGTAACCGCTATTGGCTATAATGGGGATAATTATGAGGCGATTAATGGGCCGATTAATCCTCATAATCCCATTTGACTAGCTATGAGTATTTTCCTATATATTGGAAGTCTATCATGCATGAGACATATAACAGAAAACTAAAAACACTTGGATGCGCAAGGGTTATTGATTTGTGTCTAATTCAATAACAAACATTTGGTCTTATCCCAAGTAGATATTCGTGATACCCATGCAATAGGGTCGAATAGTTTACATTGGAAAGTGATAACACGATTCCAAGTGATATCCGGTAACCATTTATTGGTGTACGTAGTTAGGCCATTGATTATCTTCACCCTGTTCTGGGCTCGCGAACAACCAACAATGTATATACTTATAAGTCTTTCGACACATATCACTAAGAATATTGTAAAATGAAAATTTTAGATTTGTTCCGATTGTCATTCTTATGACAGTTGTATAATCTAGGAGCCAGAAAGATTACCGTGTATGGTTTGGGTTTGATAGGGTGTGCCCCAACTGAGATAAAAAGATTTGGCACTGATGGAAAAACATGTGTTGAATCAATCAATAACGCGGTAGGGTTGTTTAATGATAGGCTTAAGCCTGTTGTTGATATGCTCAACAGTGATTTCTCTGATGCGCAATTCACTTTCATCAACCTTACAAATATTCAAGCAACACAAGGAGGTAATGCACGAGTATAAAAGTTCTATTAGTGTGTTCCATTTTGGTTATGAAATATTAAGTGTTTTTTCATGGTATGGAGAAAGAACTAGCCAGTTACGTGTTAGTTAGTATGCACCTTAAAGTTTATCAATGTGTTAAATTACAAAGAAAAAATTCACGTTTTGTAGGCGAAGTCTTGCCAAATGTTGATTGTTGTCAAGTGAGGCCGTCCGATGGACAATGTATTCCAAACTCATTCCCTTGCCCTGTACGGGCTCTGACTCTTTGGTATGACGGATTTCATCCTACGGAAATCATAAACGCAATTTTCGCAACAAGATCATACTCTGCACTCTCTGCCATGGACGCGTCTTCATATGATATTAGTCATTTGGCTCGACTTTAAAATTTGATGAGATGGCATGACAACGAATTGTTCTACAGTTTGATGTACTGATGAAACCTATGAAATAATAACGAAGGTATGAAAATCCTATTATGCATGGCTTCTATTCAAATTTATATCATTATAAATATTACTTTTGTCTGATTATTACTCATAGTTCTTTTATAACCGGTTTCCTTAATTATATGCATGTTTCATCAACAAATAGTTTTCAATTCTAGCTTGTGTACTTTAACACTAACGAGGTGGGCGACGATCGCCGCGTTGCGGCGAGGCGTTGTTTCATGTCGTTGATTATTGCACAGTATTTCCAATGGTAGGGTACCCTTTATTCCAAGCCCAGTCGTTTTCACGAACTCACTAAAAATTTGCAAACGGGGTATGAGATCAGTTACTATGCGCGTATCTGAATAATGGTTGTCGAAGAAGACAAAGGCCATTTTTCATTTTTTTAATAAAAGCGCACGTATGTCAAAAGTAGATTAATATTAGATATGTTTTTTACGGCGTTTCTACGGCGTAAATCGTTAGATATTTGTTATATATTTGATAAATAAACTTTTCTATATAAACAAAATAATTATATATAAACTTTTATACAGTTGCACGTCTTTGGCCTTTATATTTTTAAAAAAACTTAAAGTTATTTGATATGTTAAGGGTGCATTTTGAAAGTTCTTTTATTTAAAAACTACACATATATTAAACTTTAACCTTTTTTATAAAACCGTACGTCCGTCAAAAGCATATCAATATTGGGCTTGTTTTGTTCGTTGTCGAGAGACCTATTTGGTAGTAATTTTTTTATTCAAGAAACCGCTAGAGATTTATTAGATATTTGGTAAATAAACTTTGTTATATAAAAAACTCGTAAATATTAAAAAGTTTAAGGTGTGTTTTGTAAATATTCTTTTTTTTATATATAAATGCCTTGTTTCGATCATGTGTGTGTGAGTGCATGGGAGATATGGTGTGGCCTCATGCAGAACCAATAGGAAACGTTGGGGTGGGAGTATTATTAAGAGAAGGAGCTAACGCAAATTTGACGTCATCAAGTCAAGTCAACCGACGCTGTATTATATATATATATATATATAATGGACATGGGCCTGAGGCGTGGTAACGGGCTGAAAAAAAAAACGGGAGTCCAACACTGTATTACCATTCATGGAACGATGTAGTATTGGTTGCCCTTTAATATATATAGTAATTTGTAGTTTTAAGAAATTATAAATGGCTAAAACATGTAGCGAATGTGACGGCATAATAAAGTAAATTAGATAGATAGTCTGTGTACCTGTTTCCTCTACGTCTTCCTAATCCTCCAAGTTGTCATCATCATCGTCTTCTTTTTTGTCATCATCATCGTTTTCTTATTCTATGCCATCAAACTCCTCATTCTGGGTGGTGAAGACCTCATTCGTAAACCATGAAACAGTTGTCTCGTATGATAGAACTACATAGTTGATAAAAGGTAAAACAAACATGTCAGGTTGAGACTTCAGATATAAGTAACAATGATATAATGTCACGCACCCAATGTCATTATCTTGCTCCATTTGAGTTTCTTCCTGGAACTGATGTTGCAACCTCCTTGAAATATCGTAATAAAGTATCCTTATAATACTACAATAAATAATCTAGTGTTTGTTCATGTTTGCATCTGCAAGACACTTATGTCACTCCTCTTACGTAAACCATACAACCAATGAAATATTAATTACTTGGTCAATTAATAATTTAAAAAATACAATACATTTTTCTTTATATTAAGAAGACCTGTCAAACAAGAGGATTTGGGTTCCATAGTCCCAACAGAGACAAGTGTGTGCGAGTATTTTCTTTTCAAAAAACGACTGTGAAACGAATAAGAAGAACATGCGAGCTGGCCAAGTTCTAGGATTATCAAAAATAAGATCAATGCCAAATGATGTATCAGTCTAACAACATTTCCAATGTGTGCAAGGAAAAAGGTTAAATGACTGGTATGTCTAGGGACTAACATATAAGATATTTGCTGCTTAATTGACTTTGTGTAATCATGTTGTGCTCTCAAATGATCCCAACCATAGAAAAAAAACACTTGTAATCAATAAATTTAGGAACATTTTTTAGCAATTTACCTTATAGTGACGCAAACTTTATTTATTATGTAAATGGCCAATGGATAGTTTCAATTTATTTGGAAATATACACAAATTAGATAACACAGTTTACATTTTCATACGCAAAAGCGCTCCAACTTGAAAACTCATTAATGTTGAAAACAGAAAGGTCCTATTTGCAGGGACGGAGCCACATTGGGCCTAGGATGGGCCATGGCCAACCCCATTCATTATAGAATTACTACTTGTCTATATGTTTTGTATACAAATTTTTCTATCAGCCCACCCAAAAATAAGAAAAACCCACCTATTTGAATGTCTATCAGAAAATTTTGACGTCCAATTTAATAACTGAAAACTGAAGCTATGGTTTACAGGCCGACAAAAGTTCAATTCTCAATTTGTTTTCTGGATTTTTTATTAGTTTTTGTTTTGGCATACCCTAGTGGACAATCCTGGCTCCGTCACTGCCTATTTGCCCACACTGCATTGTCATACCATAAGCTACAACTTAACTGTCCGTTATATAATCTTTCTTAAAATAGTATGCACATTTCTAATTATATCAATCATCATTCATTCATTCTTCTCTTAGTAGTTCAACAAACATGACTTGCGAGCTTAAGTTATTGTTCACAGTCCTCGTTGTTGTGGGTTTGATGCAAGTTCAAACACTTGTAGTCGGTGAACCACAAGTCCCATGTTACTTCATATTTGGAGACGCGTTGGTTGATAGTGGCAATAATAATAGACTAGAGACAACAGGAAAAGCCAATTACCTGCCTTATGGGATTGATTGTCCTCAAGGTCTTAGCGGGAGCTTTACTAATGGTCGAACCTTCGCAGACATTATTGGTCTTTTTCTCTCTCTCTTTCTTTTGTTAAATATTAAGGGTGTGTTTGGTTGTGAACAAATGAGATCCTTTTCTGGATAACTTTCTCAACAAGCTGAAAGAATGTACTAAAATGATTGCATTTTGATCAAACAATCCTTCGATCAGACCAAACAAATTTAAACAATTTCATTTTACTTTATGCGGAAAAAAATAATCTGTGATATTCCATTTAGTAAATTTGTTACTCAAGTTTGTTCCCACTACATATCTGGATCATTACTTAAACTTAACAAATGAATACTGCATTGTTTTATATATATACGTCGCTGGTCTAGTGAATTGTATGTAACGTTAGAACATACATCATGGCATCCTTTATTTTTATTTTTTATTTTTTATTTTATTTTTTTAGCCAATAAGTAATAATATAATTGCATTCTTTCGATTTACATAGAGGTGCAAGGCAAACGAGCAACAAGCTGCGCCGCTAGCCATTTTTGAATTGAAAAGCCAGTTCTTTTAAAACCTACGTTTGTAGATCTTGGTGTCATAACATTGCTATGCATAACTCGTTGGACTCTGTTGAGGAGCTCCACAGCATCAGGTGCAAGGAAACCAAAAGTATCAAATGCGAAAGGAATAAAAACATGTTGATTTTCAATGCACGCTTTCTCGTGTTTTGCCACTTTGTTCGAGGCGGCTTTCAAAGCAGCTTGTCCTACTATAAAACCCCGGCTACTCAAACCCACAAGAGGAGAAACCCCTGTTAGATCCACACATGCATGTTTCCCTCCAACCCATCCAAACACCAAAACGTTAATATCATGCATAAATGGTTTGCTACTTTGCTAATTTTCAGGTCAACTTCTAGGTTTCCTTAAATTTATACCACCATATGCTCTAGCAACCGACCAAGAGATCAGCACAGGCGTAAATTATGGTAGTGGATATTCAGGCATTCGGAAAGAAACAGGAAGAGTAATGGTAGTCACCACTTGCATTGTTTTGGAACACTTTGTTTCATTTTTTGGCTCTCTAAAATAAATCCGACGTACAAATGTACAATCCAACTTTTTTATGAATTGAATGCGTCATGGTTTTCTTTTCTTAGTATGATACATTTGTATTGAGGATGTTTGTATAGAAGAATGGTTTTGGAACTACGAGGGTGTTCTGGATTGCTTATTTCTCTGCTTATACAACTGCTTATAGATAAACACTTATAATCTGTTTTGATATAAACAACTCAAGAAATAGTGTTCTGTGTTCGGATCTGGTTTTGAAAAAAAATGTACAAAGACGTACGAAAATAGTAATAAATTATCATTCATTAATCTAATCCTGTTGTTTATTTTTAACTATATTGTAGGGTGATCGTGTCACGTTTGATAGGCAACTACGCAATCATGAAGCAGTAATTTCACGCCTTTCACGTTTACAACAAAACAATACATTTACACGTTAATACTTAAAAAAATGTATCTACTTAGTAAATATTGGAAGTGATGATTACACAAACAACTACTTGGTGACTAATAATTATCCCACGAGCCGCATATATACCCCTGATCAATATGCAGCAGTCCTCTTGCAGCAATACTCTCAACAACTCACGGTAGTTGCAGTGTTATGTTACGTAAAAGATGTATGACTTAATTAGCATGTTAGAAATGTTGTCACACTTCTGGCCTTAGTTTTGTTTTGTGATCTATATATACCATTATTATACTTCTTACAATAAGAATAAGATGAATTGACAATTTTAAATTTGTACTCGATTCATTTGACAGACTCTGTATAATCTGGGAGCTAGAAAGATTGCCGGGTATGGTTTGGGTTTGATAGGGTGTGCCCCAACTGAGATAACAAGATTTGGCACTGATGGAAAAACATGTGTTGAATCAATCAATAATGTTGTTAAGTTATTTAATGACAGGCTTAAGCCTGTTGTTGATATGCTTAACAATGATTTCTTTGATGCGCGATTCACATTCATAAACCTTACAAATATTCAAGAAACACAAGGAGGTATGAGTATAAAATTTCGATGTGTTGTGTTCCATTTTGATTTTAAATTGTTAATTTTTTTTTTCATAGTATGGTGAAAGAATTAGTTACATGTTACTTAATATGCACACTAATTGTTATCGATTGTGTTAATTTAATAAAACTGTCTATTTGTTTTGTAGGTGAAGTCTTGCCAAATGTTCCTTGTTGTCAAGTGAGGCCGTCCGATGGACAATGTATTCCAAACTCAATCCCTTGTCCTGTTCGGGCTCTATCTCTTTGGTATGACGGATTTCATCCCACGGAAATTGTAAATACAATATTCGCTACAAGATCATACTCTGCACTCTGTTGGTCCCTTGTACTTAGTTAGTATTAACTAGAAAGTTAGACTAACCAAGCTCCATGACTTAGTGAAGTATAGATTAATTTGACAATAAGTAAAACGTAAAAGATAGAAGATAAGATATTTTTCAATGTTTAATTCTTATTAGAAATCAATCAAAGAATTATACCCAAGTGTTTGCGGAATAACACTTGGGATTGAAATGACAAGTATGGTGCAACTCCTCACTAAACCTAAGCTAAGCTTAAGTGACAACTAATGGTACAACTGAGCTGTCTCAGGTACATGGTTGTTCTTTGGAGGAGTAAAAGTGTTTGTGAATGTCTAAGCATTAATTGCACAAACTTGACTTTTACTCCTCTTTATGATCCTATTTATACACAAGTATAAACAACCGTTATCCTAAAAGACAACTGCTAAAAGAAAACTATGACATAAGCCTACTTTGGACAAAATGCCTATGCATTTTGTCACTGTTACACATGACTATAAGTAGTAAATGACAAGGCTGCTTTCCATTCTTCAGTGTTGACACACTTCTTGGTTTTATGTCCATTCAGGGTAAGTTGACCTTTGCATGATAAGGACCATCCCTTATCCATTCAAACTTATCCCGCCTTATCCCGCCTTTACTTCAGTCTTCATGTCTTCAGTCCTTAGTTGCTCAGTCTTCATTTTTGGTGAGGAGACTTGGGGATTCAGTGAGCTATTGTCATTACTCACTGAATCCATCACCTTCTTCTTTGGCTCAGGTATCATTCACTGAGTTCCGCCTCACTGAATGGAGAACCTTTCTTCATAGACTCGTCCTGAGCTTCTTAAAGGTGACTCACTGAATGACTGTTCATTCAGTGACTTGATTTGCGTTTAAGGTTATCAAACACTTAGGTTATTTTATGTTCAAATCCTAGATTAAGGGAGTTTGGGAATTCACTGACCCAACAGTCTCCCCCTATTTGGATATACAAATAGCCTAAGTGTTTCTTGATTCAGTGTGTGTGAGCAAAGGTCTTCTTCTTACATTGAGTGATTCACTAGGTAATGGTTAGGACACTGATTGTTAAAAGAAACATCAAAGTTTTATTCATGGTTATTACAATCCTAACAAAATACAAAGTGAAATAAAAGATAAGGGTGGTGTTGCAGATTCATCAGTCAGAATTTGTATCCCAGGGCTTCAAGCTTTGGCTTCTTAGATTCAAGTTCATGTTGATCAGGATGTTCTTTGATCTTGGCTCTTAGGTCATGACAGAAGCTCACATTTTCAGAACTCTTTGTTGGGGAGGCCATCATGAAAAAACCAAGCATGGCTTTGATTCCAGCCTGATCAATGTCGCTCCATCTTTGAAAGGCTGGGTCTCCAAACTCATCAGTGAAGAAGAGACCTCTTTCAGGTTGTTCAATGGCCAAGTTGTTCACGAATCTTACACCTTCAGGGAGGGCTCTGTTGCAGTCTAGGCCAGAAACTTTGATCAGAGATTCAGCTTCGATTTTCTTCATCTTTCTTCTGGAGGACTTAGAGGGAGCAGGCTGATTGACTGGAGCTGGGAGAAGAGAGGGAATACCAAGTTTATCAGCGATCTTTGTCAATTTGTCATATCTTTGTCTCAGAGCTTTCATCAGATCTTTGACAACCGTATTCTGCTTTTTCACGACAATTGGACCCAATTCGTCCAACTTAGTGATCCCAAAGTCAGAGAATGTGAAGGGATCATGAACCTCAAAGTATCTCTTGTCAGGACCTCTGAAGACACTGACGACAGCATGCTTGGTATTCTGATGAATCTTGACATCAGTGATTGGTTCTAGTCTCAGTCTGCTTGTCATAACCCACTGGTACCTCTCAATTTTCTTCTGCCTTAGCTCAGCAGCCTTTTTCAATTTCTCATCCCTTTTCTGCCTGAGAGCCATCATCTCAGCATCCTGAGCTTTCTTGAAGCTCTCACCACCCTTTCTCCCTGCAAGAGCTTGTGGTTTATTTACAACCTGGATCAGTGCAGGTTTATTTAGCTTCTCATCCTCAGCAACTTTATTTAATAAATCATTCTTTTCAAGATGAGCTTGAATTTCAGCTGCAGTAAGCTCAAACATGACTCCATTAATTTCATAAGGGACCTTGACTTGTTCATCAGGGTCAGGCCTTATAACCGAGGAAGTAGGGACCAGCTTTGTGATTGGCTCAGGCTCAGGTGTTGTGAGAATGCCTTTGCCTTTGTCCTGCTGGGTTGATGAAGATGGAGTTGTCTCAGGAGCCTGATATGAGGAGATAGGGACTGCCGGAGTTGGTGGTAGCTCCCCCTCAGTGTGAGAAGGAGGTTGGCTGGATGAAGCTTCGGGGGCTTTAGTGACTTTCTCCCCCTCAACTGTTGCTGGATCCATTGTGAGAGCAAGAGTTGGAGTGCTCACTGAAGTTGAGGGAGCAGCATGACCTTTGAAAGCCTGATAGATCTCAGTCATCATAGATTTGATGTCTGAGGTGTCCTGCTGAAGAGTGGTCACTTTGGCTTCAATAGATGCCTGAGAAGCCTCGATAGCTGTCATTCTAGGCCCAAGATTCCAAGCCATAGAATTTGAAGACTTAGCCCATGCTGCCAAATTTTTTTCCATGAGACTAAGAGAAGAGATGATGGAGGCCACTGAAGAGCTGAGACCCTAAAGGTTGGAAGATTTCAGTATGTTGACAAGCTCAGTGAACTGGGCTGAATTTTGCTCATATGTCTTAGAAGCCTGAAGGATCTTCTTGGTGAGCTCAGGGTCATCTTTAACTGACTATTGAATAGTTGCAACGCTCTTCGTGATGTTGGAAAGAGAAGCGTTGAACTTGTTGAGATGTGTGTCAAAAGTTATCAGGGAGAAACCAAGGGATGAATTTTGCTCATTAACATCATCATGATAAGCCTCCACAGATTCTTTCAGGTTAGCATAATGAACATCAGCTTCCCAGTGTTGATCCCAGAGGTCATCAGAGATTCCACTATAAAGACTGTTCGTGGCTTTCTTTAAGAACTTGACCATCTTTCTTTCAGTGAGAGGATGAGTGTCATCATACTTCTTCAGTCTTTGAGAATCAGAGGAAGGTTCACCCTTAGGTTGTGAATCATCAGCCTGTTGAGTGGAAGACTGAGGTGGTTGTTTAGTGAGTTATTCCTTAGTGTCCATGTCATCTCCAGCTTCGAACACTTCCTCATCACTCTCTTTGTTGAGCTCATCATCAGAAAAGAGAACAACCTGAAAATCAGCCATAGAATGAATCTGCAAAAGTTGGTTAGCCGGCTCCTCTTCATAAGAAGACTTGCCTTGGTTATGGTCAGGGCCTGACCCCTAAAATCCAACAAAGTGGGTTTTCTCTGCCTGGTCTTTAAGGTCAGTCCCTGAGGAATGCGCCTCGCCGTGAGGGGTTTGTGGTTCCATATCTGCGGGTGGTTTTAATCCCTCTGAGTCTTTGTCCCCAATTGTTCCTTCAAGTACTGGTGGGTTTGTGTCAGTACTATCCTTAGAAACGGTGGAAGGCGCTCCCCTACTAGCGGATTGTATGTTTCCCTCTAGATCTTGGGGAGTAGTAGTTGGGACCAAGGGTACTGATTGTGATTTATCAGTATCCTTCATTGTCTCCGGGGGTGGTGAGGCCTGGCCCTTAGGTGTGCCTTTTAGGCTGTGATCCTGAAGCCTCAGGGCCCTGTGACTTGGGTTTGGGTCTAGCCACAGTCTGAGACTTCCCTTTCTTCTTAGAAAGAGAAGGTGGAGACACTGAGTCCCTCCGGTTGTTTACAGCAACCATATGGGCCGTCAATTCAATGGGAGTGACTAAGGATGGGTCCTTTGAAAAGTTTGAAGAACTCAGGATGGCAGGTAAAGAGCCAAAATGAAAATCCTGAGTGTAATCGCAACCCAGTAACACTTGAAAAGTACAAGAAAGAAACCTAGGATATGAAACGTAGTTCAGTCTGGTATCTTTCTGTAGCTTGGTCACGAGATCACTGTAAATGATCTCTCCAATGTCAACATTTGTCCCTGACATCAGTGAATGTGCCATCATCATCTGAATAGAGTTAATCTGTTCAGTGGATGAGTGGTTCCCGCCGAGGACCTGAATCACAAAAGTGAATAAGATCTTCCAAGCCACGGGAAAGGAGTTCTTGGTGACAGGGTTTTTGTCCAAGTAACTTGGATTCAAAGCAATTTTTGCTAACCCAGCTTTAACAACAGCTGGGTCAGGGTGTTCAACATAGTTTCCATTATTATACTCCAGCCCTGTTGAAGAGCAAAAAGTTTGAAAATCCAGAGTTAATTTCCTTTCCCCATTTAAAACTGAAAAGCTGATGAGAAATTCCCTGAGGGGTCGAAGTTCTTTCTCATCAGTGGAGGGTGTCGGGTCATAGGCCACTGCAGTTTAGTTAAAGATTTTATTTGTGTATGTTTTTTGTGATGTTATGAAAGAACTTTTAGCAGAGTTTAACTAAACTCTGCTAAAATTTTCTCTCAAAGCAAAGTTGTTATTTGTGTGTGTTAGATGAAAAATACACACAACTTTGCTTTGAGAGAAAATTTTAGCAGAGTTTAGTTAAAGATTTTATTTGTGTGTGTTTTTTGTGATGTTATGAAGGGGTATTTATAGAGTGGTGGTTAGGGTTAGTGGAATATCAACGGATTGAATATTTTGAAAATCAAAATTCAATAACCGTTTGAAGTCCGCATTTTATGCCACCACTCCACTTCCTCATTTTTTGCACCTGTTGTTTGGAATAGTGCTCAGTGCTGCAAAAGACACTTTTGCAGACATGACCTCACCATATAAAATATCCTAAGATATTATATGTGAGTGAAGGCATTTAATGCCAAGTGGGATATGTGGTGATGGTGTGGGGGCTCAAGACATGGATGCCAGAAAGGTAAGAGACATATATTTCAATATTTAATAGGATTTAGTTACCAACCTAGGACATTTACTAACTAGATACTTATAGCATTTAGTTTTGATTTGAATGTCATCAGGATGTCTTGAGTCCCCTGAATGAATTTTCATTCAGTGTGGGGATGTTCAAGGAATGATATTCAGTGAGAATGTTCATAAGATTCATAACTCACTGATGGGTTGATGTTGTTTAGGGACATTAGAGAGTATTTACATCATGTTGATCAGATTTTAATCAGTGACATGATTTTCAATATCCAACATGCCCAATTCTGCTTTCAATCGAGTGAAAGTGGGTTCATCCAAGGGTTTTGTGAATATATCATCTAACTGGTATTCTGTGGGAATGAAATGTAGTTCAATTTCTCCATTCATGATGTGGTCCCTGATGAAGTGATATCTGATATCAATGTGTTTGGTTCTCTGGTGAAGCACAGGGTTGTTGGAGATGGCAATTGCACTTGTGTTATCACAAAAGATGGGAACACTTTTGTAATGGATGTCATAGTCACTGAGTTGACTTTTCATCCATAGTACATTTGCACAACAACCTGCTGCAGCTACGTACTCAGCTTCAGCTGAAGACATGGCTACTGATTGTTGCTTCTTTGTGCTCCAACATACAAGTTTACCTCCAAGGAATTGACAAGATCCTGAGGTACTTTTTCTGTCCATGTTGCATCCTGCATAGTCTGAGTCAGTGTATCCTTTGAGATCAAATCCTGAGCATTTTGGATAGTACAAACCAAGGTTTGGAGTGCCTTTAAGGTATCTGAGGATTCTTTTCACAATAGTGAGATGTGATTCTTTTGGGTCAGACTGATATCTTGCACACAGGCAGACTACAAACTGTATGTCAGGCATTGTGGCAAGGAGATACATCAGTGATCCTATCATACCTCTAAATAAGGTTTGATTTACTGGTTTACCAGTAAGATCAGGACCAAGATTGTTTGGAGGAACCATCGGAGTCTTTACAGAAGCACAATCCCATAGCTCATACTTTTTCAGTATGTTCTTTGTGTACTTCTCTTGACTGATGGAAGTTCCTTTATCAGTCTGTTTGATCTGAAGTCTAAGGAAGTATGTGAGTTCACCCATCATGCTTATTTCAAATTTCTTTGTCATCAGTTTCTCAAACTGTTTGCAAAGTTTAAAGCTTGTTGAGCCAAATATGATGTCATCCACATACACCTGGACTAAGATTACATTATCTTTTGTCCTGTAGATAAACAAGGTGTTGTCTATCTTTCCTCTGACAAATTTGTTTTGGATTAGGAAGGCTGAGAGAGTTTCATACCATGCCCTGGGAGCTTGTTTCAGTCCATATAGGGCTTTGTCAAGCTTGCAGACATAGTCAGGAAACTCACTGCTTTCAAATCCAGGAGGTTGTTGAACATAAACTTCTTCTTTAAGTTTGCCATTAAGGAATGCACTCTTGACATCCATTTGGTAGACTTTGAAGTTCATGTATGTTGCATAGGCAAGGAAGATCCTGATGGCTTCCATTCTAGCAACAGGGGCAAATGTTTCTTCATAATCAATGCCTTCCTGTTGACTGTAACCTTTGGCAACAAGTCTGGCCTTGTTCTTAATGACATTGCCATTTTCATCAGTTTTGTTTCTGAACACCCATTTCATGCCAATGATGTGCACATTTTCAGGACATTTGACCAAAGTCATTACCTTATTTCTGTCAAATTGTTCAAGTTCATCATGCATGGCCTGAACCCAACTTGGATGTTTCAGTGCCTCTTTGACACTCTTAGGTTCAATGGTGGACAGAAAGTCAACAAACAGGCACTCATTGGCTGATGCAGCTGTAAGCTTAGCAGCCATGCTTCTTGTAAGCATACCCTCATTGGGCTCACCAATGATGTTAACAAGTTCAATATCCTGAGATCTTGACCATCTTTCTTGAGGTCTGGGATAAGAGTTGGAACTTGTAGAGGCCTGATTCAGAGGAGGAATGGGATCAAGAATTTGAACTTGAGGTTCCTCAAGGTTTTGGTTCTCAGTGAGTTCAATTTGAATGTTGTGATCAACAGGTTCCTGTACATCTGGTTCAGTATGAGTCACCTCATTTTGGATCTGTTGAGCTTCAATAAACTCACTGATGGTTGGATGTGGAAGGTTGTGAGGGATGATATAATATGAGAAATCAGCATCAGCTTGATATTGAGTGGAAGGATTGCTTTCAGGAAGATATTCATCAGGAGGATATCTTGATGAGTCATTAGTTCCAATCTCTTCCGCTGAGGTGTTTGAGAACCTGATGGCTTCAGTGCTCTCATCAAAGGTTATGTGAAAGGTTTCCTCAGTTGGTTGTCTCCTTGTGTTGAATACCCTGAAGGCTTTGGAGACAAGTGAGTAACCCAAGAAATATCCATCATCAGCCTTGGCATCAAATTTGCCTAAGTGATCCTTGTGATTATGAATAAACACAGGACACCCAAACATATGAAAGTAGCTGATGTCAGGGATTCTTCCCTTGAATATTACATAAGGTGTTTTGTTATGTCTTTTGACAATGATGGACCTGTTTTGAGTGTAGCAGGCTGTCTTGACTGCTTCAGTCTAGAAGTTCTTAGAGAGGACTGAACCATTCAGCATTGTCCTAGCTACCTCAATGAGTGTTCTATTCTTCCTTTCAGCCACTCCATTTTGTTCAGGAGTGTAAGGAGAAGAGAAGTTCTGAGAGATTCCTTTCTCATCACAAAAACACTTAAGGTCCTGATTTTTGAACTCAGTACCATTGTCAGTTCTTATTTGTTTGACTTTGATGTCATTTTGATTTTCAATGTTCCTGACAAAGGACATGATCAGCTGCCTGACTCTTTTTGGTCATGAAGTAAACCCATGTGTATTGGTATGTGTTATTTCACATACCTTTTTCTTTGCCATTTTAAGACCAAAAAGACCAAAAACTAACCTTAATTGCCAAAGATATTGTGTTTTTGTGTTTTTGATTGTGCAGGAACGGATATTATGCAAAATGGACAAAAATCAGCCAAAAAGACAAAAAATGAGCACGAGATATGGAAAAGTGTCTAAAGCCGGAGCCGGGGAAGCTAATGGTCAATGAAAAGCTCAAATAATGACAAGAATGACCCTTGTGTTGAAGTTTGAAGAAATGACAAGAATGGCCCTTCAACTTTCAAAAGTTGACAAATTTGGTCCTTTAATGAATTATTTTGAAGAAAAGTCAACTCATGCCCTTCTTGAATCAACAATTAGCAATAAAGACCCTTGGTTTATTTTATGAAGATTGGCAGCATTGGTCCTTGTAGTTTCTCAAATTACAACATTGGTCCTTGTTAAAATAAAATCCTAATTCTATACATATACACCTATCCGGATAAAATTAACCCAAACCAATAAAACCCACAACCCAAATCCAAGCCCAACACCATTTCCACACCAAGCCCACTCTCACTTATATTACAACCCGAATACCTCTTTTAAACCCGAGAGTCAAACCCACTTCAAATGGTCAATGGTTTTTAAAAAAATAATAAACAAATCCCTATCTTACCCCGCCATCATTATTCACTCATCTCCTTCCCCAACCAAATTTCCGACTGTACCCTTCACCCAACTTAGTACTTAGCATCTTTCTGATGACAAGGACATATCCCACCACGTATTGCCAAGCTGGACATATGGAGACCTCTGATTGGCTCGGACACATCATCAATATTGATCAAACGGCCACAAGAGAAACTTCTGAGTAAGGAATTGATCAAGGGCTCATAATTGAGTTTCTGGGAGCTTCTTGGATGGAAACCCTAGCTCCCTAGCTCGGCTATAAATAGAGGCATCCACCCCCTTCATTTTCATATAATTTCTTAGTGTCGAATTGCTGTCCATTTATGTTTAGAAGTTTTAATTTTCAGTTTTAATAGTTGTAATTTGATGATCATTTAATAAAAGTTTGAGTTTAATTCAAGTTTTATTCAATTTCTCTTGTTAACTTAAGTGCTTATTTAGCTTATTAAAGTATTTACTTAGCTCATCTATTTTCTTATTCAGCTTTTCATAAGCTCATTTAAGCTTTTAAACTATTACTTACATCTTTTCTGTTTTCAATTCATAAAATCAAAAAAAAAAAAAAAAAAAAAATAAATATATATATATATATATATATATCGAAAATACTAAAACATTACAAAAATAATGTTTAAATTCTTATCTCAGCTTTCAATAAGCTCTTTCATGGTCCCTTTAAGCTCATACTAGCTTGTTTAGCTTTTGTGAGTTTGATTTAGTAGCTTAGTGATTTAGAATATCAAACTATCTCTCTGGTCAACAAAAGTCAACTAATGATCCACATTTCTTACTTGATGATTGAAGACCCCTAGGACTTATAGATCATGTTTCTGAGCTTATTTTGAGCTCATTTGTTCAAATGAAACCTCTGTTCAGCTGAGGTTGTCAAGTGAGTTCCATTTTCTCAATTTCTAGCATAATATTGCATTTATAAAGCATTTTAGTATAGATCTCGTTTAATTGCTTATGTTATACTTGATTTAGCTTAATTTAGTTGTTTTAGAGCTTATTTGAATAGATTGCATCATTTCATAGCTTATAGCACTTATTTGATCATAATTCTCATAAACTGCTTATTCTACTGCCTTATATTGTAAATTGTGTTCATGTCGTGTATTGTTGTTAAATCTGAATGTAATATGCTTAGTTCAGCTCATTGCATCATATTATGGTCTTGTGTTGAGGATTAGTAGTTAAAATCAGTAGATTGCATTGTAAAAGTTGATATTAGGTTCATTAAGGGGTGTTTGGCATAGTATGTGATTCTGTGTTAAAGGTTGATATAGAGGTTAAAAGTGGTTAAGTCAGCCTGCATTATGGTTATATAGAGGTAATATATCATAAAATTCATAGGTTAATTTAGAAAAAGTCAAACTCATCTCTTTAATCAACTTGTGCATCACAGTTAAGGATTTAGATTAGCATAATCTTCATACAGTTGCATTTATAGATGATTTAGCATAATTTCATTTCATTTTAGCATAAAACATCATTTTTAGTCCAATATATTAGATCAAAGTTCATTAAAGTCAAACTATTGCATTATTGAAAAAAGTAAAAAAAAAATACAAAAAGTTTTCAATCAGCTTCACTTTTATATTTTTAATTTCTTCATTCTGAGTTGAAATTGTTTGAAAATTTGGATTTCTAATATTTTCTGGGTTGTGTTTTTAAAAATAATTTTCCTATAATTTTTAGAATTTTTCTGATAAGCTTTTTCCTAGCTTATTTTGGCCTTCTTGTGTTTAAGGTGCCCTGCACCATTGTATCTGTCTCATCAACCCTCTTTCGAGGCGATAAGCCCTTAGCTGCTTGATCATTTGAGCTTATTATGTGCAATTTGGTTTGATAGTAGCTAGTAGTGTAGATTTTAAGTTCCTGTGCTTAGCTTCCACTATAGAGCTTATTTAATCAGCTTGAGATTGCCTTTTAGTTGGTGGATTAGACAGTTTTGCATCAGATAATGGCATAAGCTAGTTAGTGATTTAGCTTTTATCTAGGTTTAAGCTTGATCTTCTGAGCTTGATTGTGATCTCTAAGTAGTTTGAGCTTGTTCATCTTGGTTTTTAGCTTATTGAGTTGTTTGATTAGTTTATTGCTTTATTGACTTGTCTGCTTAGTTGTTTGTTCTAGCAGCTTAAGCTTGTTAAATCATTTATGCTTTCTAGCTTATTTCCATGTTCCCTTTGAGCTTATTCAGACTAGGATAGGTTAGATTGAGCTTTTGCTTCTTTAAGTTTTAGCTTATGGCTTTTTAGACTAGCATTTGCTTTTAAAAATCTCAATTTAGCTTCTAAACTTAACTGTTGCAATCTATAAGCTCTTTCTGAGCTTATTTGTGTTTTCTTTTTACAAAAAGTTTTCATAAAAGTTGGTTTTTGATTAGTGCTTTTTAGTTGTGCAAAAAGAAAAATAAAAAGAAAATAAATTTTTCAAAAAGGATGTCCAGGGATTCGAACCCTGGACCTCCAGCCATCACACACTCACCAAACCAACTCTGCCCTTGGGACTTTTCCGATATACCTTACACAATCAATTCTTTTATGCCTTTGTTTTCTCCTTTGGCCTATTAAGCTGTTTTGCTTTTAAACTGCTTATTTCGAATAGCTTTTTCCAACTTTTTATTTTTCTTATCTTTCTAATAGTATAAAGTATTTACCATAAAAATTTCAGATTTATTTGAATAGATTTGCTATTTTTAATCATTTTCTTTTATCTTTTTAGTTTTTAAATCATAATAAATAGAAAAATAATCATAAAAATAAAATTCTTTTTCCTAAAATTTTCTTTTATCATTTTTTACCTAGGAAAATTATTTTTACCTTCGTAGGTGCCTTTTTCCTTAGTTTCACTATTTAGGTGCGTTTTAGAATCCCGTAACGTTCGTGTTTAGATTTATTTTCGTTTTAGGATTTTTTTGTGCTTTATTGTTTGCTTTAATAGTTTATTATAATTGTTTTTAGTTTATATTTTCAATATCTTAGTTAATATCATACACTTCTCTCACTATTCAAATTACCCGATCACAAACCGAACACGATTCTCAAATTCTCACTTCGTTGAGAAAACGACTCGGGTTTTGCATATTTCCTTTGCAATTCCTTGGACTATAATTGACTACAACCATGTATCTTGAGTATTCATCCACGATGACCAGGGTATACTTCTCATGATGAATTGACATTGGACTGACAAGTCCAAAGAGATCCATGTGAAGAAGGTGAAGGCGGCTTTTGATAGAGAAGTTTTGTTTTGTTTTGAATGAGGCTCTGTGATGTTTTCCTTTTTCACAAGCTGAACATGGTTTATCTTTGGAAAACACCAGGGCGGGCAAGCCAAGAACTTTGTTCTGTTTGGCAAGATTGTTGATGTGTTTGAAGTTAAGATGAGATAATCTTTTATGCCACAGCCAGTTGATTGTCTCACTTGCCTTTGTGAAGAGACAAGTCCCATTTTGAGTGAGTGTTGACATGTCCAGGACATATACATCATCTCTTCTTGGGGCAATTAACACAACTTCTTTGTTTGCATTAAAGATGGTCCCTCTCTTATCATCAAACTGAACTATGTACTTGGCATCACATAGTTGACTGACACTGATGAGATTGTACTTGAGACCATTAACATAAGCTATTCTTGTAAAAACTATACCATTGCAGTTTACTGAACCATAACCTTCAGTGGGACATGATGAGTTATCACCAAATACTACCTTGGGTCCTGGTTCTTTAACATATTTGTGCAGATATTGCTTCACACCAGTCATACTCCTTGAACATCCACTGTCTAGATGCCAAATGGGTTCCCTGGCATGTCTCTGCACAAATAGTAAACTGAGTTAGTTTTTCTTGTTAACCCACTTCTTGGTGGGTTTAGCCTTAATGGCCTTTTTAAACTTTGTAATGGACTCATGGTCAGTGGTTGAGTGAACAGTGCTTCCACATGTTTTGCATTTTGATGTTGATGAAGACTCAGTAGACTGAGAGGATTTGGAGGTAATACCTCTTCTGGCCTGAATAACCTGTTCATGTCCTGATGTATCATGGGAGGGATCTCCACAAATGTCACAACAGGGATTCATCATGCAATCATCAGGGAGATGATCATTGAAACCACAATGAGGACATGGTAGGAAAGGCTTAGCCTTCAGTCTTTGTTTGGATGGTGAAGCATACTTGTAAGCCTGAGCTTTGTAGTTTTCTTGTGCATTGAGTGATGCAAGGTGAGATTTGTGATCAGAAGTCCTGTGGTCTTCTTGTTTGCAAATCATGCAAAACAGGATTCTATAGCAATTATCAGTGGTATGATTTCTATAATTGCATAGTTCACATTTCTTCAGGATTTTGTGTGTGGGTTTTGGTTTGGAGGTGCTTGAGGAAGCTGGAGTTGGTTCCTTATCTCTTGATGAAGGTTTTTCAGATGAATCCAGCCTTTCACTCAGCTTCCTGACAAGTTCAGCTAACTGATCAAACTTTGAATCAGTGCTGTCAGTTTTAACCACAGTTGGGATGGAGGGTGTTGAGACTTCAGTGGGAGCTGGAATTACTTTGTTTTGATCAGGGTTGGGCCTTTTCAGGATCGTTGTGCCTAGTCCCACCCTCTCCTAGAGTGTTGAGAGTAGACAAGAGGTGTTAGGTCAGAACTAGGTTCAGCTCCGTGAAGGACTTTTAGTGGTGGAAGTGGTGATTGGGATTCTGATTCAGATTCAGTGATAGACTCAGTACTACTGGGTTTGTCAGTGAATCCAAGAATCTCTTTGATGGCCTGACTTTCAGGCTCCAAGATTCTTCCAGTGTCAAAATTTGGCAATTTGCCATCAGAACTGATTCTTTCAATCCAGTCATTTGACTTGGGATTCATTTCTTTTTCAAAAGAGGTGCCAGCTGGCATGAAAGTCTTTTCACTGAGAGTCTCGCCTGAGGATTCAGTGAGCTGATCCTCTCCTAGTATTTTCTTTTTTGTACTAGGAATGAGACTGACAGTTTCATAGACTCTGGGGTTTTTCTGAGTCCATTTTTCAATGACAGCCTTTTCTTTCTTAAGTTCTTCTTGAAGAGCATGATTTTGTTTTACAAGTTCAGAGTTTTGAATTTGAAGTGTGGCACTTTCAAGTTTGTCATGTTTTAAAGCAAGAAGTTCATCTCTACACTTATTTAATTCAAAAGCAAGTTTGTTATACTTTGAAAAGAGATTTAACCTTTGCTCTTCAACATACTTAAGATCAACATTTATATAATTCAAATAAGATTGCCAATCAGTATCATCATCCATAGAAAGTAAGATATTTACCTTCCTCATAGTGATGTTTATCCATTCACCATTTTTGGCATTGCTTTTGCCCATAGCTAGCTTGTTTTCATCTGAAAGTGCCATCAGTGCACTGACATGAACTTCTTCATCATCCGAGGATACAACTTCTTCATCCCAGTCAAAAGTTTCAGCAACCAGCCCTTTGTTTTTAGCCTGAACAGGTTTAGGGGCTTGAGAAGACTGAGAGCTTGAGGGAGCAGCTTCAAGAAGTGCAAGCTTGGCTTCTACTTTTCTATACTTTGCTTCAAAATCTTTTTGAGAACTTTTCTCAGTTTTGTTTTGAAAGTATTGAGGAGACTGAAGCATTTTTGGTTGGAATTTACCAGCTCCTGAGGAAGAATTATTTCCAGAAAACTTGTATGAAGGTTCTGAGGTTGTTTTTTAGAAACAATCTTTTGCAAAATGGCCCTTTTTACCGCACTTATAACATTCAGTGTTTTCATTTGCTTTTGCATTAGAAAAGGTTTTGTTTCTTTTAATAAAACATTTTGAGTTAGCAAGGAGTGCTCTTTCTTGAAATTCAGTTTTTAAATCATTTAGATACTCCTCACTACTCCTCTCATCAGCCTCATGATAAGGAGAAATTTGTTACGCTTTTAGGGGGTCATTTAAGCCCTAAATCGTGTTTTTATGATCAATTATTACCTCAAATCGTTCCTTTTGTCAATTTAGGTACTTTGGACGAGAATTCTGGAAAATTGAGCATTTTGGACGTTTTTGGAGCAAAAAGTGAAGAAAACGACAAAGTCAAGAATCCATGCTGGAAATTGTACCTGACGACATCAGATGTCACTACGTGACGCCGTCACTTGTAGATACAAGAGGTGGATATATGTTTGTACTAGACGCTCCAGTGAAGAATTGAAGAGTTAACACCTGACGGCGTCAGGTGTTAAAAGAAGTAGGCCGTCACGTGTTAAGCTAAAGAGAGACGGCCCAGAAGACTTTTATAAGCGACGGCGTCTGACATGTGTAAAGGCGATCCGAGAACCCTAATCACGACGATCTGACGGCGTCAGGATCTATAACCTGACGCCGTCAGCCTTGTAACTCTATATATAGTTTTGGATTTTTCATTCATTAGTGTGGAACTTTGGTGCAACTTTGGAGACATAAACCCTAGCCGATTTTTACAGCTTTCGTAAGGGTTTCAAACCCTTCTTTCTTCCATGTTTAATTAAAGATAAGTTATCCTTTAATCATTCAATATGTCTATGTGTTGTTTGATTATATCGTATGCTTTTCTTTCTATTAACATGCTAGCTTAGGTTTATTAGTGTTTGCTTAGATCTAATGAAACCTAGTTGTTGATTATTGATTATTGATTTGTTATTGATTGTTGTGGGTGATTGATTTAGCGTTAGGCTTAAGAAAACTGGTTAACTTCCTATAAGGTAACTTGCTTGAACGTCTTAAGAAACGTAATCGGATGTGTACTACGGTTTTATTGGTTGTGTTTAATGCATAAGTAACTATTAATGAGGCCATGATAGGATACTAAACGTGTCGTCATAGGAAGAGATAGGAGCTTATAGAGTTGGGGAAGGACGTACACGCCCCCACGAATGGTATTAAGGAATGCAACCCTTCATCCACACAATTGTGACAAATCAATTAATCAATTAAAGATAGATAGGGAGTAGTGAAATCTAAGTAAACACGTCTTCCTCATTATAAGAAGTTCACCATTTACTTTTCTTGTTATTTTATTTTATTTGTTTAAGTAGTTAATTTGGGTTAGTTGGCTAGCAACTAATTCCGCCCACTCTTCCAATACCCGAGATTTTTACTTGCTTTCATAAAAACATAAAAATACAAAAAGAATCATCCCTCACCTTTAGACCTTGTTAGATTAGCTTCAATCATAACGAACACTATTCCTCGAGAGAACGATCAATCCTCCGGTACTTGCCACTCACTATACTACATCGGTCAGGTACACTGCCTGGTGGGGATTGCAAGCTTCTCAAGATCCCTTGAGAAGTAAAACCTTTTGCAAGGTTGCAAAACCACGCATCACCTCATCATCAGAGTTTTCTTGAAAATCCTGCACAATACCATTAGAATAGAAAGCAGTGGATATGGGTGAAGTGGTCAGGGTCTTTTTGAACTCTTGAGCTTTCTTAGAGTCAGGATATCTCCTAGAGATTAAGTTTTCCTCATTGAGGAACTTTCCATAAATTTCAGGAAGCTCAAGATTCTGAAGATGATTAGGATTTCTCAAACCCTGAGAGAAGTTTAACGACTTCTCAGGGAGACTGTTGACAAAGCCAACATTGATTTAATGCTTAGACAAGGTGACACCATCATTGGTCAGTTCATTGAGAAGGGTCTTATAGCGGGTGTAGGTCTCTGAGAGACTTTCAGAATCTTTGGCCCTGAATGTGTTGTACTCAAGTTTCAGGTCCATGATCCTGTTTTCCTTGGTATCTGAGGGACCTTCATAGCTATGAACCAAGTCAGTCCAAGTCTATTTGGCAGTTGGACAGTTTATTACTGATTCCATTATATCGTCAGGAAGACATGATATAATGATGCTTTTCAGGCGTTGGTCTTGATTAACCACCCTTCTCTCATCAGGAGTCCACTGAGCATCAGGTTTAATTAAACCTTGAGCAGTTTTAGGGACATATGGACCTTCATTAATGAGCTTAATGTAGTAAGGTTCCATCCCAGTCAAGTAGCAAAGCAAACACTTTTTCCACTTGTTGAATTTTCCAACTTCAAGTCGAGGAGCAGTAGCAGTATAGCTTCCTCCCTTTTTATCGACTAGTTGGGGTACATCACTATCAGCCATGGTAGGATCTTGATTTTAAAAACTTTGAGCACTCTGTTGTTTTAAAAGTTTTATAAACCAGAGGCTCTGATACCACTTGTTGCTCCCTTGTACTTAGTTAGTATTAACTAGAAAGTTAGACTAACCAAGCTCCATGACTTAGTGAAGTATAGATTAATTTGACAATAAGTAAAACGTAAAAGATAGAAGACAAGATATTTTTCAACATTTAATTCTTATTAGAAATCAATCAAAAAATTATACCCAAGTGTTTGGGGAATAACACTTGGGATTGAAATGACAAGTATGGTGTAACTCCTCACTAAACCTAAGCTAAGCTTAAGTGACAACTAATGGTACAACTGAGCTGTCTCACGTACATGGTTGTTCTTTGGAGGAGTAAAAGTGTTTGTTAATGTCTAAGCATTAATTGCACAAACTTGACTTTTACTCCTCTTTATGATCCTATTTATACACAAGTATAAACAACCGTTATCCTAAAAGACAACTGCTAAAAGACAACTATGACATAAGCCTATCTTTTATAGGATTTCTTTAGTGAGATTTTTTGTTTCATTTTTATAGGATTTCTTTAGTCTATCTTTTTTCTTCGTTTCTTTGTTCGTAACCATTACCATCCGCCATCATGGAAGGTGGTAATATCCTTGATCCCGTCAACCCACCACAACAAAACCCACCACAACCAAACCAACCTCCTAGAGCACGCACTTTAGGAGAATACTCCCGACCTAGCCACCAAGGCTATCGAAGCACCATTGAGCTCACCCAAGGAGCCAATGTGTCTCCCTTGCGATCCGACACCTTCCGGTTGGTGCAAAGCGGGTGTGCATTCCATGGACTTCGTTCCGAAGATCCAAACCAACATCTCAAGGACTTCCTTAAAATCGTTGATTCTATAGACCTTGATGTTGAAACTCGAGAGACGACCCGATTGCGTCTCTTTCAGTTCTCTCTACGTGACCAAACTAGTCAATGGCTTGAGCGTTTACCCGCGGGATCCATCACCTCTTGGGATGATCTCACCTCTCATTTCCTTGCTCAATTTTTCCCACCGGGAAGAACCACCAAGTTAAGGAATGACATCTTGATGTTTCAACAACGTCAAGGAGAAACCCTCTACGAAGCATGGACTCTATTTAAGGACTTACTCCAAAAAGTCCCTCATCATGGCATAGATCTTTGGCTCCAAGTCCAAATCTTCTATGACCATATCAATCTTTCTACGAGGCAAACCATTGATCAAGCGGCCGGTGGTAAGCTACGTGATCGGAGTGCGGAAGAATCATGGGAACTCATAGAAGATCTTGCTCTCTATGACAACGAATGTTGGAATGATCCCCGTGATGTGAACAAAACGGTCAAGGCAATATCCTTGCCTTCGAATAATTCAAGCATTCCCGACCGTAGGATCATGGAACTTGAGGACCAAGTCAAGTTTCTCATGAAATCCTACGAAGCTCCTAAACCTTCAAGCCAAGTGAATAAAATCACTTCTTCATGCGAGTATTGTAGTGGTCCCCACGACACTCGTGATTGCATGGAACTCCCCGAACAAGCTTTTGCGGACTACGCATCCTCGCGTACCGACGGAGCGGGAGACAAGCGGTACACTTTCAAACCCGAGCCAAACCCCTATGGTGATTCATACAACCCCTCTTGGAAAAATCACCCAAACCTTAGGTGGAAACAAAACCAAAGCTCTTCTCAAAACAATTCTTCCAACCCACCTAATCGTTTTCAACCAAACGGTTCAAACTCGAACCGTACTTTCAACAAAAATGCTTCTAACAACTATGGTAGTACCAACAATTTTGAAGGATTGATGTCCAATTTTATGGCATCTCAAGAAGCTCGTTTAGCAAAGTTTGAAGCCGATTTCAAACAAAAACAAAGCGAGATGACAAGTAAAATTGACACCTTGTTGAAAGTCCTCAATGACCGAGAAATGGGAGCACTTCCAAGCGACACGGTCAAGAACCCGAAACTAGACGTTAACGCCATCTCATCGGTTTCGTCTCCTAGTTCTTGCCCATAATACTATTCGGTCAACGCTATGAGCACGTGTTTCAAGCAAACCCAAGTTTTTCAAAAAGACCACGAAAGTAAGATATCTAATACTAAATTGGTCAACAATATAATTGAAACACCTCCCACACAAGACCTTGACGATGAATTCAAATAACTCCATCTTGAACGTCCGGTCATAGATTTCCTAACTCGTGCTCCTTCCTATAATGCCCTCTTGGAGAAATATGAGGAAAAGCTTAAGTTGGTAAAAATGGGACCGCCTTTGTTCAAAACAAGTTGCCTAAGAAATTAGATGATCCAGGAATATTTGTTTTGCCTTGTAAGATAGGGAACTCCCAAGATTTCGATACACTAGCCGATCTAGGATCAAGCCTTAACTTGATTCCTTTATCTCTTTACACCACTCTTAAGCTAGGAAAGTTAGAGGAGACGAAAGTAATAATTGATCTAGCGGATGGAAGCGTGGCCCACCCGGTTGGAATGATTAAGGACATAATAGTGCATGTCAGAAGATTAACTATTTTGGCGGACTTTCATGTCCTAGATATGGTTAGTGATACTACATGCCCATTGTTAGTTGGAAGAGGATTTTTAGCGACCGCTAGTGCCATGATTGATTGTAAGGAATCTAAGATAGCGGTAGGAGAAGGTGAAACTTGGTCGGTCTATGATGTTAAGAAACATAGCTACGATAATGAGGAGGAACCAACACCTCATTGGGTAGACATGAATAGGAGACCTTCTAGATATGGACCTTGGATCAATGGAGACTTTATAGGACCTCAACGCCCATTTTATTTAGAGGAGGAATTCGTAAACCGAACACACTCGGTGGAGCAACTCTTAGCTAGGGATGTCGAATTAAACCCATTTGAGGATCCGTTAGTCTTTAGGAAAATGATTGAGTTTCTAGGTGTGTTGCCTATCAACCTAGGAATGAACAAGTGGAAGTGTGAAAGTGATACGAGTAAGTGGAATTGGGACAAGCCACCTAAGGAAGGTGACGGGTCATGGCATATGAAGATGGTACTATATGATCCGGATGGAGAGAAGTTTGAAAAGTCATACCGAACTAAGCGAACCGATAGGAAATTACAAACCAAGTTCGACCCTAAGGATGTCCTCGATGAGGAACTCACTCATATAGGATAGGGAATGACTTTGAGTCTAGCTACAAGACTCGTAAATAAAGAAAAGCGCTTCTTGGGAGGCAACCCAAGCTTTATTTGTTTGTTTGTGTGTTTATTTGCTTTTATTTGCTTCCGTATGTATGTTTTATTTGTATTTTTTATGGTTCATGTCTCAAATATAAATTGTGAAAATGCTTTATTTTGTTTTTAACTTCGTCTTAACTATATATAAAGGTATTTTGCAAAAGATAAGTGTAAGAGAAATCTAAATTTGTTTGTAAGAACAAGTTGAACATGAACAATAACAATACAAAATTAACATACATATTAGTACTTGTGTGACTCAAATGCTTGTATCGAGTCATAATGAATATTTTGCAGGATTCCAGGAATTAAGACATAGGTTTTTCTAGAAATTTTCCTGAAACAAAATATAAAATTTCTGTCAGATCAATTCTGACGGCGTCAGGTATTCCAACCTGACGACGTCAGGTGTAATTTTCTGAAAATTTTCCAGATTTTGTTTTTCTGCCGGAATTGTAAAGTTTCGTAAAATCTTTAACTTTTAAACTCCAGGAATCTGCAAATATTCATTACACAAGCATTATATCTTTACTTGCTTTCTAGGATTTATCTTTATAGAGTTTACCGCCGATTTTATGCGAGGTTTTTCGTGTTTGCTTTCTTAGTTGTTTAACAGGTTATATTGGACAAGAAGATGATTTAAATTTCTGAAGAGAAGCTTTTCTATGCTCATTTTCTTGGAGGAGGATCTAACCATGTTACCACATTATCCACACCGAACGCACCAGGGGAGTATTTGTTTCATTCTTTCATTTTCTTTACTTTTACATCTTTTAATTGAACATTGGGGACAATGTTCGGCTTAAGTGTAAGGGGGTAAATGAGGATACCTTAGAGACTACAATTGCACTTGATTTTTGTTTGTTTAATAGTAGATGTGTAATAAAACTAAGAGAAATATTTGTTAGGGCAATTTTAGCACCAAATTTAAATTTTTTTGCAACATATAGGAGTGAAACTTTAGTCTTAATAAGCGTCTCATGGATATGAGTTATATGACTAGCACAAAAACCGTACCACTCAAAAATTTCCACCCCAAAAATGTGAGGTTCGCCCCTAGATCTTTAGGAAAAAGCATTTATCTTTAATGCTTGTGAGTGTACCGGTAGTACTTAGATTCTAGAACTTGCGTTAGTGATTCATCCCGAGACCGCTAGTGAGACTACATTCGTGTAGTTAGGATTTACTACGTGATAAGAGGCAGTAGGATAACCCTTGTTTTAAACCCGTATTATAATTACATTGACTTCATTGGTTAAGTAATTCTCCCAAACCCTTGCGATGTACTCATTTTTAGTACACGATACCCCTAGTATACCATTCAGAGCCTATCTTTTTCGTTTCTAACTTTAAGCATTTTACTTAAAGGAAGAATTTGTTTACAATCCACCCCCAAATGTACACCCAAATCGCCTTAGCCTACCTTGTATGCACTCATCTTTAGTGCATTATTGTTATTTGTTTAAACCCTTTGTTAGTTGTCTAATTGATTACATGGTTGCTAAGTCGAGTCATATCTTGTATATATTGTTTTGGGACGATTGGGACTTATGGGTAAAGTACTAGTGTAATGGAGTAATGGGGACGAGCATCAATTATTACCCCCATATATGCGTTAATGTTTTAAAGTACTCCAAGTGTTTTGATTATCTTAATTCGAGTCATTAGAATAGTTACATGTAAAGTATGTAAAAGTTCAAGTGTAAGGGGAATGTGAATTCCCTATGATGTATTATTTTGGATGGTAGGGCAAGAGTGTATGATTAAAAAAAAATCAAAAAAATCAAGAAAAATGAAAAAAAAGTAGAAAAAGAAAAGAAAAACATACGGACTACCATCCCGTTTCTTTTATTTATGTTAATATAGTGTCTTGAAAAATACCAAAAAGAGAGTCGTAGTAGTTTAAGTTGAGTTGAGTCTTGGCTTAACAACGCCACATTGTACATGTAATTGACCAAGACAATTGACTTGCCACCAGTAAAATATCCTTTATCCAACAAACCGTGTTTATCATATCCCTACACCTAATGTTACAACCCTTTAAAAGACCTCTTTGATAGTTTATCCTAGGTGCTTACGCCAAAGTGGTGGAGGTTTTCGATCCTTTCCCAAGCCTATGGTAATCTATGTGCTATGACAGGTAGTGAGAGATATTTTTCCATTTTCATTCGTGATATATACATTTATAACACCCGAGAGATGAGAGTATCCAAACACTATTTGTGAGGTGCCAGTGTATAATTTCCGTGCTTATTTTGACTAAGGTAGAATGATCATTTGTTGTAATTACTTTTATATTAATGTTAAATGACCCCTAACTTGTATTTTGATTGGAATAAAAGCTCATTTGCTTGAGGACAAGCAAATCTCAAGTGTAAGGGTATTTGATAAGGAGAAATTTGTTACGCTTTTAGGGGGTCATTTAAGCCCTAAATCGTGTTTTTATGATCAATTATTACCTCAAATCGTTCCTTTTGTCAATTTAGGTACTTTGGATGAGAATTCTGGAAAATGGAGCATTTTGGACGTTTTTGGAGCAAAAAGTGAAGAAAATGACAAGGTCAAGAATCCATGCTGGAAATTGTACCTGACAACGTCAGATGTCACTACGTGACGCCGTCACTTGAAGACACAAGAGGTGGATATATGTTTGTACTAGACGCTCCAGTGAAGAATTGAAGAGTTAACACCTGACAGCGTCAGGTGTTAAAAGAAGTAGGCCGTCACGTGTTAAGCTAAAGAGAGACGGCCCAGAATATTTTTATAAGCGACGGCGTCAGACATGTGTGAAGGCGATCTGAGAACCCTAATCACGGCGATCTGACGGCGTCAGGATCTATAACCTGACGCCGTCAGCTTTGTAACTCTATATATAGTTTTGGATTTTTCATTTTTTAGTGTGGAACTTTGGTGCAACTTTGGAGACATAAACCCTAGCCGATTTTTACAGCTTTTGTAAGGGTTTCAAACCCTTCTTTCTTCCATGTTTAATTAAAGATAAGTTATCCTTTAATCATTCAATATGTCTATGTGTTGTTTGATTATATCGTATGCTTTTCTTTCTATTAACATGCTAGCTTAGGTTTATTAGTGTTTGCTTAGATCTAATGAAACCTAGTTGTTGATTATTGATTATTGATTTGTTATTGATTGTTATGGGTGATTGATTTAGCGTTAGGCTTAAGAAAACTGGCTAACTTCCTATACGGTAACTTGCTTGAACGTCTTAAGAAACGTAATCGGATATGTACTACGGTTTTATTGGTTGTGTTTAATGCATAAGTAACTATTAATGAGGCCATGATAGGATATTAAACGTGTCGTCATAGGAAGAGATATGAGCTTATAGCGTTGGGGAAGGACGTACACGCCCCCACAAATGGTATTAAGGAATGCAACCCTTCATCCACACAATTGTGACAAATCAATTAATCAATAAAAGATAGCTAGGGAGTAGTGAAATCTAAGTAAACACGTCTTCCTCACCATAAGAAGTTCACCATTTACTTTTCTTGTTATTTTATTTTATTTGTTTAAGTAGTTAATTTGGGTTAGTTGGCTAGCAACTAATTCCGCCCACTCTTCCAATACCCGAGATTTTTTACTTGCTTTCATCAAAACATAAAAATACAAAAAGAAACATCCCTCACCTTTAGACCTAGTTAGATTAGCTTCAATCCTAACGAACACTATTCCCTGAGAGAACGATCAATCCCCCGGTACTTGCCACTCACTATACTACATCGGTCAGGTACACTGCCTGGTGGGGATTGCAAGCTTCTCAAGATCCCTTGAGAAGTAAAACCTTTTGCAAGGTTGCAAAACCACGCATCACCTCATCATCAGAGTTTTCTTGAAAATCCTGCACAATACCATTAGAATAGAAAGCAGTGGATATGGGTGAAGTGGTCAGGGTCTTTTTGAACTCTTGAGCTTTCTTAGAGTCAGGATATCTCCTAGAGATTAAGTTTTCCTCATAGAGGAACTTTCCATAAATTTTAGGAAGCTCAAGATTCTGAAGATGATTAGCATTTCTCAAACCCTGAGAGAAGTTTAACCACTTCTCAGGGAGACTTTTGACAAAGCCAACATTGATTTCATGCTCAGACAAGGTGACACCATCATTGGTCAGTTCATTGAGAAGGGTCTTATAGCGGGTGTAGGTCTCTGAGAGACTTTCAGAATCTTTGGCCCTGAAAGTGTTGTACTCAAGTTTCAGGTCCATGATCCTGTTTTCCTTGGTATCTGAGGGACCTTCATAGCTATGAACCAAGTCAGTCCAAGTCTATTTGGCAGTTGGACAGTTTATTACTGATTCCATTATATCGTCAGGAAGACATGATATAATGATGCTTTTTAGGCGTTGGTCTTGATTAACCACCCTTCTCTCATCAGGAGTCCACTGAGCATCAGGTTTAATTAAACCTTGAGCAGTTTTAGGGACATATGGACCTTCATTAATGAGCTTAATGTAGTAAGGTTCCATCCCAGTCAAGTAGCAAAGCATACGCTTTTTCCACTTGTTGAATTTTCCAACTTCAAGTCGAGGAGCAGTAGCAGTATAGCTTGCTCCCTTTTTATCGACTAGTTGGGGTACATCACTATCAGCCATGGTAGGATCTTGATTTTAAAAACTTTGAGCACTCTGTTGTTTTAAAAGTTTTATAAACCAGAGGCTCTGATACCACTTGTTGCTCCCTTGTACTTAGTTAGTATTAACTAGAAAGTTAGACTAACTAAGCTCCATAACTTAGTGAAGTATAGATTAATTTGACAATAAGTAAAACGTAAAAGATAGAAGACAAGATATTTTTCAACATTTATATCTTATTAGAAATCAATCAAAAAATTATACCCAAGTGTTTGCGGAATAACACTTGGGATTGAAATGACAAGTATGGTGTAACTCCTCACTAAACCTAAGCTAAGCTTAAGTGACAACTAATGGTACAACTGAGCTGTCTCACGTACATGGTTGTTCTTTGGAGGAGTAAAAGTGTTTGTGAATGTCTAAGCATTAATTGCACAAACTTGACTTTTACTCCTCTTTATGATCCTATTTATACACAAGTATAAACAATCGTTATCCTAAAAGACAACTGCTAAAAGACAACTATGACATAAGCCTACTTTGGACAAAATGCATAGGCATTTTGTCATTGTTACACATGACTATAAGTAGTAAAGGACAAGGCTGCTTTCCATTCTTCAGTGTTGACACACTTCTTGGTTTTATGCCCATTCAGGGTAAGTTGACCTTTGCATGATAAGGACCATCCCTTATCCATTCAAACTTATCCCGCCTTTACTTCAGTCTTCATGTCTTCAGTCCTTAATTGCTCAGTCTTCATTATTGGTGAGGAGACTTGGGGATTCAGTGAGCTATTGTCATTACTCATTGAATCCATCACCTTCTTCTTTGGCTCAGGTATCATTCACTGAGTTTCGCCTCACTGAATGGAGAACCTTTCTTCATAGACTCGTTTTGAGCTTCTTAAAGGTGACTCACTGAATGACTGTTCATTCAGTGACTTGATTTGTGTTTAAGGTTATCAAACACTTAGGTTATTTTATGTTCAAATCCTAGATTAAGGGAGTTTGGGAATTCACTGACCCAACACACTCTCTTCCATGGACGCGTCTCCTTATGATATTAGTCATTTGGCTCGACTTTAGCATATGATGAGACTGCATAACAATGAATCGTTTTATGCTTAATGTATTAACGATACCTAAGAAATAATAACAACGATACAAGAATCTAAGATTATGTTTGTTTTTTTTTTTCTGATTTATATCATTCATAAACATAAGTTTTGTCTAATTATAATTAGTATTTTTTTGATAACCATTTTTCTTAATTTCTATGCATGTTAACTAAACCAACACCGTTCGATTCTAGCTAGTGTACTTAAACACCATTTTGTGGTTCTAAGAAATTATGAATGTTTTAAATGTGCAGTGAAGGTGGCGGTATATTAAAGTAGATTAGATAAATAGTTCATGTCGTTTCCTCTTCCTCTTCCTAATCCTCCTAGCTGCCATCAACATCGCTTTTCTTCTTCTATGCCATCAAATTCGTCCTTCTGGACGTCACTGGTAAACCATGCAAGAGTTGTCTTTTATGATTGAACTAGATAGAAGGTAAAGCAAACATGTCAGGTTGAGACTTATCCATCTGTCTCGGTTGGTGACGGACATAACATTCCGGTCACCAATACAGGTCGTAGCATTTTGCCTACTCCTTCTCAACCCCTTTACTTAAATAACGTCCTTATTACCCCTCATATCGTCAAAAATCTTATATATGTCCATCAATTTGTCTGTGACAATAATTGCACTGTTGAATTTGATCCTTTTGGTTTTTCCGTCAAGGATTTCATGTCACGTCGGGTGCTTCTCCGATGTGACAGCACGGGCAACCTTTACCCTGTCACGGCCCCGTGTCCTATTCCCCAAGATCTTCTTGTAAGTCAACATACGTGGCATCAGCACCTTGGACATCCAGGGAGCGAAGTGCTACGACGTCTCGTCTCAAATAATTTTTTATCCTGTATTAAGGAGAAGCCACCTGTGCTTTGTCATGCTTGCCAGCTTAGCAAACACGTTCGACTTCCATTTGTCAGTTCTGATACTATTGTTAATGCATGTTTTGATGTTATTCATTCTGATGTATGGACTTCACCAATTTCGAGCCTCTCGGGTTTTAAATATTATGTTTTGTTTTTGGATCACTATTCTCATTTTGTTTGGGTCTACCCGTTGATAAATAAATCTGATGTATTATCAAAATTTGTTCTATTTCGCAAGTACTTTCACACTCAATTTAACTAAGAAATCAAATAGTTTCAGTGTGACCATGGCGGTGAATTTGATAACCGCACCCTACATAAACTTTTTGCCGACAATGGCATTCAGTTTCGTTTCTCATGCCCCAAGACATCTCAACAAAATGGAAGTCAGAACGAATGATTTGTACCATCAACAACCTCATTCGAACCCTACTTTTCCAGGCCAACCTTCCACCAACCTTTTGGGATGAAGCTTTAAACATGGCTGTCCATTTAATCAACTTCTTACCTTCCACAGCTATTGCCAACGAAATCCCGTATACCCGACTGTTTGGCCAAAACCCGAATTATAGCCTTATACGCACATTTGGTTGCTTATGTTACCCTCACTTATATCCTAATCACAAACTTGAACCACGCGCCACACCCTCCATCTACTTGGGACAAGCTTCAAATCATCGTGGGTATCATTGCCTTGACTTAAACACAAATAAAATAATCATTTCTCGCCATGTAACCTTTGATGAAACTGTTTTTCCATATGGCACTCCTAAACCAACATCGGCACCCAAATACAATTTCTTGGATGACTCACCCGATATAAATCCTCCATTCATTCCATCCGCCCCCGTTGTGCAACCCACCATGCCTCAACCCACAAACGAGCCAACAACACCAATTCCCACCAGTCCTAATACAGCCCAACATCACGCAAACCATGACCCATCACCATCCCCATCACCACCCACCGGCCAACAACAGACACCAAATACATCACCACCCGTGCAAAAAACACCAACATATTATCCCAAATCCTCCTAATAACCCAAACCCTGTCTCAATTGATCCCTTGGTCACACGATTTCGTGTCGGGACTAATCGTCCTACTGAGCGTCTCAATATGCATGTGTCTTTGGTTTCACCATTACCAAAAACCTATCGTGATGTGTTTACTGATCCAAATTGGCAAAATGCTATGCGTGATGAATACACTGCACTTATTAAGAATGGAACTTGGACTCTTGTGCCTAGGCCCACGGACACCAACATTATTCGCTCTATGTGGCTTTTTCGCCATAAGTACTTGGCTGATGGCACTCTTAGTCGCTACAAGGCTCGTCTTGTGGCGAATGGTAGTAATCAATTGGATGGGGTTGATGTAGATGAGACATTTAGTCCGGTGGTTAAACCGGGCACTATTCGGACTGTTCTGAGTTTACTTCTTGACATTGGCCGATTCATCAGCTTGATATCAAGAATGCTTTCTTACATGGTGCCTTAGCTGAGACAGTTTATATGCACCAGCCTCCGGGGTTTCGGGATCCACTACATCCGGATTATGTGTGTTTATTGCAGTGGTCTCTGTATGGGCTCAAGCAAGCCCCTAGAGCATGGTTTCAGCGATTTGCATCCTATATCACTCGGGTCGGGTTTTCTCATAGTCGTTGTGACTCATCTTTATTTATATACAGACAGGGGACGGATACTGCTTACCTGTTATTATATGTTGATGATATTGTTCTTACTGCTTCCTCCGAGATCTTGTTGCAGTGGATTATTAGATCCTTACATCAGGAGTTTGCTATGACAGATCTGGGTCCTCTTAACTATTTTCTGGGTATCTCTGTTACACGTGATTCTTCCGGGTTGTTTTTATCTCAGAAGAAATATGCTATTGAGGTTTTGGAGAAGGCACATATGGTTAATTGTAATCCCAGTCGGACTCCTGTTGACACTGAGTCTAAACTGGGGGATGATGGTGATCCAGTATCTGATCCTACTTTATATCGGAGTCTTGCAGGTTCTCTTCAGTATCTCACCTTTACTCGCCCAGATATATCTTATGCAGTTCAGCAGGTTTGCCTTCATATGCATGACCCTCGAGAGCCTCATTTCTCGGCTCTCAAACGGATTTTGCGTTATGTTCGGGGTACCTTAGACTATGGGTTACAGTTGTTTGCATCTTCTACTACATCCTTGGTTGCTTATTCGGATGTAGATTGGGCCGGTTGTCCCACTACTAGGAGATCGACTTCTGGGTATTGTGTATTTCTTGGAAACAACTTACTCTCGTGGTCCTCTAAGCGTCAACCGACGCTTTCTCGTTCTAGTGCAGAAGCAGAGTACCGTGGGGTTGCCAATGTTGTTGCTGAGACTTGTTGGTTACGGAATTTACTGCGTGAGCTACACACACCTTTATCTTCCGTTACGCTTGTCTACTGTGATAATGTTAGTGCTGTGTACTTATCCTGTAATCCGGTTCAGCATCAGCGTACGAAGCACATTTAGATAAACATTCACTTTGTTCGAGACTTGGTTGCCACTAGACAGGTTCGGGTTCTTCACGTTCCCTCTCGCTACCAATATGCAGATATCTTCACGAAGGGCTTGCCATCTACCCTGTTTGAGGAATTTCGATCAAGTCTCAGTGTCCGGTGTCCTCCCGCTTCGACTGCGGGGGAGTATTAGGCCCATAGTATGTTTGTATCGCAATGGGCTCTAGCCCGCTTTCTTGATGACTCTGTGTACAGCTATATATGTGTATCATTGTAATTTGTATGATCAATCAATCGAGATATTCGACATATCCTCTATACCGAAAAGAGACTTCAGATATTAGTAAGAATAATATAATGTCATTTTATCTTGCTCCATTTGAGTTTGTTCATCATGTTCCTTTTATAAAGGAATAGAGTTTTATTAACAAAATTATGTTGATATAATGAGCAATTATTTTCTCTTTGTTTAAATTATCCTCTGATTCAAAAGAAGATTAACCCTCAATAGTTCATACACATGCATATTTAAAGGTTAAAATTTAATTGAGTAACTGAAGACCAAATAAACAAGATCCGGTTCAGATTCTGCACACCTTAATAAGATCCAATTTCATTTCAGCTATTTGTATTTTCTTCCATTTGACCCGTTTTTAAATTGGCCCATTTCGACCCGACCTCTAATAAACGCTGACTGCAGTAAATTATATTTTCATCGTCATCATCAAATCTTCTAAGTAATTTAAGACCCAACACATGGATATATCAGCAGTTTTTTTTTTTTTTTTTTTTTTTTTTTTTTTTGAAGGGCAATTTTTTCATGCTCTATATACCACCTATCTCACAATATATCTCACAAATACCTCCAACGAGGCTTGAACCCACAACCTTTAAGTTGGTGGGCAATTCACATACCACTGGACCAAAGGTCTTGGGTATGTTAAGCAGTGTTGTTAATAAACAAAATTAAACTTTGGATAAACGATCAAGGGTGATTTTACTTTTTTTAAAAGTGAGATTTCCTTTAAACTATTACCTTTTATAATTAATATAGCAGCTATTTATAATACCAAGCAAGAGCTGTTGCTATACATATGTTATGTAGAATGTGATTGTACCCTTGCAGATTGAAAAGTTGAAGGCAATACATATGGTGTTACATCAAGTGATACATTATGTTATTTACAGGCTCGCTTGACAAGATTGGAGCAGGTTTTAAAATTGCTAAAAGCCATTCTTGCTAATTGCTTCCCTTTAATGTTAGTGATTTAGGCTAAATAAGTAACTCTATTTACAATGCTACATGACTGGAAAAAGTTAAAAGATCTCCTTCAAGCTTCTGTAATCATTTCAATCATGCACCCTTTTTTGTCAGTTGCTTTCTACGCATGCATTTGGGTAATGGGTCAAAATGAGTTCGTTTTGTAACAGTAGGGTCAACTTCAGTCAACTGCTAACAACTTTTCCGTTGTTCCTATTTTATTTCCATTTACAAAAACGAATGTTTTACTTATAACATGAACCATAGTGTAGCACCGAAAAGGAATATACACACAAAAGCATAATGCTTAAGTGTTACGTTGTTGTAAATGATATTCTAATACATGGGGTTATAAACTAGTGTGATGATGATAAATTTTATTTTCAATTAAAATCTTTCAGGAAATGAAATTTGGAATCTATTCAGCGTATTAGATATCATACAAAAACTTTCTGAAAAGGTGTGTATGTTCAACTTGCAGCCTAATGACGAACGACAAGCTTCCATCATTGATCGGGCTTGGTAACACAAAACCCAAACCTTCCACCACTAAACCACCAGGTCCCATGAAAATTGGTCTGCCCCATCCAAAGTCGGCATCATGAATCGGAAGCCTAGACCAGCTTGTTATCCCAAGATTTGCCAATTTATAAGTCTGAACAATCCCACTACCCAGAGCCTTTAGATCGGGCTGTAGTTCCAAATAGTCTATTGTTGATCTTAGATAATCGCTGTTCCTCATCACTAATGCATCGCGGATTTTACTCGCAGCATACCAACTAGGATTAGATTGAATTTCGCCTGCTACTGCTATAGGAGTGGTTGTGAAGACAACATTCCCAAAATAGCCTGCTGGCAAATTAGGCTGAAAGCGGGCCCGCCCATCAGTGGCAATGTAAAGCTTGGTTTCCTGATCATCTGGCAACCCACGGGCTTTACACATGCACTTCCAAATATGGCCCGAGAGCAACTCAAAAGAGCTGTAGTTTATTGTGTTGCCATCTTCTTTTGATTTCACTTTGAGCATATCGAGTTGGTAACGTGTTATCTTGAAATTTGAGGCCACTGTTTCATTTGATTGGGTTTGAAGTGACGATGATTTCATTGGTGGAGGGGGCTTGTATTCGACGTGCTCAAAGACAGGCTGTGGTGGGTCCCGAGCACGGAGGATGGTTCGGTCAATGAAAGGGGGTAGTACAGTGAGGTCAACGCCACGAGCCATTTCTGACCATGTTTTGATAAAGTGCATCGCAGATAACCCATCCGCAACATAATGCTGCATCCCAACTCCCAGTGAAACTCCCCCACATTTGAAGTAAGTTACCTGCTCCAATTTAGACATGAAAGAGAAGACTAGCGTTAACGTTATACTTTATCAAATTAATCATATTCTTTTTTATGATAAATTATTGGGAAATGACAAGAATAGCCATTTTTACCAACATACTTCACAAAATACCCAATTTTTATCAAAAAAGTCGGAAATACCCACAAAATCTGCAAGGTTTGCGAATTTTTTGAAAAAAATCGCAATGTTTGACTTTGCGAGGTCAAACCTTGCGAATTTTTAGAAATTGCTCCCTTTTCCTTTGGTTTTCACGCTTAGCTCAAAATACAAAAGTTGTAGATCTCTCTTTTCTTGTCAAGTGGCTTTTTAAATCACGCAAAAAGAAGTTCGTATGAGGAAGTTATGGCGAAAATACCACAACAACTAAACGAGAAAAAGTTGTGGTATTTTGGCCATAACTTTCTCATACGAACACCTTTTTGGGTGATTCAAAAAGCCACAAAACGAGAAAAGAGAGATCTACAGCTTTAATTTTTTGAGCTAAGCGTGAAAACCGAAAGAAATGGGAGCAATTTCCAAAAGTTCGCAAGGTTTGACTTTGAGAGGTCAAACCTTGCGATTTTTTAAACCTTGTGAATTTTTAGAAATTGCTCCATTTCCTTCAGTTTTCACGCTTAGCTCAAAATATAAAAGTTGTAGATCTCTCTTTTCACATCAAGTGGTTTTTTGAATCACACAAAAAGAAGTTCATATGAGAAAAGTTATGGCCAAAATACCACAACGACTAAACGAGAAAAGTGTTGTGGTATTTTGGCCATAACTTTCTCATACGAACTCCTTTTTAGGTGATTCAAAAAGCCACTAAAAGAGAAAAGGGATATCTACAACTTTCATGTTTTGAGCTAAGCGTGAAAAACAAAGGGAAAGGAAGCAATTTTCAAAAATCCGCAAGGTTTGACTTTGCGAGGTCTAACCTTGCGAAATTTTAAAAAAAAAAAAAAAAAATCGCTAACCTTGCAGATTTTGTGGGTATTTCGGCTTTTTTAATAAAAATTGAGTATTTTGTGAAGTATGTTGGTAAAAATGGGTATTTTTGTCATTTTCCCTAAATTATCTATAGAATTAAATAACAAAAGGGCCCACCGACCTAACCCACTACTAATCTTATGACTTTACGCTGTTAACCCACCGTAACTTGAACATTTTGTCATTTCCAAATTTTTATATAAACTCTTTTAGGGTTTTTAGAGTTTTTGAAAAAAATCAAACTTCACTAGAAACCCTCGTTAATAAAGATAAGCAGTTGAAGCTTGTAATAACTCATGAATTATGGCGCCAATTTATACAATGACATGATACAGTTTACCTGCAAGACGAGCAGAGGAATGGATTCAATTTCTAGTGTGTAATTGACGGCTGGGATAAGCATCCGGAGTTCCATCGTAGGTGCAAAATCATCAAAATCATCAACTACACCATCTGACTCTGCTTCCACAAACAAGGCACCTTGTCCTTGACAATCAATCTCAATCCGGCCACTTTCATCTTCCTTTAATCTTCCTCCCAATGGATAAAAAGAAACCAACGCTCTACTGAGAGCGTCTTTCAATACTTTTGCATCGAAAAAGTTATCAGCGCCATTGGACCGGTAAAAATACACGCTGGGTGTGTGAATATTCGGGACTATAAGGTCGAGATTTGAGTTCCATATGTTTGTCCTTGGTTTCTCCTCTGCAGGAATCACCATTGTCGATTCTCTTACCAAGATCTTCATTTTACCAGCTGCAAATGATGAAAAATGAATAGCTTTAATCATTAATAACCAAAATGCAACTATTTGAATAGAATTTTACAATTATTCATGTAAGAATAACGAAGGATTTACCTTGTAACAATGTGATGAAGATTGGAGAGAAATTGTGTACTATAAATGGTACAGCTTCTAAAGTATTTATGCATATATTTTCGGCTGGAGATAGCACTCATTTTTTAAACATACGAATCAATATCATGATATCAAATTGTTATTATTTTATTATTAATAACAATTAATTTGGACAAGAGTGACACAATATTCGCATGTTAATATTAAAAAATAAGATCTCATTAGATTCTGATACTTTTTTATTTGTTTTTTTCTATTTCTAATGAAAAAGATGTTTGGCAATAATACATTACTTTACAAATCTCGCAGGCACCAAAAAAAACCATCTTCTACATGAAATCAATTCAACAATTGCATAGAAGAGACTAAAGGTGACAAAATGGGTGTATCTCGAGTTATTTCTTACTGTGGCAAAACGAATGTGCAGGGCTGCAATCACCCACAAATATAGTTAACTGTGTTTTTCTAATTTATGCATTTATAATGTAATGATTATGTTTCTTGTAAGCATTTGTATACACTTCCAATGGCTTTCAACGTGTTTGACCAATTTGGCCTGTTTTCTTCGAAGTTAAATTCTTCAGCTTGACCCATTCGACCCACTAAATATAAAAATAGCCCAAATCGCCCCAGTTATTAGTTGATGATTTAAAACTTGCCACCTCTAGAATAGACCATAACTTGTCCATTTTTACCTTCCTTGCACAAAGCTGCAACATAAACAGTTGCCACAAAAAGTAAAAGAAAATAGTAAAGTTTACCTTTGGGTTCCTCTTGCTTTCCTCATCCTCCTAGTCATCATCGTCTTCTTCTATGCCATTAAACTCATCCCCCTAGACAGCCTCACCCGTGAACCATGAAGCAACATGGGTATGATTTTGCCTTGGTCGTTTGAACTACATAAAAGGTACAAAAACATGTCAGGTTGAGACTACAGATACCAGTAAAAATAATAATATTATATCACTCATGCAATGCCCGAGTCTTGCTCCATTTGATTTTGAAGTTCTTGAGCTGCCAAAAGAGATTCATAATGGCTAAAACACACATAACTCGTCTCAGGCTTTAGTGATATACCCTATCATTTTAATAGATGGGTAGACTTTTATTATATAAAGTATGTAAAAATAGTGAGACCGTTACTTTCTCTTTCGTTTTGATTTCCGCTCTGGTTCAAGAAGGTTAATACTACATACACATACAATTTTGAAGCCATTATATAAAGAGATTCATAATGGCTAAAACACACATAACTCGTCTCAGGCTTTAGTGATATACTCTATCATTTTAATAGATGGGTAGACTTTATTATATAAAGAATGTAAAAATAGTGAGACCGTTACTTTCTCTTTCGTTTTGATTTCCCCTCTGGTTCAAGAAGGTTAATACTATGGGTAAAAGGGATTTTTCACCCTGGTAAAATATAAGAAGGTTAATACTACATACACATACAAGTTGAAGGTTGAGATTCAATGGACTTGGTAAAAAATGAAAATAAACACGATTCAGTTCAGATACTGTACAGAATAAAAAATCAAATTTCAGTTTAGTTATTTGCATTTTTTATCCATTTGATCCTTATAACTTTTTGTTAATTTGGTTGGTTTTGACCCGACCCAACCTGACCTTTACATAAGTGAGGAGTGTATTAGCAATAACACAATTAAAGTAAGACTTACAATGTGAATAAAAGCTCACAGTTTATCTCCATAACTCCATGTGTGTAATACGATCACTTGTAGGTGTAGTAACAATGCTTGGTAGCATATCCTCAGTAGCCAGGCAAGACAAATTTCTACTAAAATCACTCTGCTTGATCCATTCTTAACCACTTTTGATAAACACCATATGCGCTATTAAAATCACTTGCCTTGAAATACTGTTTTATAAGTACTTGGAACGGTACATGATCGATTACTAAATTGGAATTTTGTAGCATATCAAAAGTGAAGAATCTCTCTGCCTCCTTAACTTTACCTCTCAAACAATAACCTTTTATCAATTCCGTGTATGTGACAACATCTGGATCATACCCTCTTTTTAACATATCATCATAAACTTGATGAGCAGAAAATAGGTGTCCATATTCAGATTCCGCACCTACCAATAGATTATAAGTGACTGTATCAGGCAAAGGACCAGCCAAAAGCATCTCTTTCATTAGTGAATGAGCCTCAGCTACTTCTCCACAATTTATATACATGTGGATCAAAGCATTATAAGTAAATACATTCGGCGAAACCCCATATGCCATCATCTGTTCCCTGATATGTAAGGCTTTCTGCTTTTCTCCATGTTTACCGTATCCATCAATGATCATGTTCCAAGTGATAGGTGCAGGAACCATGGAATTTTTTAACATACAGATAAGTAATTCATGAGCTGCAACTACACCACCAATCATACATAGCCCTCCGATGAGTATTTTGTATGAGATTCGATCTGGACCAACACCCATTCTTGACATAACAGTGTAAAGATAACAAGCCTCATCAATTCTCCTGGACTTAACAAGTCCACTCATGAGAGTGTTGTATGTAAAATTATCAGGAAGTAAACCAATTTTAAACATTTCACTTACATATTTATATGCAACAATCACATCACCGCTCAAACAAAATCCATTGATGATAACATTATATGCAACAACATCCACTTCTTTACTCCGTTCACAAATCTCTCCCCAAAGTGTGAGAGCAAGAGACGTATCCCCATTTTTGAAAGAATTGTCCATTAGTATTGTCGATGCTATAAGACTCCTTTGACTATTTTCATCTGTTAACTTCGAAAGAAGTACTCTAGCTTCCTCTGAAAGGCCTTTCTTACAGAGGGCATGTACCAGAATGTTAAAAGTAACTATATTTGGTTTTACCTTACCATCAGTCATGGTTGACAAGAGATCAAGAGCTTTATCAATATCGTCAGAAGCACAATAACCCTTCATCAAAGTGTTGTAGGTAGCACAATTTGGATGCGGACCCGAGTAACACATCTCTCTTACAAGCAACTCTGCCTTGTCTAACATACCAACTTTACAAAATCCATTTATAAGGTAATTATGTGTTACTACATCTGGAACAACACCTTCATGTATCATTTTGTTACGCAACCACAATGCTACTCCCAACCTGCCTTCTAAACTCAAATTCCTGATTGTATCTACATGTTTAGTGTAACCTGCCTTTAAAGTGGAGTCGTAATGGTCTATATGTCCCCATGACATGCTTTCCCTAAAAATTTCATCAAAATCATCATAATTATACAACAAGTAGAAGAAGCTAAAATAAACGCATTTCTAAAAGACTAAAAGATTTTTAAACAAGTATATAATATGATAGCAATTTCCCCTGTATATCATCTAGGTAAGAACCAAACCCGTACTCTTGTTGGACCTCTGCAGAAGGTCCAACATTATAAGATGAAACTAAGATTAATCAACTTGTAAATCTGATCTAGTGACGTGACAGTGGAGTGTGGACCCATGATCCAAACAAATAAATTGTCCCTCAAGTTTAGCTTCAAGACAGAAACAAAGTTCTGATTTAGTACTCCTTTACCAACTTAAAAATTTACAAGATTGCTTAAAGTAAACAATAATACATAAAAGGCTTAATAAGTTGTTTCAGTATGTGATATTGCGAACCCTCCTTTACCCAAAGAAGATAATCGTTTTAGCATGTGAAATTGTGAACCCTGGTACAACAGCTAGTGCTAAGAGTTACCAACAGTATAACATACAGATGCCATGAAGACACACCCTATCAGATTATCTCAAGAGAGAATATATGCATTATACAGAGTCAACAAAACACAATCTAAACCAGCTAGCTAGATCTTGTACATGGTATTAAAGCCCTTCAATCATGTCCTAAAGTACGAACTTCTTCTAGTTATCTAGACAGCACAGCAATCTGTTACATGGTTACTGTTTATAGGTTACCCACACATATGGTTATACTATTTAGGCACCTCAAAAGCAACGAATGCTCCCAAGTAGACTTAAAAGTAGGAAGAAGCACATGAAAACCGAAAGGTTATAAAGAGTTCATAGAAAGATCTTTTTGGGTTTTTATAAGTTATGAAACTAATTGCAGATGAGGGGCGCATCTCTTATTAATATAAAGCTCTCCGCCTCCTTGAAATATCATAAAAACGAACTCTTTATATCTAGCATTCTAGCTCCTCTTAAATAATACCTTACTTTGCTACAAGTGTCAAGTGTAATCTAATGTGACTCTGCAAGTCCCTATAAGATACAAGGAAAGGTTGGAATACTCTAGAGAACCCTACAAGTCCCTATAAAATTGCAGTTATTCATGTTCGTATTTGCAAGACATTAATGTGACTCTGCCTTACGTAAAACATACAGCCCATGACAATATGATTACCAGGTTATTTAATCTGAAAAATACAATACATTTTCCTTTGAGGTTTTATTGCACAACTGAGTTCACATGTCTGAATGCACCCACCAAAGCCTAGCAGTTCAAGGTGGCCCGTCAACCAAGAGGTTGCGGGTAAAAGTACCAACAGAGACAAGTGTGTATCAATATTTTTCGTTCAAAGAATGTCTATGAACATCCTTTACAGTGAAAAAATCTAGAAAAATCTTTCAGTGATCTGAGAAACGCATAAGAAACACATGAAGGCAAAAGTTCTAGAAATATCAACACTAAGATCAAGTCGAGTGATGTATCAAGTTAGCATTCCCTATGTGTGTAAGGAAAAAGGTTAAATGACTGGATGTATGAACTCATAAAGTCTTCAAAGGATAAATATGACCTTTGCTGCTTGAATGACTTTGTATATATGATGTGCTATTGTCAAAAAAAAAGAAAAAAAGAAAAAAAATAATAATAATAAAAAATGAAAACAAGGTTGATAACACACAATTCAAGATTCATTTTCTTATTTAAACAAGTGGCCCTTGGCCCAAAGGTATCAGCTGAGTTTTATGACCCTTAAGTGGGATAAATATTTTTATGGAGATGGGTGTCTAACTTTGTTGACTGTCTTAATAAAAAAGTACACAAACAAGGCATTTAGCTACAACCTAATAATTGTTCTCGTTAACTTGAAAAAGTCAAAATGAGAAGGGTACTGCTGGTTAGCACATGATTACCTATAAGTAGGAAATGATCTTTTGGTATAAACTAAATCGTAGGTTAACTTAGCAAGTCATAAATCATAGGCAATATTTCACATGCAAAAATAACTAAGTTGCACTAGCCCAGAATGCAAAAATCGTATACTAGTCGTAAAATATGACAGTTTCCAAAGCAATAAAGCATGTACACTCGTACCATTATATAGCAAGCTAGAATGTGTAAGTCTAACCTCATAAGCTTCAACCGCTCCAAACTGCACTTTAAAATGGCATCCAACACATTAAAGACCACCTCAGAATCCCCTCCACCCTCGGACTTTTTATCAGGTAGCGGCCAATCTTGTGTTCTCTGCTGATTGTTACTTCCAATTGCTTCAATAACATCTTCAAAAGCAAACGGGAAGAGCTTATTGTCCTTAGAATTCCTACACATGTATTCAGTTCGGCAATTCAGAATAATGAAACCGCAGTTTTAAAATGTCACACGTTATACAAGACCATATCCCATGCAGTCCCCTAGCAATAAATTGCAGTAATTTCTATATTCCTAAAGCGAATAATGTAAATCACTAAGTTATATTGCATATTAAACATGACATGATTGCAAATAAGTTAGCAATACGTAGTCATGTACAGATTCGACTTGCCTACAGAAATCAAACTATAGCTTTCTAGTCACTAGTACAACTTCCGTCCACAACGTAATTACGATTTTATGGTAAAACAAACTTCTTTTTACTTCGACCTATATAACTCATCAATAATGGTAAGTAACAGTCCATTGTAAATAAAACTTAACAGTCAATTCTATATCAAATCAGATATTAAAACCAATCAGGGGTGGCATAGAGGTAAATAGATTGTGACCATCGTCACTAAAATGTGAGAGGTCACGCCAACCTTCCAAAAAAGGGGAGAGTTTTTCCATAAATTAGTCAGCCAAAAGTTCGGAAACCATGGTTAGCCAAAAAAAAAAAAAAAAAAAAAAAGAATCTTAACAAAAGTCTGATTAATTACAGTGTACCTAAAACCTGTAAGTTATTATAGTTGAAGACTTGCAAATAAATTAACAAAATGTAGTCACGTTATGTACATGTTGGAGCTGCCAGAAAACAATCACTTCATCCAAAAGACGCAAACAAATCTAAACTTAAACTAAAACAAACTTTTATTTTCTTTCTACGTATACAATACATTAAAACTCTAAGCTGCATTTGTGAATTTAAACGAATACACATAAGTCCTCGCATTTCCATGACATATGGTGATAAAATCACAAGTACATAATTCAATTACCTGATGTAAAATATATATATAGAACTTATTAATTCTTTTAAGTAACATTTCGACAAAAGGCGAATTGAATTATAAAACTATGTGCACATTCAAATAAAAATTAGTTACCTGATGATATCGTTAGTAGGGTGTTTGGAACAAAGAATGTGTGAGAATAGATGAGAAATGCGGTATTTAATTAAATCTAGTGTTTGGAAACCGGTGTTAAAAAACCGATTAAATAGGATATGTGAATCTTCTGCTAACATCAATACCTGCAATTATTATAAGATATAAAAGGGTAAGAAATTAATAATTTTTTAAAATTTACAGAAATGAAGCAACTTACGGTGGTCATCTTCGGCGGTGGTGGATCTGATGGAGGCTGTGGGTGGGGGTCTTCAAGGGTAGTATATCAGTGACTCTATGCTTAACAAATGGTTAGATGTGAAATATATAAAGTGTGAAAAGAGAAATGAGAAACAAGTGGTTCTATGGTGTAGTGGTTAGCACTCTGGACTTTGAATCCAGCGACCTGGGTTCGACTCCCGGTAGGACCTTTTTTTTCAGATTTATTGTTTATTTGCATTTTAATTCACGAGTTGTGTTATAGTTTGTTTGATGTAAAACGAATGGACAAAGCCTAGTTACTTTATACATCACAAAAACCGTAAAATTGAGTCAAGTTTAAATGAAAAGAAAATTCATGTATTGTTATGGATAGATGAAGACAAAAAAAAAAAAAAAAAAAAAAAGTACCAAAACAAGTAAATACATACAAAATGTAAAAATTTAACCCAAATTGCTCTTGGGAAGGTGATAGACTTATAGTCAATAAAAAACAATCCCTAAACTGAGGGTCGTCTTTGAGTTTTTGGAGATCCTATGCAAAAACCTGTAATAAGGCCTTCTAAATCTAGTGTCTTATAGAAAATAACACTGCTTTATAAGATATAATATAAACTAGCTATTTAGACGTTCAACATATGATCATTTTAAGATACTTTTTTACCTAATTTGCTTTTATCTTCGAGGAAAATATGTGTACACATGTATATAAAATTTTAGTGAGACAAATTTTGGAGCCTCTGAAAAAAAATTAAGGCCCTAAGCGATCGCCCACATTACCCACCCTCGAGGACAGCGCTGCCTAAATCATTGGCTCTTGCAGCAAATTGAAAAAAATCTAATACCTTATACATCAATTGAAAAACATCCACGTGTATGGTTGTCCCGACCCAAACCCGAAACCGGTAAGGCTTATTAGGTTGGGTTAAATCGGGTTAAAAAAGTCTTTTCGGGTTGTTTTGACCCGAACCCGATAACTCGATAGTTTTATCGGGTCGGGTTAGGGTTATAAAATTATTGCTATCGGGTTATCGGGTCAACCCAATAAGACTGGAAAATAAATATTTAGTTTGTTCTCCTAATATTTTTAAAAACCCAATACCACTACACCAGTTTTAAGATATTGAAGTTATGCTACTGGAATGGAAGTTATTCAAGTTATGCTATTTTTGTGGTGATCAAGGTTGTATTGTATATTAACTTCACCAGTAATATTTTTAAATTTGGTTTGACAAAGTTTGAAGGCTTAGCAGTAGGGCTAAAAGGAGTATTGGGACATGGTATAATGAACGGAGTTATAGAGATGGTTGGGCTCAGATGTATAGAATGATGCCTGGCATGAATGATTATCTTGATATTTCTGTGAGGTGGCAACTGCAGAATGATTATCTGATAGCCTTAACAAAAGGAAATGTATTTCTTTATCTGATGTGACAAGGCCTTTATATTGGATGATGCCTTACATGGATGCCTAGGTATAATCCTGCTGTGCGGATTTAGCTGCAATTGTGGTTATGGCCTAGCCTTCATGGAGGAAATTTAATCTAATGCAAATGGTCTTGACAGTCATGACTTATGAGGCATGTAAGCTTTGAGGCTTAACTGGATTTAGCTTAAGTTTTAAGGTTGTATGTGAAATGTAGTGATTGTTAATGAAAATATGAAGTATAGAAATTAGTTGGTGTTGTATCTTTTCTTGTATATTCATGTTGGATCATTAGATTGTTTTTTATCCTGATTTTCTTGTAAAAGTTATGGTTGTTTGGTGTTAATATATCTTTATATTTTCATCATTGTTTATTTATTTACTAGACGAGTACCCGTGCATAGCAACGAGATTTTATAGCGACAAATCGTTTTGTGTAAAAAAAAAAGTTTATGGGTTATAAACGAAAAATAATAAAAGTTTGAAGATTTGGTGATTAAACATAATGTTTTGAAACCCGGTTCGACCCGGGTGGTTCAACCGGTTGAACCGTTCCGATCGAAAAACGGGTCGATTTAAACCGAGTCAACCCGACGGGTTGGGTCGAAAACGGGTCAAAGTAAACCGGATCAACCCGCCGGGTTTGAAGCGTCCCGGGTCAACCCGGTTTTCGCTATGTATTAATAGTTTCCTTTTAAAATATATGTTTTCAACACTTCCTTTTTTAGTTTCAACTTTTCACTTTTTACTTTTTGGTTTTTCCTTTATATATAGTATAGCAGGGTACCCGCGCGTTGCGGCGGCGGGTACCCTGTAACGATTAACTGGAGAAATAGATCTCGATGAGACCTGATTCACCAGTTTGTATCGGTTTCTACAGGTCCTCTCTGGTTCGTTTTTGGATGACTTTTATTGGTTAGCCGAACCGGTGGCGACACTGGTTCTCGGTTGAACACGTTGGTCCGGTCCGATTTGATATTCAATTTCTTGTTAGCTTGTATGAATCTTTGTGTGTTTTATTAATTTGTATAATGTGTATAATAACATGTACTTTTCATTTTAGGGTGTTTTAAAAATAACATTAATTAGTGTATTTAATTATTTTATATTTTGGATTATGTTGTAGCTTGTTTAAATTGTACATTGTGAAAATTTTATTGTACTTTTTAGTAAGAGGCGTTTTTAATTTGGTAGATATGCTTTTAATTGGTTGTACAATGTGAATAAATTATTGTACTTTTAAGTAATTGGGTATTTTAATAAAAGTATTAATTACACTATACATGTCTCCCACCTTTGACTTTCAACATTTCACTTTTCAAGGTTTGACCGTTTTTCTTTTATATGTACTATAGATATAGATAAAAAGAGACCTTTTCAGATCTAACAAAAACACAAATTAGTCAACCATGAATTTCTAAACCTAACAAAGAAAGAAATCCGGCTGCGTTTAATAAAAAATATGGAGTATAAACTTTAGATATACAAAGTACATCTATATGATTCGCAGCCATTAGCCCCGAAAAGCATCACTGGTGAAGAAAACTTAAATATACAATGAATCAAAACATCATTATCAACAAAACAGACCCAAGATTACAAACTCCAAAACAATGTAAACATTAAAGGCTTCAAGCAAGAAACCTTTAAATCTAACCAAACTGGCACAAACATTTAGATCTTACATAAATGTAAAATGGTGGTGTCGTATGGCAGATCCAAACATATATAAACAGATGCAAACATTGTTAGCCTTTAACACCCACAACAAATCCAAAGACGCACACAAAACAAACCTCAGCCACACCAAAAAATGACAACCCCACCCACCTTAGCTCATCATTGTCACACACCCATCACCATCGTCACACGCCATAGATGGCGGCAGCGAAGGGACCGGCGGCATCAAAGAGGCTTGCGGTGCGTCTTTATTTTTTGGCCTGCGAAGAGTTGGGAGAGAGCTCAGAGGTTTTGCTTATGTGTTTTGTTAAGTTAGAGTTGTGAAATATATAAAGGGGTGATTGAAAAAGGAGTCAACCATTCCGTTAATAGGTATAAAGGGGTGATTAAAAGTCTCATTTATTAGTTTCTGTTATATGTAAGTTTACAAGCCATATACTTCTAATACTATGTCCAGCAATATGAAGCTGTATATGCGTTTCAAGAAGGTGGAATAGGAAGGTTTATTTTCCAAAACATGTAGTGTTTTCGAATAGGAAGGTGTAGTTTCCTAAACCTGTAGTGTTTCCATCAATAGTGACCGGATCTAAACACACACTTTGTGTTGGAAATACTTTGAGTATATACTTAATAGCACGCGGAATTTACTATCAAGCACTTAGAAGAATATAAGTTTGTGTTTGGTGATTGATTAAGTAAAACAATAAGAACAACGATATCAACCAAACTTATCACTTCACTATATTGAACGATTACAAAATAGATCTGAATGATATGTATTCGTGTATGTATATCTATATATATATATATATATATATGAAACCCTAATCTAAGGATCTCCTTTTATAATGTAAAGAGTCTTTTACATGTTAACCATCTAACCGAATCATTCTATATCAATAAGATATATACTATATCTTTTCTATAATTATCTTCACACGGTTTCACCTTGATCTCTTAAGCAGTCCAAACTTTTCTTTCTTCAGCAGTCCTAACTGCTCTTCCATCAGCAGTCTTAACTGTCCTTGTATCAACAGTCTTAACTGTTCTTGTATACTTCAACCGTACTAACTGCTTAAGTTTAATTCCCAACAATCCTCCCCTAAACTTATGATTTCGATGCAAATCAATAAGTTTCTTAAATTAAACTTCGGATTTCGTTGATGGGGTGGATTCTTTCAAACACTTGACTTGAATCACGAAACACTTTGGGAATTATCTTCATATATCACACTCTTTTGACCAACCCTTCAAAAATTACCATAAATTAGTTTAATTCCATCAAGGAATTAATTCCTTATACCAACCCAAAGTTAATTCTGCATATCAACCACGCATTGAATGCCATTAAACCCTCATTAACTCTATAAAACTCACATATCCACACAAATCTTCTTCAACACAAATCTTTTAACTTCTTTAATCACAATGTCTTCTTCACCAATCATCATAGAAATTTCATCTGATTCTTCTTCTGATTCCGAAGATTCAGGATGGAACAACTATTTTCCACCAAATTATTCTTCAACTTCAAGAGTTAATCTTTCAAAGAAAAAGACTAAAATATCCTCATCTGAAGAAACTTCCTCCGATGAACTTCCTCCTTATGTTGACGATTCATCCTCCTCTTCGCCTGATTCTTCTGACTCTTCTGACTCTGACGATGATGAACTTCAAAAACTATCAAACTTACTCACAAAAGAATTTGAGAAAGCAGCATCATCATTGAAGATCCCTGTTCCAAAGAAGAAGCCTGAGAAGCAGCAATTTCCATCTCCAAGATCAGTAATACTTGCATTTCCCTGCAAAAAGGTGTCTGAACTCATGGGTAGCAGAGGAGCCCGCAGCAAAATCATGCCGGATATCACTGGAAAAGGAAAAGGAAAGCTTGAGTAGTTGTGTTGTCTTTTGTGTTGTGTAGGATGTTTTGTTGGTAGTTGGTAGTTTTTATTGGTTTTTCCTTGTATCCATATGAAGCTTTGTAATGAAACCAACTGAATAAAATTTAAGCACTTCATTATAATTCATCTCTGACTTCTTAATTCCTCCCCTGAATTTCATAATCAGCAATCATCTTTAACATCTTTAACAGCAACTAGAACAAACTTTAATTCCTCCTCTGTTTGGAAGAATCCTCACCATCAATTGAACTAGAACATAGGTTATCCAAGCTCAGAATTCAATAAGACCATTTGTACAAGTTACCATCAATTCAGTTGTTTAAGTTTCAAACTACTCTCAACACTTCCAGATGTATTACCTTCTGAGAGAGGTGTATCACAGAGCATAAACTCAGTAGGAACTAAGTTTTTAACAATCAGTACAAACTGATGAAACCAGCAGTTCAGACTGTTTACACCAGCAGTTCAGACTGTTTAGCAAAAAGTTTTCAGAGATAAAATCAAATTTTGAATTTTAAATTTGTGGATTCGAAAATAGTTTTGTCCACTTATAGTTTTTAGCAAACTATCAGCTATGAACGGATTTGACTTGTCTTTACCAATAGCCGTTTGCTATGGACTAGCCAACTCTTCACACTTAGATTTGGTGAGTTGATAACCAACCAGTTTTTGGTAAACTGTCAACCATAAACGGATTTGAGTAGTCTTTACCAGAAACCGTTTGATCTGGACTAGTTGATTCTTATGTGGATTAGACATGTTGAATCAATTACCATTTGTTGTGTGATAAGCATTCACACTTGACAATCCAAACCACCATTCTTTTCAAACACAATCCAAAGCAAAAAGCTTTTCTTAACCTGAAATGTTAGTCCAAAACCAAAGAAAACACAATACATAATATTCTCTTTTAACAATTATTCCATTTGACTAACAAATTCACAAGCAGTCGTAACACCATTCAAGCAGTCTCAACTATACAAATAGCACAACTAACAGTACACAATCCAAAAACATTTTCACATTAATCTTTTGAAGGATTAAGCATTCCAATACCTGTTACCAAGTACTGAAATCTGCTTACATCAAAACCTTTTGTTAAGAGATCAGCAAAGTTGTTATCAGTGTATATTTTAACAATTTGTATTAACTTCTTTTCAGCACAGTCTCTTATAAAATGATGTCTAATTTCAATATGTTTAGTTTCTGAATGTTGAACTGGATTCTTAATGATACACATTGTACTGTTATTGTCTATATGTATAATTGTGTTTAAGAAAATTGTACCCATAATCAAGCATCTGGCTTTGAATCCATAAAACTTGAGCACAACAACTTGCAGCAGCCACATATTCTGCTTCAGTAGTAGATATAGCCACCATAGTCTGCTTCTTACACTGCCAAGAAATTAATCTTCGACCTAAGAATTGACAACCACCTGTTGTAGACTTTCTATCCATGCTAGCACCAGCATAATCAAAATCAGAGAATGCAACAAGATCAAATGCAGACTCTTTAGGATACCACAGCCCCAAGTTAGGCTGTCCTTTAAAGTATCTGAAGATCCTTTTTACTACTGTGAGATGAGACACCTTAGGATTTACTTGGAATCTTGCACAGGCACACACAACAAACATAATATCAGGCCTTGATGATGTGAGATACATCAGGGATCCAATCATAGATCTATACATGTGCACATCCACATCTTCACCACTGTGATCCTTTAATAACAAATGTGTCTCCTTGTCAATTGGTGTGCTAGCAACCTTGGCATCTGTGAATTGAAATTTCCTTAAAATTTCACCAACATATTTATCCTGAGAGATAAATATACCATCTGACTTTTGCTGTACTTGAAGACCTAGAAAGAAGGTAAGCTAGCCCATAGAACTCATCTGAAATTGGTCTTTCATCAGCTTTTCAAACTCCTTACACATCTGTTTCTTTGTAGAACCAAAAATGATGTCATCTACATAAACTTGAACCAGTAGAATATCACCCTTGTCCTTCTTAATAAAAAGAGTTTGATCAATTTTCCCTCTATGAAACCCATTCTTCAGAAGATATTTAGCAAGAGTTTCATACCAAGCTCTTGGAGCCTGATGCAATCCATATAGAGCTTTCACCACCTTATAAACCTTGTCAGGATGCTCTGGGTCTATAAAACCTGAAGGTTGTGTAACATAAACCTCTTCATCAATAGTGCCATAAAGAAAAGCACTCTTCACATCCATTTGATAGACCATAAACCCCATAAATGAAGCATAAGCAAGAAATAATCTTATTGCTTCAATCCTGGCAACTGGAGCAAAAACTTCCTCATAATCTATACCCTCTTCCTGAGTATAGCCTTGAGCAACTAATCTTGCTTTGTTCTTTATAACAATGCCCCTTTCATCCTTCTTGTTCCTGAATACCCACTTTGTACCAATCACTCTCATTCCTTTTGGTAGATCAACAGAACCCAAACATTTTGAATCTTGAATTGAAGTAGCTCTTCTTGCATAGCTTCAACCCAACTTTCTGATTCTAAAGCCTTGAACACATTCTTGGGTTCAACCTGAGATAGAAAACATACAAACATACACTCATTCTCATCTTCATGATATTTCTCTTCATAAACCACACTGAGAAAACCATGATGATCTGGATCTTGAATTTGCCTTCTGGTCTTGACTCCAGATTGTACATCTCCTATGACATTGGTAAGTGGATGATTCCTATGCACAATAGTATGGGGAGTAGAAGGAACTGCATAGCTAGTAGGCATGTTTTGCAGACCATCTCCAAAGAAATCAAACTCAGCAGTATCAACTGGTGAATGAGGTTGACTTGGTCCAGCAGTCTCAATATTTTGTCAGCAGTTGGAACTTGAGGTTAAGCAGTGCTAACTCCATTGGAACTGCTCGTTGGAATTTCAGCTTCTTTACCATTCTGACCACTTGTTTCAGCAACATCCTTCTCTTTGTCTACACCACTTGATGAAGGAATATCATCTTTCTTTGTAGAAGACACATTCACAGAACTTTCTTCCATGACAGGTATGAAAATGCAATCATCATCTTCCTCTTCTGAACCTGCATCATTGTTAGTATTTGTACCTGTAACAGGCACATAATTCATGGAATCTGAAAGTCTGTCTATATCAAAAATCCAATCAGGACCTATACCTGCAACATTTGGTTTATTCTCCAAAAATTCTATATGCAGATTTTCTTCTACTTGCTTGGTGCTTGTATAGTACACCCTAAAAGCCTTACTGTGCAGAGAATAACCAACAAAGAAACCTTCCTCAGATTTCCCATCAAACTTTCCTAGTTGGTCTTTGGTATTTAGGATAGTAACATGACAACCAAAAGGTCTCATGAAGCTTAAAGCAGGGGTTCTACCTCTAAGAAGCTCATAAGGAGTTTTATTGTGAGGTTGTACAACTAAAACCCTATTCAACACATAACAAGCAGTGCTAACTGCTTCAGCCCAAAACCAAGTTGGTAGCTTAGAGTCAGCTAACATTGTCCTAGCAACCTCTATAAGAGTCTTATTCTTCCTTTCAGCTACACCATTTTGCTGTGGGGTTCTAGCTACACTAAACTCCCTCTTAATACCTTTTTCTCTGCAAAAGTCATCCATCACTCTATTCTTAAATTCAGTCCTATTGTCACATCTGATTACTTTAACCTTCTTATCAACTAGGTTTTCTACTTCAACAATAAGGGTCTTAAGTATTTCACTTGTCTCATCCTTAGTTTTCATAAAGAATACCCAAGAAAACCTACTATAATCATCAGTGACAACAAGGCAGTATCTCTTAAAATTCAAGCTATTCATAGAGGTAGGACCAAACAAGTCCATATGCAACATATATAAAGTTTGAGAAATAGAGTTCTGGGTCTTTGGCTTACATGAGGCTCTGTGTTGCTTACCCTTAAGGCAAGAAACACAAGTTTGGTCATTCAGAAAAGTTTTGTTTAGTAAACCTCTTACCAATCCCTGTTTAGCAATTTTGTTAATGGTTTTAAAATTAACATGACCAAGCCTCCTGTGCCATAACATTGATTCTTCTAATGTGGCTTTTGCAACAAGACAAGTAAGTCCAACCTTAGGAACTAGTTTATTCATCTCAACACTGTATGTATTATCCTTTCTGGGGATTTTAAGCAATACTTGACTTTCATCAGGTAGCTTGAAATCAGGGGAAAGTATAAGACAATCAGTATCAGTAAATAAAATTTTGTTCTGTTTATCACAAATTTGTGATACACTGAAAAGATTGTACTTAAGTTCTGGTACATAATACACATTCTCAAAATCAAGGTTACCAGTTTTAATTACCCCTTTGCCAGTAATTCTTCCTCCAACACCACCACCAAAGACAACTGGTCCTCCATCCAGAGCAATAAAGTCTGAAAGATATGACTTGTTGCCTGTCATGTGCCTTGAACATCCACTGTCTGAAAATCCTCTATCTTCTTTGCCATTTGAGGGATGTTCCTGCACACAAAATAAATGTGTTAGTTTCTTTTGGGATCCAAACCATCACTGGTTTGGATCTGCCTTGTGCATCAAGATGAGAAAACTTGTTTGAGGTCTTTGATGCACCATTGGGTTTGACAAAATGTTTATCCCAATGTGTTGAGGCCTTGACAGCATTACCCCAATTTCCCTTAGCATTTAAGTGCCTAGCAGTTGGATTTGCTGGTCTAGCAGTTGGAACTGCTGACCTAGCAGTTGGAACTGCTTGTTTAACCTTAGGCACCCACTTCTGATTTGCCATTGCTGTTTTCTGATAAAAATGACTTTTAACTGTTTGTGCATGATTTGAAAATTGTTTTGTACTAGAAACAGTTTGCTTGTTATTAAACCACTGATTTTGACTAGCAGTTGAAACTGGTTTGATGCCAGTCTTTAACATAACAGCTTTAGGTGACATTTTATGATTTGCATTAGGGTTTGTCAATCTAGTTGAACCATTTTGAGTTACCCTAGCATTGTTATTCCTGTTCACCCTTACATTCTTAGTAACCCTCTTTTTCCATGGGTTAGAATCACAATAAGCAGCCATATGCTCAAAACTTCCACAAACAAAACATACTTTTCTAATCATAGCAAACCTATCATCCATTTTCTTAGATTTTGAATGATTCCAATTCCTATGACTTCTCTCAGAACTTGATGATCTGTTCTTAGACCTATACATCTCAGCATATCTAACATTTTTCCTAACTGGTTTTATGTTTTCATTCTTAACCACTTTAGGAGCATGTTTACCTTCTACCTTAACAACATTAGGTTTTTCCTTAACCTCTAATTTCTCATCATCAGATGTCCACTCCTCAATAGTTGGAGCATCTGAGTTCCTATCAGAGGACATCTTTTCCTCAGAGAGAGATTTATCACTAGCACTTACAAAAGCATCTTCTCCCTTAACAAATTTAACAGGATTCTCACTAATCTTAACACCATATCCAGGAAATTCCATATCCTTAAACTCTTCTAAACCTGTATTAGCTAAATTAATTCATGGTGGAGCAAACATTCCTCTAAAGGGGGGTGCAACTGACTTATAACCTAAACCAGATTTAGCTTTGTTAAGTATTTGACTCTCAACAATCTTCTTAACTCCATCTGAAGTATATTCAAGAGTGTCTACACTTAACTGAATGTTATCTTTTTCCTTTTTAAGCTTCTCTAGTTCATATACAAGTCCACTCATTTTATTTTCTTTTATTTCCAATTCCCTCTTTAAAAGACCTATCTCATCAGTAAAGTTTGACTCATTCTGTTTATAAAACACAATTTGTTCTTCCAAAACAGCTAATCCTCTTTTATGATTTAACAGACTAAAACTTATTTGATTATATTCAACTCTAAGATCATCATACTGTTTCTTAATATTTTCATAATCTTTTAAAGCATGACAAGAGATTGAACATTTTTCAGGTTTATATACCTCAGAGTCTGAGAAAGCCATCAAACCTAAGTTAGCTGATTCCTCTTCTTCCTCCATGAAGCTCCAATCAAATCCAGCTCCATCTACAGCTACCATAGCCTTTGAAGAAGGTTCTTCAACATTAACTGTCCTCCTTTACCCTTGTTGATTCTGAAACCCTTGACCCTGGTTACTTTGTTGTCTTGGACCTCTGCATTCCCTGGCAAAGTGCCCCAACTTGTGACAATTAAAGCATTCCACCTTAGACTTATCATACCCAGCAACATCTCTTCCATTGAAGGTAATCTTATTCCCAGTCCTTTGGTAATACTTCTTAGCCCTGATGCTTATCAAAGCCAACTGCCACTTCAAATCCATAGCTTCCAAATCATCTTCAGCAATTTGAAGAAGAACTTCATTAAAGATCTTTGACCCACCAGACTGTTCTGATACAAATGCATATATGGTCTCATCGGTCAAGCCAGCAGTGCTAGTTTTTACACCAGCAGTGCTAACTGTTGGTATAGCAGTACCAACTGCTTCTTCATCTTCATGGTTAGAACTGTTTGAAGAAGATACAAAGGCCATATTCCCTGAACTGGAACTGGTGCTACCACTCTTTCTTGACCTTTTGCTCAACAATCTTGAGATTATTGTAAAGCTCATTCATTGTCATATTCTCCAGCTCTGGTTTATTGCTCCAAACCACAACATAAGTGTTCCATTCAGCAGCTAAACTGTTTAGAAACTTCATGTTGAGGTCTTCTTGAGGTATCACAATCTTTAACACAGTAAGTTGACTGATGATCTTCTGAAGCCTATTAAAGATTTGATCCAAAGTTTCATTGCTTGATGCAGTGAAGTTCTCATAACTTTGCTTGAGTAGGGTTTTATGTGCCTTTTTGGTAGCTTCATTGCCACCAAATCTTTCCACCACTGCTTCAAAGAGAGTTTTAGCCGACTCATAATGGCTAAAGTTCAGCACTTGATCATTAGGAATTGCCATTAATAACAAATTCCTAGCCTTCTGATCATTCTTCTTTTTTATTCTCTCTTCGTTTGTAACTGGCTCAGTGTTAAGCTTTGTGACCTTGGAACCATCAACACGTGTTTCTTCAACAGCAACTGGTTTGAAGGAATCACCATTGATAATAATATCCCATAATGCATAGTCTTGCACCATGTAGTATTGCTCTATCCTGAGCCGCCATAAGTCGTATTCATTCTGTTTCAGCATGGGGAGTTTAGCAAGGATTGAGGTTTGAGGTGTCTCCATGTCCATCTTCTTAGATTGCTAGTGAGTAAATACTTCTGGTTCTTCTAAACTCAACGTATCAAAAACCTTGGTCTCTGATACCACATGACCGGATCTAAACACATACTTTGTGTTGGAGATACTTTGAGTATATACTTAATAGCACGCGGAATTTACTATCAAGCACTTAGAAGAATATAAGTTTGTGTTTGGTGATTGATTAAGTAAAACAATAAGAACAACGATATCAACAAAACTTATCACTTCATTATATTGAACGATTACAAAATAGATCTGAATGATATGTATTCGTGTATGTTTATCTATCTATATATATATATATATAATATATTATATATATATGAAACCCTAATCTAAGGATCTCCTTTTATAATGTAAAGAGTCATTTACACGTTAACCATCTAACCGAATCATTCTATATCAATAAGATATATACTATATCTTTTCTATAATTATCTTCACACGGTTTCACCTTGATCTCTTAAGCAGTCCAAACTTTTCTTTCTTCAGCAGTCCTAACTGCTCTTCCATCAGCAGTCTTAACTGTCCTTGTATCAACAGTCTTAATTGTTCTTGTATACTTCAACCGTACTAACAGCTTAAGTTTAATTCCCAACAAATAGTTTTAACAATTTAATTGATAAAACGTGTAGTGTTTTAGTTGACCATTTTTCAACAATCAACTTTTCGAATAGGAAGGTGTAGTCAATGTTTTAAAAACCGGTTTTTTAGTCGAACCGGCCATGCTTCCGTCACCGGTCGAACCGGCCGAACCGCCCAAAAAAAAAAAAAAAAAAAGTCAAAAAGTCAAAACCGGTTGAACCGGACCGGTCGAACCGGAAAAACCGGCCAGTTCGCTACAGTAAACGGGACTATAAAAAACCGGGATTTTTTAAACCGGCCGGTCCGGTCCGGTTTTTAAAACATTGGGTGTAGTTTCCTAAACCTGTAGCCTTTATAAATAGTTAAGATACTCTTTAAACTATTTCAGACGCATGGCTTTTTTTTAAAAGTCTTACTTTCCTTTGAATGTTCAATATCAAAATACTTTCCTTTTAATGACACCATTTAATGTTTTAATACGCATGGCTGTCTAATTACGCATGTAGTTAAGATTGACAAGGGCAAAATGAGGATTGACCCAAAATTCAGTTTTTCACTTTTCACTTGACCCTTTTTCCATTACTAGACGAGTACCCGTGCATAGCAACGGAAATTCCTAGCGGCAAACAATTAACGATATGCGATATTGTGGTAAGTATTTCGTGTAACGTTCAAAATATAACGTGAAAAGATCAAAATCTAATTGTAAACGGTTGTAACATGCAATAATTTAACTCGATCAAGCAAAAATTCTTATATCTTTTTCACTAACAATCTCACGTTAAGATTATAATCTAATTTTTTTATCTTACGCTACAACACAAAAGTATTTGACATTTAAAAGAAAAGTGAACATCTTGAATCATTCACATATGTTTTACTTGTGTCTTCTATTTGCTTAAACATTTTCACTTTTTATCTTTTAGAATTTTTTTAATTTAAATCACATTTAGAAGAAAAGCTTTTGTGGAAAACTAGAAGGGGGGTTGAATAGTTTTTACCGTTTTAAAGTTTTATTTGCTTTGTTACTATATGTTAATTTCAAAGGAAACAATCACAAATAAATAATCACACAATGTAAACAAAAGATAAAGAGAGGAAAGATCAAACCACACGACACTGTTGTTTATAGTGGTTCGGCTACAAGGACTCTCTTCCTTGCCCTACTCCACTCCCCGAGTTTCCTACTCGAGAGTTTATCTTTCACTAAGAAACAAACTCCTTTTCTAGGCGGAGAAAACCTTTACACGTCGCTTACTTCCTTTTCCGGTACTAAGCTAAACACCGGGTTCTTTCACAAGGTAGAACCAACCTGACGTCGCCTATTTACTTTACCGACACTAAGCTAGATGTCGAGTTCTTTACACGGGTACAACTACTCCCAACACTCTTTGTGCTTTAAGGACTAAAGCACTAACCACACTCACTGATTATAAATGAAAGATATGATGTGTGAGACTAACTACAATATCACACAGTAATGCAACTAAAGGATTACGGTTCTGTAGATCCTTGAATGCTTGATCTCTTTTCTACAAAATGAAAGATCAAAGTGAAATGCAACTATGAATGATGTTAGTAAGATATGTACTGAATGAATATGTGTGTTAAAGCTATATGAGTGATGAGAGAGCCAAATGATCAGCTTCCTATTTATAGGCAAGCTGATCTTCAGCTCACGGATCCCACGGATCCCTCACAAGGGATCCGTCCTTTATGTGATTTGGATCCGTGGGACGTGACAGCTAAGGTTTAGTTGTCTCTTACCATATCTTAGTTGTATCTTACCAAATCATCCAAGATCTTCAAATGTCAACTATGTATCTTGAAAATCTAACCAAGATATATCAAAGATATTGTATGTGATGCATGCAATGATGTCATGGAATGGTTTTAGAATTAAAGTTTCCTTTTAAGGAAACAAGTTACTAAACTTGTAATTCTTAGTTAATATGTGAAGTGTAAAATGTGTACTTAAGAGACTTAAGCTAGTATTTATTATTTGCTAAAAGATATTCCTTTTATTTTTCATTAACAAAACTAATGAAAGATCAAAGAATATAAATAACGTTTTTGAGACGCTATTTGTATTAACAATCTCCCCCTTTTTGTTGATGACAAAACATAAGGTATATTTTTGAGCAAGAGAATAAATATAGCCTGAGTTCTTAAAAATATATATTAAGTTTGTTTATTAAAGAAAAGTTTTGTAAAAAATGTATGTACTGTGATGAATCACAGTTGATGCAAACTTAGTTCCTTTCTCCCCCTTTTTGTCGAAACAAAAAGAGTAGCGTAGCGGAATGCGATTTTGAGAACTTTAAAGCTCCCCCTTGTTTTATACTCCCCCTAGATGGAGTAATCAAGGAAATAATGCATGAATCTACAAAACAAACGGTTAGTATATGAAATGCTTATGAGATGCTCCCCCTTGATGTATACTCCTCACTTCTCGAGTACCAACGTATACTATGAAGGGTATGATATGCTGCAAATGAAGTGTTAGTAATGAATGACTTCAATGAAGAAGTAGAATGCTTGTGAAGTATTCTCCTAAACAAGCCTTTTAATAAGTTTTGACTTTTAAAAGTCAAATTAAGTGTCTGATCATTATATGTACCTAGGGTAATCATAAGCAAGGTATAATATATGCTATATAAGAATGTTAGTTCACAATGATAATGATAATATGCAATATGTTGATCACTCATAAGCATAAAAACATCACATTCATTAATTGAAAATTATGTGACAAAAGTCACAAATATGATATGATGTTACATTACAAAATAAATCCTTAATAAAGACAACTACAACATCATCCTAGAAGGTTCCTAACAACACTTTTATTGAGGCGGATGAGATATTGCATTGAGACGCTCGAGAACATGGTTCAAAATGAACCTCATCTCATTTTGAAGCTCATGGACCAAAATGTTGGTCCTTTGGGCCAAGTGAGATGTTCTCTCACAATGTGCGCAATCATGACTTGAAAAAACAGGAGGAAGACTAGGCTCCAAGTTTTGTGGTGGTGGTGGTGGTGGTGGTTGGTTGTTGTTGTTGGGTGATGGTTGTTGTGGTGTTTGGAGGGAGTTCATAAGAATGTTTTGAATGTCCATTGCTTCATGAAGGCGATGGTCAACCATACCCGAGAGAGTGTAGAGACGGTTGAGCTCTTCACTAATCTCTTCTTGGGTTTGAGGCACATTCATCCACATTGCCTCGTCAATGGCAACTAGAGTGGATGTGGGTGATAGAGGTTGTTGTTGAGGTTGGGATGATTGTGCATCATGGTATAAAGGGCCATGGATATCCGGGTAAACCGGGTGAAAAAGCATGGGTTGTTGACCTTCAAAGGTCATGGGTGGAAGATTGGGTAATTTTGGTGAAAGTTCTTCTAAGTCATCAAGATGTGGTGATGTAGGAGGAGTCCTAAATAATTCCAAGGGTTGGAGTTTGGGTGATTTTGGTGGTGATGGTGATCTAACAGGCTGTGATGGAGCCGGTGGTGGAGTAGAGGCTATTGGTTGGTGGTGGTGTTTGTATAACAACATTTGATGGTGTTGGGGTGGAGAGTGTAAGGAAATTTTCACTAGCAATGGGTGATGATATATTGAGAGGAGAATTTTCCTCAGATGAGGAGTTTGCTAAGTTGATAAAACAACAGGGTTTAACACTAATGCGGGTTGTTCTTCTTGAAGGTCTAGATGTGGAAGAGTTGTTTGACTTAGTCATGGTGAAGTATGATAGCTAAGATGTACAGGAGAGGAAATGGTTGTTGTGTGAAGGGATGATCCTAAAGTGCTAATTTATAGACAGAAGGTTTGTGAGTCTGTGTGTTTGGATTTGATGTGAATCCAATAGAGAATGTTGGTTACTAATGATTTGGAACAAAAATTTGTGCATGTCATATCAAGGAAGTCAATCCATTGAGCTTTGGTTGAGTAATATGTTGTGGATTTGCAGTTAATACAAGAAGATAGTGGAAAGTCTGATGATTTGATATTTCCACGGATTTGACGGATCCCTAAAAAGGGTTCCTTCTTTGTATCTGTTTGGTAACTCACACCTAAAATTTAAAAATTTAAATTTTGGTGGGAATTTTTGTTCCTAAGTTTCTAAGAATTCCTAAATGATTCTAAGAGGAATTGTGATCAGTGAATGAATCCTAAGTGATACTAAACATTAAAGATTTAAGAATCGGGATAAGTCGAAAAAGTTTTATAATTTTACTGGGAAACATGCGGATCCAAGTGGTTGTAAATGCGGAACCATGTTTAGCGATCCGCCAAATCCGCAGGATGGCGGATGGCGGATCCAACGATAAGCCTTGGCGGAACCCTGTTTTGGGATCCGCCGGATCCGTATGCCTAAAACTTAAAAACTAAACAGAACATATGTCATATTTTTCGTTTTTCGACGAAAACCCGAAAATTCACCTAGACCTTATTTAGCATCTAATATGTATAGCAAAACAACTAAATATGATAACATTAACACATGATTGCACATAGTTTAATCCGTACTTAGAAACTTACCGTTTTAGGTGTTATGCCAAACACTGGCTATAACCCGGAAAATTAATAACCATGATGGTTATCCACCTGCAAGTGTTAGTTATTACACATACACAACAAGTATTATCAGATAAATTCTAGACACATAGAAGTTTAACAACACAATATCCAACATTGTTTAAAACCAAACACTCCATCAACTCAGCTTCTTCTTCAACTTTTTCATCCCCTTGTGTAATTTCATCATCCAACGACCCAGATTCTTCACCATTCCTTTGATGTTTCGATATTCAGCGGATTCATGTTGAATTGGAGGAAGATGGCTCAAGTACTCGGGTGGAGGAATCCTAGAATTTGGCATACCATCATCTTCAATCATTGAAGATGATGAGGATGATGTTGGTACACGGGACGTTTGCCCTTATCAACACTAACCCTAAAGTCGCTCAAAGGAACGAAGGTATGTTCAATTTCGTTGTAATCCAGAACAAAGCCTAAATGGTTTGGACGAGCGGGTGCAAAGGCTCTATAAAGTCGGGTTAAGAGCATACCATAAGGCATTGCAATCTTGCTTTGAACCGGAATGTCACACATTCTTTTGGCAACATAATAAGCAAGATTGAAGGGTTGATGAGTAGAGATGTTGTACATCATGTGGCATAAACAAGCATTGATATGATCACGGTTTCCTATGGTGCACATCACATTAGCCCTTAATACATCCTCCATCTTCTTGAACTCAGGGTTTGAGTTCATTAAGCTCCATTGCAAATGGATCTCTAGCAACTTCACGACCACGAACATTCTTGTAGGGTTGTTCTTAGGAATGAAGAGATGTTCCCTAATCACTTCTTTTGATTCGAGAGGAGTGGCATATGGTGCCGTCCTATCGAGATTGGAGTCTAAGATTGTTAAGGACCATTTGTCCGAGTAAATACATGTCCCTTGGCTTGGAATTCCTAAGACCTCACCAAATTGATCAAGAGGGATGTTGACAAGATTTCCATTTAGAGTAAAATGAAGACTTAAGTAACCTTCATCACTCGAACTAAGACCTACACTAGCATAGAACTCAAGTATGAACCTAGGAATGATTGGTTCATCTATGTCTAAAAGAGAATCAAATCGAATTGCGGCTAATTGTTCCCTAAGTTGAGTTCCTTCATAGAATGATGAATCTACGGCTCTACCCTCATGGACATACTTTTTCTCTAAGGCTTTGAAAATTTCGATTTGGGCATTGGTTAGACCTTTGGTTTTGTGGACTTTGGGTAAGTAGTTAACGGTTTTCTTGTGATCGTAGTTGGTTGCGGGAGGCATGATTTTCCTAAGTACAAAAGTTACATAGTTTTAGTTAAAATGATCAAATGAAGTGTAAAATTCCTAGTGTGTGCCTACATGTGGACAATGTGGAGGTGCGGTTATCTCGACTCCTTTTGATGCAAGAAAAATTAGTTTATGCAAATTTTGTTTATAAACGAGAGATAACCCAAACGCTCCTATTTCAATGTAGCTACGGTTGAATGTACCCGAAAATACATATTAATTATGTATTCCCTTTAGCATTCAAGAGACATTATGCAAGTGAAGTCTAAAAGATAACGTTTTTGCATTTGTATGAACAATGTAAGAAAAAATCATTTTACCTAGTCGTTAGAAGATTTTAGTGAAAAATTTTTCATGGGGTTTTTGTTAAATTAAGACAATGTGCTATGAGATGCAATTCCTAACTAAGAAAAACATGTTTTTAAGTATAATGCAATAAATATGCTTCATGATTTTTCAAGAATTATGCATATACCCCAAGTTTTGGTTTTGTGCATGAAATGGAAATCCTAGACGCAGATCAGGAGTATAAATATGATAAGAATACTTACAGTGATGTTAGAAGCACAGATTTGTGGAAGAAAATGGTCTAAAATGTGATGGAGATTAAGTGTGTGTCGAATGTAGTAAGGTGATATGTTTTGGAGTGAGGAATGAATAGTAGTTGTTCTTGTTTATTAAATAATAAACTGCACATAGCATGCGACGGATCCGGCGGATCCCAAACAAAGGATCCGTCTTTGTTGTAGATTGGATCCGCGGATCAGAACACATGTTTTGGTTTGGTGTCGTGTGTGGCTAAACTAATGTTTACACTAATGTTTCTCCTAATCACTAGGTTCCATTAATCCTAATCCAAGTCTAAGATAATTGAAAGGTTCTCGTTTAAGTGGTTTAGTGAGAATATCGGCAATGTTGTCCTCTGAGGAAACTTTCTCAATTGAGATTATTCCCTTCTGTACATTGTCGCGAAGGAAGTGATGGCGTATTTCAATATGTTTGGTTCTAGCGTGTTGGACTGGATTTTTGCTTAGATCGATAGCACCTTTGTTGTCGCAAAGAATGGGAATGTTGTTGAGTTCAATTCCATAGTCGACGAGAGCTTGTTTCATCCACAGTGCTTGTTGACACGCCTTTCCTGCAGACACATACTCTGCCTCTGTTGTTGAGATTGCGAGGGCAGTTTGTTTCTTAGCGAACCATGATGTTAGACAATATCCTACAAAGGTACAAATACCGCTAGTACTTTTCCTATCAACATAATCACCTGCGTGATCTGAGTCAGTATACACTATGGTTTCTACACCCGTTCCTTTGGGATACCATAATCCTAAGTGTGTAGTACCTTTGATGTACCTAAATATTCTTTTAACGGCTTCAAGATGGGACGTTTTTGGATCTTCTTGAAAACGTGCACATAGACAAACATTAAACATAATGTCAGGCCTACTAGCCGTAAGATAGAGTAAACTACCAATCATTCCTCTATATTTAGTGCTATCTACGGATTCATTTTCTTCATCCTTATTAAGTTTGGTTTCGGAGGACATGGGTGTTCTCATGGGTTTTGAGTCTTCAAGACCAAACTTCTTAAGCATATCTTTGATATACTTTGATTGGTTGAAGAATATCCCATCTTCTAATTGTTTAATTTGGAGACCTAAGAAAAAGTTTAGTTCCCCCATCATACTCATTTCAAACTCGTCATGCATGATTTTTGAGAAATCGTCGCATAACTCTTGACAAGTTGAACCGAATATAATGTCATCCACATATATTTGGACTATGATAATATGTGATCCCTTTTTCTTGGTGAAGAAAGTATTGTCTACTAGGCCCATGGTATACTTATGGTCAACTAGGAAAGTCTTAAATCGATCATACCAAGCCTTTGGTGCTTGCTTAAGTCCGTATAAAGCTTTCTTAAGTTTGAAAACATAATTTGGTTTTTCAAAGTCGGCAAAGCCGGGAGGTTGTGCAACATATACTTCTTCATTTATAAGACCATTTAAGAAAGCACTTTTGACATCCATTTGAAATAACTTAAAATCATGTGCACATGCATATGCAAGTAATATTCTAATAGACTCAAGTCTAGCTACGGGTGCAAAGGTTTCATCGTAATCTATACCTTCTTGTTGATTGTAACCTTGAGCTACTAGCCTAGCTTTATTTCTAGATATAATACCCTTTTCATCCATTTTATTTCTAAAGACCCATTTGGTGCCTATTATGGTTTGGTTTTTAGGTGGAGGTACCAATGTCCAAACATCATTTCTAATAAATTGATTAAGTTCTTCTTGCATAGCAATTACCCAAGATTCATCTTTTATTGCCTCGTCTATATTTTTAGGTTCAATGGTTGAAATAAAACAAAAATAATTACTTTCATTTTGAGCTTTGGATCTTAATGTTCTTTCATTAAGTTTTCCTATGACGTTTTCTAATGGATGACTTTTAGTTTCTTTAATATTGACTATTTCTCATTTTACGGGTTCATTGTCATTTTCAATGTTTTCTATATCATTAACCATTTGACTTTCAACTAAGTCATCATCTACCAAAGGTGATGTCTTAGAGGGAGGTGGACTTTCGTTGAATGTTACGTTCAACGATTCCTCGACTCTTGATGTTTCCTTGTTTAATACAATGTATGCTTTACTGTTTTGTGAATACCCAAGAAATATACCTTCATACGACTTTGGGTCGAACTTAGTGAGATAATCTTTTGTGTTTAAAATGAAGCACTTGCTTCCAAAAACTCTAAAATATCCTAATGTAGGCTTTTTGCCTCGATAAATTTCATAAGGAGTTTTATTTAAAAATTGTCTAATTAAAACTCTATTTAGGATATAGGTAGAAGTATCTACAGCGTGACACCAAAACTTTTGTGGTATGTTTTGTTCATTTAACATAGTTCTACTCATTTCTTGAATTGTTCTATTTTTACGTTCTACTACACCATTAGATTGAGGTGTACGAGGAGCCGAGAAATTATGAGTTATTCCATTATTATCACAAAAATTTCCAAATTGAATTTCATTGTCAAATTCTCGACCGTGGTCAGTTCTAATGGATACTATATTATTTCCTATTTGATTTTGAATTTTCTTGCTTAGAATTTCAAATTTGTCGAATGCCTCATTTTTAGTTTTCAAAAACTTTGTCCATGTATATCTAGAGTAATCATCTACTATAACTAAAGTGTAAAAATTTCCTCCATAACTTTGTATAGCCGACGGGCCAAACAAATCCATATGTAATAATTCTAGGCATCTAGATGTAGATACCATGTTTTTAGCCTTATGGCTATTATGTACTTGTTTCCTAATTTTGCAAGCATCACAAAAGTGTTGGTCATATTTCAACTTGGGTAGGTTCCTAACGAGTTCTTTGGATGACAAAGATTGAATAAGCCTCATATTAGCATGACCTAAGCGTCGATGCCATAGAGTTGAGTTTTCGTCCAAGGAGGTAAGACATAACTTATCTTTAGGTGTTTTATCTAATTTCATAACATAGACATTATTCTTTAAAACACCTTTTCCTACGGTTATGCCATCTTTAAGTATTTTACTTCCATTTTCACTGAAAAGGACGTTATACTTTTTGCGGCATAATTGACTTATACTAAGTAAATTAAAACCTAAATTATCTACATGAGCAACATCATCAATAGATAGAGAGTCATGAGAGATTGTACCTTTTCCGATGATTTTACTTTTAAGCTTGCTACCGAATGTGACATTACCTCCGTCATACACTTGGTAGGTTGAGAAAAGATTTTTGTTTCCTGTCATGTGTCTTGAGCACCCACTATCTTTGATCCACTCATCAGGTTCAAGATCAACTTTCAAGCATACCTAAGTTCATAAAAGACTCAAGCATTTGGTCCCCAATATCTCATGGGTCCGTTTGGGTTAAACATGACATTATCATGGTTTATGTATGTAAATGGTGGACAATTGTTCCATGACATATAACTAGGACCATGAAAGTTTCTAGGTATGTTTTGGTTCCAATTATTTAGGTAAGTATGTTGTGGATTAACTATACTCTTTGGAAAGGGGTGTTTGGGAAAACTCATTTGAGGTCTCTGTTGATCCGTTTTAATTCTATATTCATTTCTAGCTTGTCCTCTTCCTAAAGATACTGCTGGTTTATGTTTATTATTATTTATACTACTGTTAGGTTTCTTAGTAACTTTAACAAACTCGGAACGGTCGACTTTGTGAACCTTCTGTTCAACTTCTGTACTCGCGGATCCTTTGGATACACTTGGCGGATCCAAAATTTTTGGATCCGTCGGATCCGTGAGTGTCCAACTTGGTTGAATCAGTTTTATTCACAGTCTGTTCCTTATAATCACTTAAGGTTCCTAGTTTCATAAAGCCTAGTCCTGTTTTATCATGAGGTAGCTTTTGCATTTTCATTATTTCATCTGCACAACTTATGTTTTTATCAAACCTTTTAAACTTTGAATTTTGTTTGATTAAATCTTCCTGTGTGGTTCTTAAGGTTTCTAATTCAAGTTTTAGTTCTTGACAAGACACACACGTTTCTTTACTATCTTTACCTTTTTCAATTCGTATTGCTTTTTCTTTAAGCCAAAATACTTCATTTTCTAAAAGTGTTGTCTTTGTTTTCAAAAACTTGTTTTTGTTTATGATTTTTAAAGTAACGTCACACAGTTTGTTATATTCTACTTCTAAGGGTTTCATCATCTATAGAGGAGTATGAATCAGAATGTACCTCTTCTGTGTCATTAGCCATAAGTGCCATTTCGTTGTTCTTAGGCTCATCATCATCATCTCCTTCACTATCGCTCCAAGCCCCACTAACGAAGGCTCTTTGAGACTTGGTCTTTGGAGGCTTTGGACATTCTCCTATTAAGTGACTGGAGTCACCACACCTATAGCATTTCCTATCAACCTTACCTTTCTTATCATCACGATCTTTCCGAGAGGATTTCTTTTCATCACGAGGTGGTTTTACAAACTTTCCTCGTCTCCTGAAGAATTTCTTGAAATCCCTCACGGCCATGGCATACTCTTCATCATCACTGTTTGAACAAGACTCATCATCATCACTTGACTCGACTTTGGCTTTCAAGGCAATAGACTTAATCTTCTCCTTTTTGCCTTTGACAATTTCCGAATCTTTTTCCATAATCATTTCGTGAACTTTAAGGTTTCCTATGTAGCTCATCCAGTGTCATGCTTGAGAGATCTTTAGATTCTTCAATAGCTGTCACCTTTGCTCTCCATTTCGGATGGAGTGCTCTTAGAAATTTCCGACAAAATTCTTACTAGAAAAAGATTCATCAAGTGCTTTAAGTGATGTAATAATAGTATTGAACTTAGCAAACGCACTATCAATGGTCTCATCTTCAGAGATAACAAATTGTTCGTATTGTTGGACAAGAAGATCAATTTTGTTATCTTTTACTTGTGAGTTCCCTTGATGTGTGATAATAAGAGATTGCCAAATATCCTTAGCCGTTTTACACATAAAGACTCTTTCATATTCTTTCTTAGGTAAGGCATTATAAAGCATCATTTTGGCTTCATTATTTTTGGCAATTAGTTTCTTTTGCTCATCACTGTGACGAGTAAGAGAAGCTCCTTCATCCCGACCACCCGAAATATTATTACTAATAGGTTTGTAATCACCATCAACTATAATATACCATAGATCTATGTCCTTTGACTTTACATAAGTCTCAAAGCGATTTTTCCAATAAATAAAACAATTTGGTTCAAATAGAGGTGGTCTCTGCATAGATTGCCCTTCTTTAAAGTTTTCAAAATCCATGGATCGTTTTAAGTTTTAAAATACAATATATTTTAAAGATCTTAAGTAACGTAGCTCTTGATGCCAATTGTGGAAAACTAGAAGGGGGGTTGAATAGTTTTTACCGTTTTAAAGTTTTATTTGCTTTGTTACTATATGTTAATTTCAAAGGAAACAATCACAAATAAATAATCACACAATGTAAACAAAAGATAAAGAGAGGAAAGATCAAACCACACGACACTGTTGTTTATAGTGGTTCGGCTACAAGGACTCTCTTCCTTGCCCTACTCCACTCCCCGAGTTTCCTACTCGAGAGTTTATCTTTCACTAAGAAACAAACTCCTTTTCTAGGCGGAGAAAACCTTTACACGTCGCTTACTTCCTTTTCCGGTACTAAGCTAAACACCGGGTTCTTTCACAAGGTAGAACCAACCTGACGTCGCCTATTTACTTTACCGACACTAAGCTAGATGTCGAGTTCTTTACACGGGTACAACTACTCCCAACACTCTTTGTGCTTTAAGGACTAAAGCACTAACCACACTCACTGATTACAAATGAAAGATATGATGTGTGAGACTAACTACAATATCACACAGTAATGCAACTAAAGGATTACGGTTCTGTAGATCCTTGAATGCTTGATCTCTTTTCTACAAAATGAAAGATCAAAGTGAAATGCAACTATGAATGATGTTAGTAAGATATGTACTGAATGAATATGTGTGTTAAAGCTATATGAGTGATGAGAGAGCCAAATGATCAGCTTCCTATTTATAGGCAAGCTGATCTTCAGCTCACGGATCCCACGGATCCCTCCAAGGGATCCGTCCTTTATGTGATTTGGATCCGTGGGACGTGACAGCTAAGGTTTAGTTGTCTCTTACCATATCTTAGTTGTATCTTACCAAATCATCCAAGATCTTCAAATGTCAACTATGTATCTTGCAAATCTAACCAAGATATATCAAAGATATTGTATGTGATGCATGCAATGATGTCATGGAATGGTTTTAGAATTAAAGTTTCCTTTTAAGGAAACAAGTTACTAAACTTGTAATTCTTAGTTAATATGTGAAGTGTAAAATGTGTACTTAAGAGACTTAAGCTAGTATTTATTATTTGCTAAAAGATATTCCTTTTATTTGTCATTAACAAAACTAATGAAAGATCAAAGAATATAAATAACGTTTTTGAGACGCTATTTGTATTAACAGCTTTTTTCCGAAATATTTAAAAAGTTAAAAATTTTAAAGTTTCTAAAAAAATTTGCATTTTTTAAAAAAATTCAAAATATTTAATTTTAAAAATTATTTCAAAATAAAAATAAAAAAAATAAATAAATAAAATAAAAATTCAAAGTCAAATAATTGAAAATTTTCAAAATATTTCAAATTTCGAACATTTTTTAAATATTTCAAACTTTTAAAATATCAAAAGATTTCAAACTTCATAAAATTTCAAAATATTTAAAATTTTAAAAAATTTCAAAATATATCAAATTTTCAAGTTTAAATTTTCAAATTTTTCCAAAAAAAAAAGAAGCAAATTTCAACTATTTTCAAAATATTTCAATTTACACTATAAACTTTATATAAAAATTTACACCATAAACTTAAAATTTAAGCAATAAACTTTATAACAAAATCTACACAATAAATTCTATAACAAAATTTACACAATAAACTTTCTAACAAATTTACAAAATAAACTTTATTACAAACTTGGCACAATAAACTTCATATCAGAAAGTACTCACCAAATTTTTATTCTCACAAGTCTAGTTGTTTGTAACCTTTTATACGTTATGTCATATTTTGAATTTTAATTCTCAAAAGTCTAGTTGTTGGTACTCACAAAAAATTAACTTTGTACAACTTGCAATAGCAAAACTTTTTAGCTTCTAGTTTATTCTTATCACCTATCTTGTCTACTTTCCTTTTAACACAAGCACGTGATAATTTTCATTTTTTTTTCTCTTGAAAAAAAAAGTAGGCTCCATCTTCATTTATTTATCTATTTTTTTCAACTTTTCTCGAGACAAACAAAAATAGTAAAAGTATATTTAATTATTAGAAAGCAGTTTTCTTTGTAGAATCATAACAAACAAAAATAGTAAAAGTATACACAAGGCAAATTAATATTTTCGATCAATCTTTGTCCATTGCTTGATAACGGAGCTCGATGATTCAAGTACTTACCTTGGTAAAAAACAAATATTTTTCAACTTTTCTCGAGACACACAAAGTCCCTTTTATCCCGAAAAGAAGCTTACATGATTTTTTCAAGACACTGAGTTGCCATATACTACTCCGCATTATTTATCTTTTTGTAGTTTTTTAAATAAGCAATAGATTTCAAATTTTCTCAAACTTTGACATCCATACTTTGAGTTGAGTCCCAAACACCAAACATGGCCACTAAATTGCTCGTTATCACGTGACCCTCAATATTTGGAGTGTAGGAATATTTCATTTCAAAAGCATCACACTTACACAATTTTAAAATTTCCAAATGTTAAAAATTGTCTACACTCAAAATATTTGAAATTTGAAATATTTTAAATTTAATGTTTAAAAATTATAAAACTTTAGAAACTATCACAAAATATCTGAAATTTCAAAAACTTGCAAAAAATCACATTTCAAAAAAATCTAAATCTAGATGAATTTTCACAATTTAACAACTTACGTGTACCTACATAACTTGAAACATAACAAAAAATTAATTAAAATATACAAACAACATCGTAACAAAACTTACCAACAAACTATATCTAAATTACAAGAAATTTAATAAAGACTACACAAACTTTATAACAAAGTTTACTTCAAGTCTTCAACTCCATGACAAAAAATATAGATAAACATACATTTAGCATTGACATAACCAAATTTACCAACAAACTCCTAAAAATATACACATTTACCAGTGACATTAGCAGGTTCCGATGGCACCAACGGCGTTGGCAGCATAGATTCCGGAGAAAGTTGAGGTGAACGATGGCTTTGATGGTAACAGTATACCCTAAAAAATATTGTAAAAATGTAACACCATTCATATAACAAAATTTTACAACTACACAACTTTTATAAGCACAAATTAACCAACATCCAATATAGCAATATTTACTGACAACTTTTATAAAGAAACTACATATTTATAGCGACAACATCAAATCTAAAGAGTGTGACAAAATGGTATAAATACTCGGATCTGTAAAAAAAAAATACTAAGATATATAATAAAAACTTTCAAAACTTGTAATACATGTAGATCTAACAAAAAAACACTCAAAAAGAATGTCAAAACTTGAAAAAACCTTCGGATGGTGGTGTTCTCGGTTGTGGGTTTCCAGCACGATGGTGACGACAACAGTTTCCGGCGAGAGTATGCTTTTGTAGCTGCAAAAAATAGAAAGGAAAACATATTAATCTAAATGAAAAAACCATCTAAACATGTTAAAACATATAGATCTATACAAAACTCTAGATATTAAAAGTAAAAAAGAAAAAAAAGATGGTGATTTGTTTATGGCTAATGATGGTGATGGTGTGTGTGAAAGATTTTTGCTAAGAAGATCGAATGATGGGAGTGGTAGGTGACAGTGTGTGTCGATATTTTTGAGAGAGAGTGATGTTTGTGTGTGTTTTTAGTGAAATGAGATAAATGGGTAGTTTAGTGAAAGGCATTGGAACATGGGTGTTTGTTTCAAAGGGTAGTTTGGGGAATACATTAATTTCAGTTTTTCACTTATTGACTTGTTGACCATTTTTCCATTATAAGTAGTATAGATAAGTAGTTAAGATATAAGTTTGCATATAACTAACAAAATTTCACATGAATATAAAAAGTTTTAATAAAAAATTGTGAAACGTGCTTCACTCGATTTTCCTATTATATTTTCACAATCAACTACACTTCTACGGAATAAACGCGTTAGATTTTTTGGAAGAAGTGACAATAACTACGAGCATGAAACAAAATATATTTTATGGCTAAAATGAGCCAGGCACGGAGGCACCACATATTAATCTAAATGAAAAAACCCTCTAAACATGTTAAAACATATAGATCTATACAAAACTCTAGATATTAAAAGTAAAAAAGAAAAAAGAAAAAAAAAGATGGTGATTTGTTTATGGCTAATGATGGTGATGGTGTGTGTGAAAGATTTTTGCTAAGAAGATCGAATGATGGGAGTGGTAGGTGATAGTGTGTGTCGATATTTTTGAGAGAGAGTGATGTTTGTTTGTGTTTTTAGTGAAATGAGATAAATGGGTAGTTTAGTGAAAGGCATTGGAACATGGGTGTTTGTTTCAAAGGGTAGTTTGGGGAATACATTAATTTCAGTTTTTCACTTATTGACTTGTTGACCATTTTTCCATTATAAGTAGTATAGATAAGTAGTTAAGATATAAGTTTGCATATAACTAACAAAATTTCACATGAATATAAAAAGTTTTAATAAAAAATTGTGAAACGTGCTTCACTCGATTTTCCTATTATATTTTCACAATCAACTACACTTCTACGGAATAAACGCGTTAGATTTTTTGGAAGAAGTGACAATAACTACGAGCATGAAACAAAATATATTTTATGGCTAAAATGAGCCAGGCACGGAGGCACCACATATTAATCTAAATGAAAAAACCCTCTAAACATGTTAAAACATATAGATCTATACAAAACTCTAGATATTAAAAGTAAAAAGAAAGAAAAAAAAGATGTGATTTGTTTATGGCTAATGATGGTGATGGTGTGTGTGAAAGATTTTTGCTAAGAAATCGAATGATGGGAGTGGGAAGGTGACAGTGTTGTGTCGATATTTTTGAGAGAGAGTGATGTTTGTGTGTTTTAGTGAAAATGAATAAATGGGTAGTTTAGTGAAAGGCATTGGAACATGGGTGTTTGTTTCAAAGGTAGTTTGGGAATACATTAATTTCAGTTTTTCACTTATTGACTGTTGAAACCCTTTTCCATTATAAGTAGTATAGATAAGTAGTTAAGATATAAGTTTGCATATAACTAACCAAAATTTACACATGAATATAAAAAGTTTTAATAAAAAATTTGAAACGTGCTTCACTCGATTTTCCTATATATTTTCACAATCAACTACACTTTACGGATAAAACGCGTTAGATTTTGGAAGAAGTGACAATAACTACGAGCAAAGAAACAAATATACTTTATGGCTAAAATGAGCCCGGCACGGAGCACACACATATTAATCTAATGAAAAACCCTCTAAACATGTTAAAACATATAGATCTATACAAAACTCTGATATTAAAAGTAAAAAAGAAAAAAGAAAAAAAATGGTGATTTGTTTATGGCTAATGATGGTGAGGTGTGTGTGAAAGATTTTTGCTAAGAAGATCGAATGATGGGAGTGGTAGGTGACAGTGTGTGTCGATATTTTTGAGAGAGAGAGTGATGTTTGTGTGTGTTTTTAGTGAAATGAGATAAATGGGTAGTTTAGTGAAAGGCATTGGAACATGGGTGTTTGTTTCAAAGGGTAGTTTGGGGAATACATTAATTTCAGTTTTCACTTATTGACTTGTGACCATTTTTTCATTATAAGTAGTATAGATAAGTAGTTAAGATATAATTTGCATATAACTACAAAATTTCACATGAATATAAAAAGTTTTAATAAAAATTGAAACTGCTTCATCGATTCCTATTATATTTCACAATCAACTACATTCTACGAATAAACGCGTTAGATTTTTGGAAGAAGTGACAATAACTACGAGCATGAAACAAAATATATTTTATGCTAAAATGAGCCGGCACGGAGGCACCACATATTAATCTAAATGAAAAAACCCTCTAAACATGTTAAACATATAGATCTATACAAACTCTAGATATTAAAAGTAAAAAGAAAAAGAAAAAAAGATGGTGATTTGTTTTATGCTAATGATGGTATGTGTTGTGAAGATTTTTGCTAAAGAAGATCGAATGATGGGATGGTAGTGACATTGTGTCGATTTTTGAGAGAGAGTGATGTTTGGTGTGTTTTAGTGAAATGAGATAAATGGGTAGTTAGTGAAAGGCATTGAAATGGGTGTTGTGTTTCAAGGGTAGTTTGGGGAATACATTAATTTTCAGTTTTTCACTTATTGACTGTGACCATTTTTCCATTATAAGTAGTATAGTAAGTAGTGTTAAGTATAAGTTAGCATATAACTAACAAAATTTCACATGAATATAAAAAGTTTTAATAAAAAATTGTGAAACGTGCTTCACTCGATTTTCCTATTATATTTTCACAATCAACTACACTTCTACGGAATAAACGCGTTAGATTTTTTGGAAGAAGTGACAATAACTACGAGCATGAAACAAAATATATTTTATGGCTAAAATGAGCCAGGCACGGAGGCACCACATATTAATCTAAATGAAAAAACCCTCTAAACATGTTAAAACATATAGATCTATACAAAACTCTAGATATTAAAAGTAAAAAAGAAAAAAGAAAAAAAGATGGTGATTTGTTTATGGCTAATGATGGTGATGGTGTGTGTGAAAGATTTTTGCTAAGAAGATCGAATGATGGGAGTGGTAGGTGACAGTGTGTGTCGATATTTTTGAGAGAGAGTGATGTTTGTGTGTGTTTTTAGTGAAATGAGATAAATGGGTAGTTTAGTGAAAGGCATTGGAACATGGGTGTTTGTTTCAAAGGGTAGTTTGGGGAATACATTAATTTCAGTTTTTCACTTATTGACTTGTTGACCATTTTTCCATTATAAGTAGTATAGATAAGTAGTTAAGATATAAGTTTGCATATAACTAACAAAATTTCACATGAATATAAAAAGTTTTAATAAAAAATTGTGAAACGTGCTTCACTCGATTTTCCTATTATATTTTCACAATCAACTACACTTCTACGGAATAAACGCGTTAGATTTTTTGGAAGAAGTGACAATAACTACGAGCATGAAACAAAATATATTTTATGGCTAAAATGAGCCCGGCACGGAGGCACCACATTCGAATATTTCTAAAAAGTACTTAATATCTTACCGAATATCCGCGTCAAGTTGGTAGGATGCTTGACTTTTCCTCCCTGGTTAATATATGAAGTTACAAAATAGTCATCTATTATTTTGAATTGTGCATGTTCTACCTTATTTTGAATTATCGAGTACGAAAATCTTTGATATCTTTTTGTTAATTTGTCCATTAGTTTCCTACTATGTTCAGATGTTAATGGTATAAATATGGTCGACCTTGGTGTTATACTTTTAAGGGAACCGGACGAATATGAACCTTGTTTATTTTCGTTCATTTAATTTTAACCGGACAAATAAATTGATACGAATGCTTAAACGGACAAATTTTCTTTTTCATGTTTGTTTATCAAGAAAATGAGTTGTTCATTTTCATTCATGTTCGGTCATTAAAGCACTAAACAAACGCTAAACGAACATAAATGATCGAACCTAGATGAAAATAGACAGACAAACATAAACTTCATTAAATTATGCACAATATATTGTTTTATAAGTGTTGTTTTGTTTAAAATAATCAATTTAAAAATTAGACAATTAAAAGATATGATATACGAACATAAATAAATAAATGAACATAAACGAACGTATAATCGGATGTTTACAAAAATAAACGGACGCGACTTTTGTCTATGTCCGTTCGTTTAGCTTAACGAACGTAAAATATTGTTAATGTTCGCTCATTTAATAAATAATCAAACTTTTTATCGAACGGTTCGTGAAATGTTCACCGAATATTCTCTAGACTTTATTTATACCCATTTTAAACCAATTCAATGTTAGCAAGGTTTTAATTAACTCGTATTAGGTTCTTTTTCATGTAAAGAATTGCATATTAGCCTATCTTTTAAACAAGAAATCAACGAAAATGATTTTTTCATATCTATTTTACATGGTAAGAAACTAAAAGTAAAAAAGAAAAAACAATTGACATAATACTATGATGTATCAAATAATATGTAGATAATGCTCAAGAAATTAAGCTCACATTTTAGTTTTTATATTTTTTTCATGGTAGCCGATGATAGAAGACATGTAATATAAAGCAAAGTGTAAAGATAATACGTTTAAATCATGGACGGGTCTTAGTAGAGACTAGGGAGGGCCGATGCTCTCCCAAAACTTTAACGTTTTACTTATTATATTTGTTTACACCTGGAAACCCTAATAGACTCGAACCCACAGACAGGCTCGGGCCTTATATTCTATCCACTAATAAAAACAGCTTTAGCCCTTCCAAATTAACCGATATAGCACTCGGCCCTTCCAATAAATTCACCCAAGTTCCGTCTATGTCTTTGTGTCCATGTAATCATCGGGATTTCTCTTTTTCATGTTGATTTTTTATCAGTCAGTTAGACTCGTCATTTAACAAAAAAAAAAGTAGAACTCACCATTCAAAAAAAAAAAAAAAAAAAAAAAACATATAAAAAAGTTACTGCATATTTTCAAACAATAAGTACCACAAATGTAAATCCCCCAACATCTTCACCTATAAATACCAAACAACTCCAATTCATTTCAAGCTGGCAAACAAAAAAAAAAACATCATTAAAAAAACACCACAAAATTTGCCCGACCGTATCTCATCCCATAACTTGTGTCTCTCTTTCCAAATAAGACATAAATTTGCATGGCACAAACCTTCCTTGCAACACAAGTATCAGATATATGCGTTGGAAAACCGTCGCTAAGATCATTACCTGCGACCTCTACCGTCGCTGAGGCCGTTGCTGAATTGAAAAAATCTGGTGAAATATACTTGAGTGTATGGGAATGTGATCATGATCATAATAAGGTGAATGGTGACGAGGGTATCGGTTTTTGTCGATGTTTAGGGAAGATATGTATGGTTGATGTGATTGTGTTTCTTTGTGATAAAGAGAATATATTGTGTCCTTTGGAGGCTTTGAAAACAAGTGTTGTGGATCTTGTGATGAATGTGGATGGAAGGATTATGCATTTGGAATCAAATTCGAGGTTTGTTTCTTTTGTAATCTGTATGATTTTTTTTTTTTTTTTTTTTTTTTTTTTTCGCGGTATATGATTTTGATCTGCAAATTGAGTTGTTTGTTATGTATTATTTGGCTTTATATATATATGTATAACTCGGTGTAATTTGCCTTTTTTTTTTTTAAGAAAACAAAAACAAAAACGAGCTTGAGATTTGGTGCCCCATAGCTTTCCTTTAGGGTTTTGGTGCCTTCTTGTTCCTTTTGTTTTGCCTTAGCTTTAGGCCCCTTGCGTTGCCCTGCCTTGTTCTGTGCTGCTCCCTTAGGTTTGCTTGCGTTCTCTTAGTGCTTTTGTTCTTTGGCTTGTTTGCGTTTTTGCTTCTGTGCTTGTTTGCTTTTGCCTGTGTCCCCTTGCCTCTTTTGCCCTTTTTCTGTGCTCTACTCCGGCGTTTGCTTTGCTTGTTTTGCCCTTTTCTCTTATGTTCGCTTGTCTGTGTGCGTGTTTGCTTGTTTTGCCTTTTGTCTTTTGTCTACTTTTATTCGTTTTTGCTCACCGGCACACTTGCACTCCTTTCTTTGCTCTCTCACCCGCACACCTGCATTTGCCGGAGGTCTCCATGGAAGCAGTCTCCCTACTCCCAGGTCTTCTTGGAAGCAAGTCGTTGTTTGATCTTTAGTTTCTACGCCCATACCCTGCCCGGTGGGATTGGGTTTTTTGTTGTTGTTGTTGTTGTTGTAGTTGTTGTTGTAAACAATTTTAAACTAATAGAAAAGTTGAGAATGGATCCTGATAAAATCTTAGGAATAACTTGTAATTATTGCTAATAGAAAAGTAAGTAAACTTGAAAGAGTCCTTTTTCGTGCTAGGAAACTTGGTGTTTTGGACAAACCAGAATAGTAAATGATGGAAAAATGTTGCTACTTTGAATGTTCTTTTGCCTTTTTGCTGCATCTTAGAGTCATTCTGTAGTGGAAGAATATATCTAGCTCATGGTAACTTAATGAAATACCATATGCTTCATATTGGTCAAAAAAAAATAGCAATTTTCTTTACTAGTTGCCAATGAATAGAATCTTCATTGGTCTGTTTTGATTCATTCTTGTCACTGCACTTATGTGAATAGTATAGTAAAAACCATGATTTGACTACTTCTTGGCGTTCATTGAACTGTCATTGATCTTTGTTTTGTTCTGTTTGTTACCTTTTTCCAGCTTGTTAGAGGCAATAGATTGCATACTTGAAGGAGCTCAGAACTTGGTCATACCAATAGAAACCACCACAAGATCAAACCGAAGGAAAAAAAATCTAATCAACATCACTTCTCCTCTAAGTACGACTAGTACACTTCACAATGGCAAAGAATTCTGTTGGTTGACACAAGAAGACGTTATTCGCTTCCTTTTAAACTCCATCAATGTCTTCTCTCCAATACCTTCATTCACAATCGAATCACTTAACTTGATCAATACAGATACATTAACCGTTCACTACAACGACCCTGCTTCTTCTGCATTGCCCTTAATTACCCGCGCACATTTGAACCAAACTTCTATAGCAGTCGTTAACCATGACAACACGTTAATAGGTGAAATCTCACCCTTTGCACTCTCCTGCTGTGATGAAACCATTGCAGCCGCCATCACCACCCTTTCAGCTGGAGATCTCATGGCCTACCTCGACTATATGGGCCCACCTGAGGATTTGGTCCACTTGGTTAAGACGAGGTTACAAGACAGACACTTAAATTCCATGTTGGATTTAATGGATGATTATAATAACCCTTCATCTTCTTCATCTTCAAGTTCGGATGAGGAGTATGGGTCGGGGAAGAATGGTGGCATGGGACGGAGTTACCCTGGGAGGAGATCAGAGGCGATTGTTTGTAACCCCTGGAACTCACTAATGGCTGTTATGGTTCAAATGATTGCTCATCGTGTTAGTTATGCTTGGGTTGTTAAAGAGGATTATGGGTTGGTTGGAATTGTGACATTTACAGAGATTTTGGGTCAGTTTAGGCGTATTGCTGGCTCATGGAATAAATGCGGGGAAGAGAATATAAGGAGGAAATAACAAAAGATTTTGGTTTAATTTGTCACATTAATATAAAGAGCTACTTATATGCCATGAGTTTTTGTTCTCTTTTTGTTGTACTTTGAAAGGATTGGCATGTCAAATTGATGACTTTCGATCAAAATTTTGAACTTAATAGAAACTGGGATACGCTCCAAAAGATATGAGATGGAAGCTTGTGGTATGAATGGATGCTAACTTAAATCCTAACTATATCTTGGTCTTTTATTCTATAATCACAAAGATAATTGTCTGGCCAGAACCAGATTGAAATTGCGAAATAAACAATAATGGAAGTTACAACACTGATCTAAACGACAACGGTGTTTTAAACAAGTTCCTGAACTTAATACATAGTTGGTTATTTTAGTATGTGTTAATTTGAACCACTGAAGGGTGGCCTAGTGGCAAAAAGCTTGTGACTATCTCTCTAAAAAGTGTGAGGTCTCAAGTTCAATTCTTGCTAGGTGCAAACAACCTTTGAAGTGGCCACGCCAACCACCTGAAAAGGGAGGGCTTGCAAACAACCTTGAAGTAGCCACGCCAACCTCCTGAAAAGGGAGGGCTTTACCTTGTTTGAGTCTGTGTGGCGGTGGCTCAAACTCCGTGGATTAGTCGGCCAAAAGGTCGGAAACCATGGTTACCAAAAAAAAATATGTGTTAATTGGAAAGTATAAATAATATAGCAACAGTTGTTTCGACTTTATGTTTCTAAGACATGCTCTTGGTTTTCAAATTGGATCAGAATCGAGAAAAACAAGATTTTGAAAAAATCACTGAATATAATAGGTTTTGGTCTATCTAGTGCTTATTCATTCTTCGGCTTTACAGTTCCTAACCGAGTTTAGCCATTCCTGGCTGGCATGACATGATAAGAGCAGCTGTACAATCTTCACCTCTCGAGTTTGTAGTCACAAGCAAGAAGAAAAATTGATGGCTAATAGCAACAACAATTTTTGTCACTTTGCCAATTTTTTTTTTTTTTTTTTTTTTTTTTTTTCATGGCCGAAATGACCAAAGCAAGAGTAATGCACAACTTTTGGTGTATGAGGCACAAATGAATAAATCAATGTTGCTATCTATATATGAGAATTCTATATAGTGAACTGATTATGTGAGCTCGCTCCATATTAACAGAGCTTGAAAGCAAGACAATTTCACATCCCTAAACAATTAAAGTTCAAGGGGATTTTTTGGGTTTTCATATGATCTAGGCAAGTGATTTGTTGTATACCATCAAAATACTTCTCATGCCACATGCCTTGTTGTGCGTTGATGTAGCATACTGTTACCATATCGTACGGACTCGCTACTTTTAGAAGTTTAAAGTACATTTTTTACGATCAAGCATTCGTATTGGTACTAATGATCATTTGAGTGCTGATGGTGACGCATAACGTGGTTGTTGATACTAGACACTGTTTCTGAACATGTATTTTACAAACATACTCGAGTACCAAAAGAACTCTTTAGATTACAGATACTACGCATGTCAATAACTTACACATATCTAGTACTGCTATAAAGATGTGCACAGTCAAACAAGATGAATTAATGACACAAAGAATGGAATATACGAGTATTACATTGCTTCAACAACTGTTTTAGTTCAAATGAGTTTTTACTATACTGAGAAAACAATATAAAAAAGTAGAAAACTAATGTGCCTAACCCGAAGTCATATATGAACTTCAATAGACTCCACTAAACAGCTTGCGGCTTCACATACGTTTCTCATGAGTATCAAATAAACTACAATTTGGATCATGAATTTTACTTCTGTTTTTTTATATATGAGAACACATGACATACCTTAAACGTAAATTACTGGAAATAAAACTTGTGAGATAGCATTTGGTTCTGCATAAAACCAATTCTGGTTTGGATTTGAGTACATTTCACCTCGTCTCCTAACTTGTGGACGGTATCCCACCATTACGTAAGGTAGTTTGGATCAACAATCATAACTCGATGTATCATAACAGGCCAATTTATCCTAAAGAACGAGCACATCAACTATAAACAGCTGCAGATTGAGGGAGGGGGGAGCGGCATGTGAATAACAGTTGCCGCCCAGCCAGCCAATTAACGCATATTTTGTGTCCATTCTTCAATTTTATGAATAGATAATATTATCAAATATATTAGAAAATAATAATGTTAATTAGACAGTTTTCTAACATATTTAAATGACATGATTCATGCATTTGATTATGTTCAAGCTTCCTTCTTAGTTAAAATCTTACTCTGTAAATGAATGGGTCAAAACAAAACCTCAATAACCACCAACAATGTGTTCCAGGGGTGGCGATTGACAACCTTACTACTGGACCATGCCAGCAATCTTTGTAGACCATAATTCCACGTCCCCAAAACAAGTTGCAGATGAAAGGTTCTAACAATCCATCATAGCAGTCAAGTTTTTCTCTTGCAACCTCATTCTGACCAAGTGGACAACATGTTACTCATTCACATTAACTGGAGGTGGCTTTGTGTCACCTCTGTTGTTTATGTCATCTACTTTCCGTCTTATAGTTCAAAAAAGTACAGTATTAGCTAATATCTGTTTCATAATTCATAAAATTGACATTTGATGCTAACAAGATCTACCTGACTGTCACGATATGATGAACCGGCCAGATGAGTTGATTGTGGATCAAAACATGCAAACACTTTGTCTTTTCTTTTCCTCGAACTTTATAATAACTGATGTTTGGATACTATATGATTACAGTGATATTCGCCTTTTAACATAGAACAATTTAGAAGGTTTTATACATCAAGAAAAGACTTTGAATGACTTTTTGAAGGCATTTGACCTGTTCACCCAGTTTCCAGTTTAGCTAATTTCACACATTTGGCCCGTTAGAGACAAAGCATAACCCAAATCAGTCAATTTACCAATAAATGAGTTAAACTACCACCCTACTTGACAGATGTTGACAAATTTAATGCATTGTGATTTGTAAGCAATGTTCAGAAGCCACAAGAACAATTTACAGTAGCAGATAACAATAACAATATCATTGTTAGTAACAACAAATTTTGAAGGCTCTGTTATTTGGGTCCTTAGTAATGTACAACGACCATATCAATAGTAATGTACAACATTCATGCATCAGTTGCGAGCCACTATAACAATATTGCTATGTATTTGACCATTTTAGGTGTGTAATTTATTCTAAATGCTATAAGTATGTTTATGTATGCTAAGGAAAATTGCACCGTTTTGCCATCTTTGACTTTTTGAGTCGAAATGACTAGTAGTAGTTCTTGTATCTTAACTCGGATACACAAGTCGATAGGGCTTCTTTTACCTGGAGATTGCTGGAGTCCATGAGAAGCGCATCTTCATAAAGTCTTTTTGCCTGACTCAACAATTTTACTTTTTCTCTAAAGTTTCTTGTTCGTAAACGAGATCTTTGTTGTAACGCCACACCCCATCTGAAAAGAGCTGCAAGCAAACACTTTTACATCAATAAAGGTTTAAAAAAAATTATGACCTAAAATAAAAATGTAGTCTTATTAGGAGTCTTGACTCAAACAGATAAATCTCAATTGTAGATAATAATTTTCAAATGCATTTATAAAAGTTACATGAGGTATGTCCATGAGTTTTTACTTAAGGCCCGTTTAGAGAAAACCATACAGCAACACAAGTTGAGTATTAAAAGGCTCCAATATAATATAATCTTACAACGACACTAACTTAACAAGTTAAAGTGTAGATGTAGATGAATCAGAATATCTATTAGAAATGTTGTCTCCCCAAGTTGCTTTGAGTGGATCTTCATTCCCACTCTTTGAAATTGGACAGGCTGGTTTACAGGTACAAAGGTTCTAAATATGTTGAATTATCAAAGGCTGATGTCATTTAGTACTTAGTAGCAACCTACTTGCCCGTGTTCTGATTGGCAATTATTTATTTATTTATTTATTTATTAATTTTTTTTGTGCGCTTAGCATTTATGCTTTCAAATGATGTGCCAATTTGTAATTAATAGGTAATGTTATCCGTTTTGTGCTTACGTGGCAATCATAAAGGGACGCGGCGTCATGGCTAGGACATTTGTGGAGAGTTTTAGTCAAACTTATCATTCTTGTTATTCAAATAAACTTCATATTGGTTTTGCAAGTGTAACCTCTAAAAAAACCATCTATATAGACAACTGAGTTTGACCAAAACAATAAACAAATGTCCTGGTCATTGTGCCACATCATTTAATGACTGCCAAGTAACAGCACACCCGGTCACATTACCCCTTGATTACCAAATTAGCACATCGACTAAAAGTATGATTACTAGAACGCGACCAAAAAAGAAGGTTTATTTACCAAATTGGAAAACGAGCAATGTAAATTGCTCTTACATTAACCCTTATTAAAACAAACAGAAACCTCATGATTTACAATGGGTATTACAATATGGTAATAATTCAGTGCTGTTAATTGAAGTAGATAATTTTACAAATTATGTTCCAGAATAAAGTCGATATAGAGCTGCATTTTGCAATAGTAAGATCAAATATATGCGCTATTGTTGATACCATAAATGTTATCACATGGCTTTGAACATGATTAGCATAACTTAGTTGCATAACATTGCTCTAAAAACCTAGGAAGTGAAGGAAGATCATACCATCTGGTGTGTGAGAATTGCTTTTGGACATCATTGCGTCAAATTTGTCAATGGCCGCCATGTAAACCTTGTCAGCATCAAAAGCTGCTTCCTGAATTCACAATGCCAATGGAAATGAACAAGCATTATACTTTTTAAACTATAAGGTGAAAATTAGATAGCTTTGAACTACAAGAGGTGTTTAGTAAACAATATCCATGAGAAATTACCCACTAAGATTTCAGTATGCTACCCACACATTTTTCTTACTAAGTTCAAAACATTTTATTCAAAACAAGTAAGATATTGTTTGTCTATCTGCAATTTATGTTACAAAGTGTGAGCACGCTGTAGTAAAATGAGTAGTTTACTATTTTAACCATTGTACTAGGTCTTTATTTCAATCAAACTACCCTACAAAGTGTGAGCACGCTTTCATTAGCAAAACAGGCAGCTTTGGTACATTGCAAGAAATGGAACATTGTACTTGACACTTTTTGTTCACATAACTATCCTTGCAAACTAAAGTTGTGAAGACAACAATTGAAAAGTAAACGAGTCAAAATTTCCACCTCAATTGCCAACTGCCGTGTTTTGTTCGCTTGTATTTTGACAAGATTGATGTTTTACTTGCAAAGAAAAGCAGGTAGAATGGTTCATCTATACTCATCGTAGAAAACTATTGTGTTCTCTTTCAATCATGCAAATGTTATACTACCTACGAGGGAAAGGCAGACACAAACATAACAACATATATTTTATTCTAGCATCTTCCAATTTGGATATTATAAAATGTGTGTGTGTGTGTGCGCGTCTATATATTTGCTAAAGATGCTTACAGGTCCAATATCTGCTATCAGTTGAGCTCTGAATGAAAGCGCAAGACCCCAATTGTACAATGCTCTCATATCATCCCCATCGATAGATAATGCCAACCTATATTTCCTACCAGCCTTAACCAGTAGCTCTTCACACTCTTCACAAACATTTACAAGATAATCCACAAATTTTTCTCTATTAGAAAACTCATCGTCGAGTACATTGGAGTCACTTTGAGCAAGTAGACCTCTCAATTTACGGCTAAGTTTAAGTTTTAACTCTCCATGCAAAAGGTAAGTGTTTCCTAATTGGCCCACAGCCACTAAACTCATGGGCTTCATGTCTACAGCTTTAGATAGCAATTCAGTCGACTTATACAACATATTTTCTGCGTCTTCTTCAATCCCTCTATGTGTTAACCACTCTCTCGCTTCTTTTAAAAGTCCATTTGCCTCTGTTACATACTCGTTAAAAAGCAAATCATTCGACATCTCTGAAGACGGAGACGAAGCAAATCCATTGCCATTTCTGGACTCATCATAAGCTTCCTTGTTAGTTGATTCCATATCGTCATATAGCATATTATTTCCATTAACCCTATGCTTTCCTTGCTCTTGCTGAAAACATTCCCCCGTTCTTCTCTGCTTAGGTCTAGCACCAAAATCAAAATCAGCTAAATCATCATCAGACTCCCAAGACCTATCAAAATTCCTATTCATGTCAAACGACACTCGCTCACTCTTCACAAACCGCGATTTATTAGTCTTACCGACATACTCGTCTCTATCAAAAACTTGTTTAGAACCGGTATCCATCTCCATCGACCCCATTCTACCCATTGGTTTTCCTCCATACGTTTCCTTAACCCTACCATCACTCGTGACAAATTTCATCGTCTTGTCTTCAACAATCGGATCCAAAACCTTTACTTGATCACGTTCACTCTCCTTTAAATCACTCTTAACACTATCTTTCACTTTACTAGGATTCGACCCAAACGACCTATCCTTAAAACCAGCAATAAACTGCGAAAAATCAAACCCTTTTTTACCACTCGGTTTCTTACTCAAAACATTCGACACATCATTAGTATTAACTACCACACCATCAATCACGCTCTTCGCTTGCAAAAGACCTCGTTCAATCGCTTCCACACTGTCAATATACCCAACCAAATCACTCTTACTAATCCTACACTCATCAACGTCTCTCCTCATCCCATTCTTCAACTCCAAAATCTTCACCTCAAACCCATCAAACAAATCCCTTAAACCCTTCAAACCCTCACTCAAAACCCTAAAATCCTCATTCGCACCTCGTTTCTTCGTATTTTTCAACCCCATTAAAAACCCATCATTATTTAACCACCCAAAAGAAAACCCAACAGCGAAAACAAGTGCACACACAGGAATCACAACAATTGGCGAAACCCTAACCCTAGAGACAACAACAGCACATACAAACCCTAACACATACACAAATGCATATTTTCTATCATTTAAACCGAGTGAAGTAAGTAACTTTGTAAACTGAGTCGACCCAGATGAATCGTTTGACTCGCCGGAGGCTAGATCGGCCCAGCCGTTGTAATGAGCTGAATGTGAACAAAACGATGTCGTTTTGATGAAATGGAGATTTAATGGGTTGTTTGGGAGTTTTAAAAAGATGGGTTTTTTGGGAAGTGATGGGGTGTGGATTGAGAAGTGGGGTGGTGTTGAGATTATGGTTTTCATTGTTGTTTGAAAATGGAGATGGTGGTTGAATGGAGGTTATTGTAGTTAACTTGAAATTACTAGGTAGGTGATGACTGTATTGTAGTTAACGGAAACGTTTTATAAAAGGGGTAAAAAAAGTATGAAAACGAATAAAAATGAAAATGTATAAAAATAAAAAAAATGTTTTTATTATGAGATGTTATTTGTAGATCTAAAAAAAAGAATGATTTTAGTATATGTGAATAAACAAGAAAGACACGAAAGAGACAAGAAAGACAAGAAAATAAGAAAGACAAGAAAACACAAGAAAATAAGTTTAACCAATTAAATCTCACCATTAGCTCAAATTAAATAAATGGTGTTGATGTGTCTCTCACTAATGACAAAATAAAGGTATCCAAAATAACTCACCTCATTCAAATAAAGATGATCATTAGATGTAAAGATAATAAGCTGAATTTTCATTCATAATTGTGTAAAAAAATGTATTTTACAAAAATATTTGGTATAAATATTTGTCAAATTTAATTGTCATTAAAGTATCTCTTCAATAGTAATTAACCCATTATCAACCTATAACTTCAATGTTAAAAAAAATTTCAACCTATTACACAATTAATTTTTTAATACCTCAAACAATAGGTTGATGTATCACTCTATTGCTAAAATAAGTCATTTTTAAGGTTTTACTATAATGCATCAATCATTTTTCAAGTTTCTTTCAACCCATCTTTAATCTTCTCATTAGAAATACTCTTATTGTATACACTATACAGTAATATATTTTGTTAAAGACAGACTTCATTTACATTATAAATAACAATAATTTATTTTAAAAGCTAAATAACACATCTTATTTATGTTATTTACTAAAATACTCCGTATAAAACAGCTTTATATTTAACACCATCTTAAGTTTTAATATAACAAGTTAGCCTTAAAACCATCGAACTCTAGATTTTTCTTCTCTTTATCGCATCATATTTATTAATTATTATTATTGTTAACACATTTTATTGGAAAACCATATTATGGTTAAAAAATTTATATCATAGCAACAAAAGAAAGTTTTTGCTCCCACTATAACACAACTATATTATCTATTGTGTATGTGTGATAAAAGTTATAGTAAATATATAATATTTTGAATGTTCTTGCACAAAGTAAACCGTTGATCTAAACTCAAAAAGTACAAATAACATAAAAACTAGCTCTTGAATTAAAAATTGGTCATCTTTGTAGTTTTGCTTTTTGTCTACCACTTTTTCATTTGCTTTACCTCCACGTATTGTCGATTGCAACTTATCATATTTACATATTTTTTGTACTTCAATTTAACTTTACTTACGAAGAGTGCCCCAAAACTTGTCCACAAATCTACAGTGAAACGACTCTATATAATACATTGTTTTGTCACTTCTTATAAAGCGGACGCTTTATCTTATACTAGATGTTAGCTAAATCCGTCAATATAATAGCGTGGTAAGCCCAATAAATCCATAAATAAAACTAAAGTTCTTTCATGGCTTAGCTAAGAAATTGAATTGAACCTTATTTTTTACATTTCCTTTTGTTACATTTTGAACCTCATGCAATTTCATAACCCTCGATTAATTAAGTGTCTTATGCTAGACTTGTTAATGATCTATGCGTTAAAATGATTTAGATGTCATTTACGTATGAGTTTGAAGTGGTTTTTTTGTTTTGGATATCAATGAGAGAAAGTTGAAATAACCTTCTAATGAGATTATTATATAAATATAACTTTAGTCTAACTTGGAAAATTCATATATTGTATCATTAGTACACACCATATTTGATTACACTATCCGGGTATCCACATGTTGCAGCAACGTGTACTCTGTAATTTAATTTATTTGCGATCAAATGTTACGCGAAAATAGTTACGACATCAACATAAGTATTATCTTACAAAAATATATATCAAAATGGAAATGTCAATTCAAAATGAGATATAGCATAACATATACATAAATATGCCAACAACGAATATGCATAATTGATTTAGTGAGTAAAATATGGTTCCAACTATTACATCCATTCAGCGGCATTTTTAATATTGTTTAGAATAAGCTTTCATTAAACCTTCAAAAACATTAATATTGGTTTCTATCTATTTATAAAGCAATCACACCTTTATCATTATAAACAGCGGATTGAGAGACGTGTCTTGACGATTTTGCTCAGCTTTTTATTCTCTTTGCGCTTTAGATAACAATCTCTATTTTGCTTTTTACGTTTTTCTGCATGCTTAATTGATATATGCAACATGAATAGAATAAATGTAGTATAAAAAATGAAAAGTGGTTTGCACACACTATTGTACAAGCTCGCAAAACATGATATGAATATGGTACAACTGTGTAAAGCATAAAATAATGTGTCCCAAAGAAAAAAAGAATAAGGGAAAATTCCAAAAATGCCCCGGAGGCATCCCTGACGCATCAACTTTTGGACCACTTTTTATTTTAACTCCAAAATAGACCTTGGGCAACTGAACATACGTGTGACACGTGTCCCATCAATAATTGAAATACGGTCTATTTTTGACAAAAAAAAGTACCAAAGTATGTACAAAAAATTGAAATACAGTCTATTTTTGACAACAACAAAAAAAAAATATATATATATATATATATATATATATATATATATATATATATATATATATATATATATATATATATATATATATATATATATATATATTTAAAGGCTGCCCAGTCGCCCTGGGCATTTAGGAGTAAAAATTGTTGGTTGAGGTAAAAGTTGATGCGTTGGGGATGCCTCTGGGGCATTTTTGGAATTTTCCCAAAGAATAATGTGCAAATCAATTTGCTAAAACGATCCATCATAATATGATATCGAATAAACATATGCGTGTTGTTATGCATACCCCTTGCCCACCTTTTAACTCCTCCCCCCCCCCCCCCCCCCCCGCCCCGTCCCACCTTTTACTCCTCTATTAACAATATAAAACAATTTTTTATTAGTTTATATACTGTATTTTATGTCAAACTTTATATTTTCGGTTCTGTACTTTATGTTTCGTACTTTTATATTAAAAACAGAATAAAAATAAAAAATTAATAGGGGGAGGGGGTATTGGAATCACTATAAAGTGCTCGGTGTAGTATACTATCGCATGTCATAAGGTTTTTTTGGTACCCATGGCGCCGCCAAACTGCGCCCCCTGGTGACATAGCCATGTTATACGTCCTACAGCCATCTCCATAACGAGATTTTTTTTTATGAGTAGGTATTTTTTGTGGTGTGTTATAGAAATTTTATTGGGGAGGGTGTTTAGGTATAGGAGTGTTATATGATACATACTGACGTTGCGGCACCTATAAAATTTATAAGTGCTTGTTGTACCCGCATCTCTTAGGAGGTATTGATATCCTAACCCTAAACATATTAGAGACACCTTTGTGTCAACAAAAAAGAGAGTTATGTTTCGTACTTTTATATTAAAACAAACATAATTAAAAAGAAAAACAAAAGAAAAAAGGAAGGGGTGGTGATTGGAATCACTTTATAGTGGTCGGTGCAGTACCCTATGGCATGCCATAAGGTTTCTTTTGTACCCATGACACTGCCAAACTACGCCCCTGGTGCCATAGCCATGTTATACGTCCCATAGCATCCCCATAACGAGATTTTGTTTATGAGTGAGCGGGTAATTTTGGTGGTGTGTTATAGGAATTTTACTGGGGAGGGTGTTTAGGTATAGGAGTGTTATAGGGTACATGATGATATGGCGGCACCTATAAAATTTATAAGTTCCGAGTACAACCTCATCTCTTAGATGGGTATTGATATCTTAACCCTAAACATATTAGGGACACCTTTGTGTCAACAAAAAGGGAGTTATGCATTTTTGGTTCCTTACAATCCTATTTTTAAAGTCATAATTTACTTTTTCAATTTTACGTAAACCTTGCACCTTTTACATTTTACGCGATTTAAGTCTACATTTTTAGGTTTTAACTACGTTTAAACCCTCCGATGAATTCACCACTCATCTAAACTACTAAAATAGGTCATGATAACAAGTTTTAATATTTGTGGAAGTTTTATAATTTTACACTACCCGGTTTTACGTTACGCATCTTAAAAACCCTATGTTTTAAATACCGGGGATCAAAACAGACTCTATAACACACTATAACCCAAATTAAATGCAAAATTCTCCACTAACTCATCCTTTCCCTCCCTATGTGGCATAGCATAAGAGAGATTAAGGACACTTGTCCTTTATTTTGGACAAGTGTTCCTCCACTTATGTGTAACCATATATAAAGCCTAAACTAACACATAGAGTACATCATCATCTCTTATTTCACTCAAAAATCTGCTATTTTCTCTCTTAATTTCATGGCTTCTCAAGACCAAACACACCTTGATGTTTGATTTCCCTAGTCCAAGATTGAAGATTCAAGAGCCTTAACTAGTACTCCCTCCGTCCCAAAATTATTGTCACCGTTTGACTTTTTCGGTCTTTCTTTCTCAACTTTGACTATGAATATTTTTGTTTGTGTTATACAATACTTGATGAAAATTATACCAATGTAAATACATTTAAAACACAATCCGTTCATATATTTTGCATCAAGTATTATGTAATATAAACAAAAATAGTTAAGGTTAAAGTTGAAAAATAAAGACCAAAAAAGTCAAAAGGGGACAATAATTTTAGGACGGGGGGAGTATTTGATTCTTTTCCCTCTTCAAGTCTTTATTTTCTTGTGTTATTTGAAGATTTTCTAGGTTAGAATCTTACAACTCTTGCATGTATTCTTGGATGACTTTGATCAAGTTTTCATAGGATAAGTTAGTTAGGCTTGAGTGTTAGTAGATGCAAGAGCTGGTTGGTTATAGTGATTTTTGATCTCATCTCTTTTGGTTATGCATGAGATCCACCATTGTTTTTCTTTAAAAATCTTCTTATGTTACTGTAAAAGATGAATATTTAGGTGCTCAAGATGATGTACATGAATGGTCATGACAAGTTATACTTTAAAAGGCATAAAGCAACTACCTTATGATTGGTCAATTCTGTCCAGATTTTTAATAGCCAAAAGGGTTAATGGCATATAATAGCAACGTACTTTTCCATTTGTGCCATTATCATATATGAACTCAAAATATTACCACAATACCCATCGAACTTTCCATTTTTGTGCCGATATCAGCAACTTCATCATTTTTACTTTCAAAATTCACGTCATGTGACACACGTACATGTCATGCCCCTTTTTTTGTACCGTTAGGTTCCATGTCAGCCCCTAATACACACCGTTAGGTTGTCTTCCCCAACCAAAACACATATAACCCTAACACTAACGTATACAACCTAACAGTGTGTATTAAGGGCTGACATGGAACCTAACGGTACAAAAAAAGGGGCATGACATGTACATGTGTCACATGACGTGAATTTTGAAAGTAAAAATGGTGAAGTTGCTGATATCGGCACAAAAATGGAAAGTTCGATGGGTATTGTGGTAATATTTTGAGTTCATATATGATAATGGCACAAATGGAAAAGTACGTTGCTATTATATGCCATTAACCCTAGACAAAAATGACCCACCTTTTTATTCTCAGTGGGTCTTGAGTACAAAATAAAAATATGGGGATTTAGCCCTATGTCTCAGGGTCATTTTTCCGAAAACCTTGTATCCTAAAACGTCCCGATGAATTTTTGAGAAAATGTCTACCAAAACGTGTCCTGAATTGCATATCTGTCTTCTCATTTTAGTAAGCCTAACTGGAAGCTGGAACTTTCTGCATTGGGACTCAGGAGTAAATTGGTCAATTGACCTGAGTTATAAAACTTTCAGAATAGTGAGACCAATATTTTTGATAAGTTAAGATCCATACCTTTCCAAGCATATAAAGCACATATTTTTATCATTTACGGTTTGAAAATGGCGGCCCGACGAAGACGAAATTTTTATTAAATTTCCAACAGCATTGTATTTAACCCACATAGCTCATAAAAATACCATTTTTGATCCATGACATTGTATAAACCATAAAACAAACTTATATTATGACTTAATAAACATAAGAAACTATATAAAATTTACTTATAAGTGTTACATATTATTTCCCCGAGCCTAAGAAGTGTTGTATATCTCTATCTAGGTCGTTTGTGATTTCCGCGGGTTTCTTGTCGTACTCTTTTGCTGAACTTTATTACTACTTCATTTATGGTGAGTTCATAGATCCACTCTTACTTGTTTTTAATTGTTTTATAAACTAATTGGGGTGAGATACATGCTACTTTTCTATGATCACAATTGCTTAAAAACTGTATCCTGAATGTATTATTGCGTAAGTCCCACTTGTGCTAAAAAGGCCCCTAATCATGAACCATTAATCACTTGTGTGTGAGCGCGAATATTGTGGATAGGCCTGTTAGGTCACCATATTATGATTACACAAGTATTGTTTTGGTAGAAATGAGATAAGGAGATAGAGTGGATGATTTATAAGATAAGAGAAATGAATATGAAAGAGTTTCGTTTAGATATCTAATAAACCAACAATAAACAAGGTAGCATACATGTTTTATTTATAGGGAAGGAGCTAGGGCAACACACCCTACTACCTTCCTTTCTAATCGTGGGCCTAAATGAGCCTTGATGGGCTTTTCATAATGTTAACTCATTACATAAACATAAGATATAAGTAACTTAAGCAACCTATTACATATAATAAATGACCGACACTTGATAAGTGTGAAATAAGTTCCCAACAATCTCCCCCTAAGGGTCGGTCATCAAGGTTGCTAGACGTCTTCATCTTTATCTTTAACTTTGACTTTTATGGCATTAGACGTCTTCCAAAAATCATAAAGTATAAGTTCATCGTTCTTTGTTCTTTGTTCTTGTTGTTGTGGTTGTGATTGTGTTATGGTGATTTCTGCCTTTCGTCACTTCTTAGCGTCTAGTGGTTATACGCCTTTCCAACATGCTCATACGTCTTTTGACTTTGAGTTACATACATTTGTAGTTCTCATTCTTTCACTTTGATCTTTAATTCTTTACTTTGTAGATTCCTTTGTAGCGTAGAATCTTTCTTAGAACTTTGTTGTGCTTTGATCTTTGTGAGAACTTTCTTTGACTTCGTGATGTATGTATGAGCATGTGGAATCAGATGTCATGGTGGTGATTGAACTCCCGATCTCCATTAGTACCTACATGAAAACAGTTAGCAATAAATCTTCCGGCACTTACAAGTTCGGAATTAGAGATTGTGAACAGCATAGTGTGAAAACTTTCTCTAATCCTTACCAAGGCCGTTCATGAACCAGATACCCCCGAAAGGGCTTACAAGATCTACCTAAGTACATCAATGATTCAGGTGAGTCACTGGAGATCACCCCACGACTGTAGACCATTTTGGAACCACCGTGAACACTAAGCGTAACCCACAACGAGTTACCGAAGTGGCCTGCTGTCAGGGCTGTTTGATGTTGACCCTGGCAGGATTTCCGTTCAATCACTGAGAATTATATTTGTAAATCCTCTCATAAACGTTCTGGCAGATTGCTAAGATCTGCGTAGGACTCTTAAGTTTACATCTGGTGTCCTTAATGTTGGACCACCAGTGTGGAAGTATCGCGTGTTCCTATGAGATCTTTTGATGTATCTCGCGGCTCTAGACTCGATAAGTGCATATTTTAGTGGTCGGATACTGGAGCGGTGTCTCCTGTTTCAATATCAACATAACTCGTAATGAGCGGTCGATAGATTATGCAGGGTTCCCCGTGAGAATGAAACAAGCTCTTTTGAGAGAACTTGAGTGGCTTAGAAGGTTTAGTGCAGTGCGTCGTTGGGTCCATGACGTCTTTGTCTTCAATACCGGTGTTACCTTAGCAACAACCAGTAGCATATGAATTGAACCCGATTTCTGCCCTAAGGTTGAACATATGGAGGGCTATTTATTTTCACCCTTTTCATAACTTTTCTTTTTAATTCTTCAACCCCTTCTTTCTCCTTTCATTCTTTACTCATATCATACCTAAGGACTTATAGTGCTAAACTATTGGTGTTGTCCTTGGGTAGATCCCTCCGGCTCTGGCGGATCATAGGACGGTTTTCCTAACCTTAGTCACCTTATAACTCCATGACTATCCTATGTTGCCATAAACCACTCATTTGAAAATCTCTCAAAGTGTTTTATAATTATAAAACATATTTGGTTAACACTTTGAGAGTTTAATACTTTTCAGAAATACTCCCCCTTCACATGTGCTTTAATAGTTGTAAACAGAAATTTACACATGTTGGGTGGAGTTTGCACTTTTGAATTGATTGAATCTCAGCGAACATGACCGATTCGAGACACGCTTACATCACTAGTTAGACTAGCTTGAAATTATGACCCGTCCTGGTCATATTCAAAGAGAATCTCTCGAAACGGTACATTCTACTTAGACAAGTCCTGTTCGAGACACGCTTACATCGCTAGTTAAAGAGATACATTGTCAGCTTTTAGGTGACAACTAGCTCTAATAACTAACTTGAAATTATTACCCGTCGAGGATAAGTCTTTTCGATTACTAACTTTTGTGTTTCGTCAATTCTTTGGTTATAACTGAGTCGAGCTCATGCGAGATTTCATACATTTGCAACCATATTTTAATCACATTTACTTTTCTCCCCCTAAAAAATAGCATATAAAATGTTGTTTTGTTAAACTTTTGGTTAAAATATGCTTTTTGAGTCTTTTGGGGAGAATCTAATAAGAACTTTTTAAGAACAATGATTTTTTGCAAGTGCTCCCCCTCAACAAGTGAATGCTTATTGAGGTGAAATACTTGTCTTTTGAGTAGAATTTTAAGAAAAACTTAAAATTTGGTTAATTCTACTCAAAAGTAAGAAGATTTCGCTCCTTATATTAGGATTAAGGTACTGAAGCGTACCTCAGGGTCATTTCATTACAAGTTCGGGTTGTACACTGTTATGTGTGCACAAACCATAATAATCACAAATCAATCAAAAATATTGAAATAATTGTACCCGTGTAATCCATTTACGGTTCATCACCGAGGAGCTCATTGAAGTTCGTGAAGGGAGGATCAGGTCGTTGATAAAGCCTGACCGGAAATGAAGGTCTGGCACCAATGTAGCTTTCAAGATGCCTGATCTGATCACGACGTATCAACCTCTCTTCTATCTTGTGGACGAAGTTGCGAACCTGCCTTCTTTTCGTGGAGTTCCACCTTAGAGGTCGTCCATGAGTTTTCTTCAAGTTTATATCCTTCAACTGGTTGACTAAGCCATCTCGAACAGATTTCAGCGTATCATCACAGAATTTGTGGATCTCGTCAAATCTCATGTAGTTGAGTTGACCAAGAGCACTTCTGTAAGTGAAGCCGAAGGCTGGTTGTTGTACGAGTTGATACTGAGACATGTCATTAATACCGGGACATGTGAGTTGTGGTTTAGTCAGGTTGATCTTCCTTTGGTAACTTGCAATGCCCAGCTAGAGATCTTCTACTCTTTCTTGAACAATCAGCCGTCTGATGTGGAGAAGTAGAGAAGAGATGAAATCATATTGCATTGCTGTTGAAAAGCATCGCATTCTTCCTTGCACTTTTTCCAGATACATATCTTCAATGTCATTCAAGTGTAGGTTAGGAAAATCTGATTCAGAGAATTTTTACAGTTTCTCATCTTGTCTCTTGACGATGATTTCCTTCATGAAAGTGTAGTTCCACCTTGTGCAGTCGAGAAGTTCCATGATGGAGACAATTCTTGAAGTGTTCATGACTTTTTCTTTAGATGTTAATCCCAACATGCTGGTGTAGAAAAGCTGACGACGATCATGCCAGTGTTGAATTCCCAGTAGTGCTTCTCTGTTGTATTACACTACTGAGTCACTGAAGATTACAGATGTCGACTCTTCTATTGCGGTGTGATCGTATCTTGCAGCAGGGATTCTCAACGTTAGGGAAGAAGCATATCTGTCTTTGGATGTCACTTGAGCAGTCTGAAGGTACTCCAGATCAGTGTTGAAGAAGAAGCGGTAGGGAATCCTGGGTTTGTCTGGTCTTCCTTGCATTGGTAAAGGTTTAGTCCAGTCAGTGAAGTATGGACCTTCCTTTCCAGAGTGGATGTCGAAGTTAGACTCAGGATTAAGCCAATCGAATTTGTTAGACATTGCAAGTGCAATGTTCTCCATGTGGTATTCCAATTCGACTGTGCTTCCGGATCTTTCTTTGAGGAAGTTGAAGGCATCACGCTTGATCCGCCTCAGCTCTTTCTTTGTCAACTTCTCAATGTGAAGTCCTTTCACGATACTTTGAGTATATTGCAAGGTGTTTCCAGGAAGAGGTTCTTCGTCATCAGTTAGAGGAGGTTGAGCTTTGATTATTTCATCAAACCATTCAGCCTCGGGCGTGTCATCGTTGTCAATCCAGGATATTAAGTTACCTTGGACATCCTTTCTTGGCTTCTTTGACTTCTTACGTTTGCCCTTTTCATTTGGTTTGGAGGTTGATGATGGTCCGGGTCTTGAATCAGGAATTGGAGATTCTGGAATTGTTGATGCAGGTTGTTCCTGAAAATCTTCACCAATATGAGTAAAGTGTTCTTCCTCTTCGTGTGGTGCTGACCCAGATCCATGAGTCTGATGATGTGTTGCCGTTGTAGTTGAAGTCTTGGCTGGTTCTTTGTGTGAGGTAGATGGACCTGTTCCTGACTTAGGTTTCTTGGATTGTGAATTTGGGTCAGGGTCATCATCTCTTCTTGACCTTTTGTGAGTTCCAGCTTCTTTGCATGATGCTTTTGACATGCTGACTTGAAGAGCATCATAAACAATTGTTTCTTTAGGAGTCATAGTTGACTTTTCAGCAAGTTTGACAGCCAATTCAGCTTTCAACTCTTCAATAGTGAGATCTTGATGTTGTGTAGGAGATGTTGCTGTTTGGAGAGTGAATGGTGTCGAAGCAAGCATCTTTTGTACAACATTTCGGATCCTTTCATTGAGTTGAGTCTTTATAGGCTTAATGAGTTTCGTCACTTCATTTGAGGCGATTTCAGTCAGATTGCTCGTGAGATAATCATTAGTGTACTTTTGAATTATTTCATCCATATATTCTGACATAAACTCATCAACTCGTTGTTTGGTATCCTAAAGTTCTTCAACTTGTTTAGCCATCTTCTTACGAGCTTGTTTCACGGCTTTCTTGATCTTGTGAGAGGCTTCGGTGGTCAAAGGATTGACGGGTTTCTTGATTGATTTGCTTGTTGATGTTGTTCTTGATTGCGGTGGAGATGAGTGTCTTGATGATGACGATTTTGAAGTTGATTGGTTGTCTGACCCAGGAGAAGAAGCTGAAGGAGAAGGGTCCCTTGGTGGAGTGTCCTTAGGAGGTGTGGGATCTCTAGGAGGAGTATCCTTAGGGGTTTGAGGAGTTGAAGGAGAGTGTTGAGGTGAAGTAGGAGGTGTCTGTAAGAACTTGTTGGTGTCGAAGGGTTGTTCTTCTTCTGTGACCTCTTTTTCTTGTTGCTGTTCAGATTGGGTTTCCTCGATCAAACTCTTCTTCATCAGCTTTCCTTTTGAGTTCCTCTTCTCGTTCAATCTGCTCGACATCCTCAGGAGTGGTAAATGGATTAAAATCCTTATCAGTGTATTTTTCTTCTTGAGTCTCATCGTTTGCAGTGGCTTCTGTCATGATAATATTTCCCTCAGCATCTCGTTATACTTCATTACCGGGTCGATTAACCGGATCCGAAGCGGGAGCAGTGATAGTGTGTCCTTCCTTACCGGGTTGATTAACCGGATCAGGTTGGGTGCTGCTTGTGCCTCCTTCATTCCCGGGTTGATAAACCGGACTTAGAGGTGGTTGCTAGTAATATTTACTGATCTTTGAAGCTTCAAGAAGTTCTTTAAGTTCTTTGGCTCTCTCGGCTCTTGTGTCGACAACAATACTCTTAAGTTTTCTTTTATCAACCAATTGTGTTTCATCAGGTTGATCTTCATCATCATCATTGATTCCTGCACTCGCTTCTTTGAAGACAATTCCTTGTCTTTTTCTTGCATCCTCTTGAAATGAGTCCATACTCAGCTTCTTTGCGAGCTCAGTTTCAGGAGAGTCTTCATCTACTGCTCTCTCCCTATGCTCAATTACTTCATCATCTGTCTCAGTGTCAGAGTCTGACTCTTCATCTGAAGGTGGAGGAGTGGGTTCATCACGAAGACGAGTTGCAGGTACAACTTTCTTCTTAGGTATTGGTGCAGGCTTCGGTTTTGGTGCAGACTTCGATTGGAATGAACTTGTAGTACTGCTGGTGCTGCCTGTCTTCCCACCTCTTTTACTGCGAGTCTGTATCTTGAATGATTGTTCATCATCTTCTTCAGTGAATCCAACTTTACCAATGAGATATGCTGCATTATAAAGTTCATAGTTCTTGGTTTTCATGATCTTGTCATCAAGGAAGTAGTCTTGAAGCCTCATTCCTTGTAGCTTAGTGCTGAACTTGGTTGTCTTGACAAAAGCGATCTTGTAATCTTGGTTGAAGATATGCTTTGGTTCTTTTGGATCTTGGAGACGTAAATTGAACTATGGGTGACTCTCGCAAAAATGATCAATAATTAACTTGGTGAATCTAACGAACGGGATCATAGTCATCTCACGTTTGGATCGGAGAAGATAGATCATGTCGTCCATTATCGGTTTTGCAAAGTCAACAGGCTGCATGCTGACCATTCCCCAAAATATTTGTAAGTGCTCAAGGCGCGGATGTTCATGTCCACTCCTTCTAGCAGATACTGAGCGTACAATGATCATGTAGAGGGTTCTCCAAGGTTGAGATAAGAACTTTACATTAAACCTGGAGTGTTTGAGCAACGGCTTGTCATCTTGAACATCGTATCCTAAGTCAACTAAGTAGTCCAGGATTTCACGTTCAGATAAGATTGGAGCATAATCTTTCTTTGGTTTTGAAAGAAGAAGAACGGTACGTAGGACTTCCAGATCCACGGTGTAGACTTGTCGGTCCAAAGTGACAGAGAAAGACTCATCATCCAGGTTGACTTGTGCAGTGTGCCAAAATTGATAAAGGTAGAAAGTCGGAACTGATGCAAATTTGCTGAGCATACTCTTGCAAGGATGAGCTAAGAGAATGTCTTTGACAATTCTGCACGAGTCTTCAGGAATCTTCAACTTGTTGAAGTCTACTTGTGCATTGTTTCTTCCAACTTCTATGTTGTAGTCAGTAGGGACAATGTCCTCAAATGTGAATAGAGGAAGGGCTTGTTCTGGTGGATTCACAGTCTGTTCAGCCATTGTATTCTGAAAAGGCACAATCATAAAACAAACATCCAGATTTGTTACATGTTAGCACAGTTGGCAAGTTTGAGTTACAGATAAGTTTCCTTTTATGAATACACTGATTGTCCATTTTGTGTTATTACATATGAGTTGTTTATGATTGAGTGTTTGATTGGTTAAAATCAAGTCGTATTTATTTCCAAGGAGTACAACGGAAGTTGTATTCCCGGGTCGTTATCCCCAACGAAGGCGTGAATGGAATTTTATGATCTCGAATCGTGTACGTGTTTGAATGGTGAATAATAAAAGGATTTTTGGGTTTCTAAGCTACGATATGCGAACATAAAATAAAAACGATTTAAAATGACAAGGAAAACAATTTAAGAAAAACATAAATGATTAAAAACGTAAACGGATTAAAAAACGCGAATTAACGAAAACGGGAACGAGAACGAATCTAAAAACGTCAAAATAATGAAATAAAAACTCTATGGGTATAAATCTATTTTTCCTACGTACTAAATGACAAAATAAAATTTTGGGAGAAAGAATAATATTTTTTTTGACTTTTTAATAATTAATTACGATTTAAAAACTAATTAAAAGAAAATAATTAATTAAAAATACTAAATAAAAATAAAAATCTGAAAATTTTTCTAAAGATACTTTAAGTTAATAAAAAGCTAGGAAAAATAAAAATTTTGAAAAAGCTTAAGCCAATAAGCTGTGATAAGCCAAAACAGCTTATATAAGCAAAATGGTTTCACAAGTATAAAACTTAATTGTAGGAAATAAAACAATAGGCAGAACTAGAGCAGATGGTAAGGTGTTTGATTTAGTGTGCTGACAGACCTGGGTTCGAATCCCAGGCTGGTCAGTTTTGGTTATTATTTTCTTTCTTTGACTTTCTTTTTAAACTCTCAAATAATAAGTTACTGTGAGTAATTACAAAACTAAAAACTTTTTTTAAACATGAAAGATAAGCTCAACAAGCTTTGAATCAGCTGATTTGGACTGATCAGATTGCAAAGGTAAGAAAATGAGTTCAAAAAAAAAAAAAATACTTCAAAGTAAGCTCAATAAGTTACCTAACTACTAAAATGCAAAATAAACTATGGACTTAAATGGGTTCACAATAAGCTGTGAAATCCAGAAATAAGCTCAAAAAATGCAAATGGACTGTTAAAGCTAATACTAAACTAAGCGATGTTATGCTAAATCTAACCATCCTAAAGCTGATTTAGAATCAATACTCACAACTGACCAATATCAAAGCTAATACTAAACTAACCAATACTCACAACTGGTCACAACAACTTGCATAAGCTAAACAGAAAAATTTAAAATCAATAAGCTAGGTTACAATAAGCTGAAAACAGATACAGATTAGATAACCAGTAGTTTAAATCCACTAATAAATCTTGAATAAACAAACAACTAAATTAACCTTAATTAACTAAGCGAAATTACAATTACATTTGACTAAAATTAAAACTACACTACTGGAAACAAATTACAACTACAAAAATAAGAAAAACATACCGAAAAACTAAAGCTAGTTAAAACCTATCTAACTACTCAGCTCACTAAACTATTTATACTCCTCAAAATAAAAATATGAACTAGGGTTTTTTCTACTGGGTCTTGTGCTTCAATCGTGACCCTCGGATATTTCTTGATCTCCCTACTTTAATCCTTGGCCTTTGGATCCTCTTTTCTTGCCTCGGATCGCTGAGGTGGAGGTGAACCCGTGAGGTTATTTTGGAGTGAGGTGGGGATGATGGTGATGTGAGAAAGGTTTGGGGAAGGGTGAAGGTTTGGCGGATTAAGGTTCTTGGCGGGATAATGGAGGGTTAGGGAGAATGAATAGGAGATTGTCTGAGTTAATTTTATTTTAGGGATTTTGACTAGGTTTGGGGGTTTGACCCCGCTATTATAAAATGGGTTTGGGCTTATGGGTAAGGTGAATGGGCTGGATGGGTTATAGAGGGGTGATTGTGGGGTTGAGTATTGGGTTAAATGTTTTCTTTGATTCGGTTGTATGTTTAGAGTTTAGGATAAAAAGGGCTCAAGTAGTAATTATGGAAATTGTGGGGACCAAAATTGTAAATTTTCAAAACTTTTTACCCAAGGACCATTTTTGTTAACTTTCGACTTTCAAGGGACCTGGGTTGACTTATCTTTCAAAATAAATGCTCAAGGACTAATTTTGACAAGTTTTGAAAGTTGGGGGACTGAAACTGCCAATTATGCAAACTTTGTTCGTTTTTCATCTGTTTTTACTCATTTTGCATCTAAAACATATAAAACACAATTTTGGGATATTTTCAGTATTTTGATGCATATTTGAGTGTTTTTGTATGTTTTTGCAGTTCAGATTGACCAAAAATGATGAGTATTCACACACTCATCAATCCCCCACACTAAACTATTGCTAGTCCCTAGCAATATAGAGTCCAAAAATAAACTGTTTTGAAAATTTAATGGATTTTATGTCTCTTTACCAAAAGCCATTACTTCTGGAGTAGCCAAATGTTTCAGTTCAAATAAGAACTATGGTACACTGATAACCATGTGATCAAAAATACCCAAATCGTCCTTAAACCCTATCATTCGAAAATCATCAATACGTGTTGTTTTGTTTAATTACTTGTTGGAATCATGTTAATAACTTTCATGTGAACAAAAGCCCTCAACCAAATCAAGCCAAAACACATTACATAACAATTCCGAAATTTGCGAAAACCCTAAAACTACAAATCAAAATTCTGATTAATCTAACCATTGGATTGTTAATTAAACAAAAACCATCTCTTAAATTGACCTAAAGAACATGTTAGAACTTACGGTTTGAAGATTTATAGCAAGGATTTTCGTTTTGATTTGAGTCGTTGGTTGAGTGTGAGTGAGATATAATGTTTTCAGATTTTGAAAAGTGAGGGTGTGTTTGTGTTTTAGTTAAATTTTATTAACTTTCTCACTTTGACACATTAAGTCCCTTAACTGTTGTAATTACATGGTTAGTCCAAGATAACGAGTGTTATAACGACCGTTAGCAATAAACATTTTGTTACTCCCCCTCGACAGATGATGTGATAACTACTTGAGATCGAGAAGGAAAAATCACAATGAAATGCCACCATTTAACAAACAACATCTTTTTCAATGAAAATGTGAAAAAGTTTATACATTCTCCCCCTTAACACTTGTTTGAAATAATAGAAAATGGTTATTAGAAATAAAGTGTTGATGGAAGTTGTATACTTGCATACTTTTTTTTTTTTTTTTTTTTTTTTTTTTTTTTTTTTTAATATGAAAGTTTTATATTTTTGTATTATGTTTTGGAAAAAAAATATATACAAAGAGTTTTGGTGTTTAACTTGCTCAGTTATTCTTAAGAAAGTTTTTCAAGTCGTCTGGAGTCAAACACCGCATTCCAATTTGGTGGACAAGTTCAGCAAACCTTGTTGGAGGTAGTGCTTTTGTGAACAAGTCTGCCAATTGGTATTCAGTACCTACTAAATATAACTCAATTGTACCCTTTTCAACATGCTCCTTGATAAAATCATACCGGAGAGCAATGTGCTTGGATTTGGAGTGAATAACCGTGTTGCAGGAGATTGCTATCGCACTTTTGGAATCGCAATACATCGGTATCTTGTCAAATACGTGACCATGGTCCATGAGCTGAGATCGCATCCAAATGATTTGAGCACAGCATGCAGACATGGCGACATATTCAGCCTCAGTTGATGATAATGATGTACAATCCTGCTTCTTTGATTGCCATGATACAAGTTTGTCTCCGAGAAACTGCAAACCACCAGAAGTACTTTTGCGTGTATCTAAACACCCTGCATGATCAGCATCTGAAAAGGCTATTAGTTCAAAACCAGAATCCTTCGGATACCAGATCCCCAAGTTAATGGTTCCCTTTACGTATTGAAGGATTCTTTTAGCCTCATTGAGGTGACGTTCAGTTGGGTTTGACTGATAACGAGAGCACATATATACAGCTAGCGGTGAGATACATGAGTGACCCAATAATACTTTGGTATTTGGTAGGGTCAACTCATTTCCCATGTATGTCCGCATCTAGCTTGGTTGTGTAGGCCATAGGGGTATTATAGGTATCACAACTGGTCATGCCATGTTTCTTAATTATCTCTAGAGCATATTTGGACTGACTTAGAAAAATCCCACGGGGTGATTGATGAACTTGTAGTCCTAAGAAGAACGTAAGTTCACCCATCATGGACATTTCAAAATTTTGTTTCATTATTTTTGCAAAAGCATTTGAATATTTTTTGTGTGTTGAAGCATAAATGATGTCATCGACATATATTTGAACAATTAGGATGTCCTCCCCATGTTTTTGAATAAACAATGTTGGATCCACAGAACCTTTAGTAAAGTGATTGGCAAGTAAGAAAGCAGCAAGTTTATCGTACCATGCCTTTGGGGCTTGTTTAAGGCCGTAAAGGGCTTTCTTGAGTCTGTAGACATGATTGGGATGATCTGGATCGATGAATCCTTCAGGTTGACTAACATAAACCGTCTCACGTAGCTGACCGTTCAAAAATGCCGTCTTCACGTCCATTTGATAATGACCATATTTTTGTGAGCAGCATATGCCAAGAATATCCGTACAGCCTCAAGTCTAGCCACTGGAGCAAAGGATTCTTCAAAATCAATTCCTTCTTCCTGAGAGAAACCTTTGGCTACCAGACGTGATTTGTTACGAATTACTGTGCCTTCTGCATCTAGCTTGTTTTTCCATATCCACTTCAGCCCGATGACATAGACTCCATCTCGTCTTTCAACTAATTCCCATACTTCTAACCGTTTGAATTGGTCGAGTTCTTCTTGCATTGACTCAATCCAATTGTCATAAGTCATTGCTTCTTTAATGTTTTTAGGTTTATCTTGACAAACGGTGAGAGCGTAAATACAATTTTCAGCATCGGTGTGAAGTCTTTTTCTTGTCATTACTGGTGCTGTGGGATGGCCAATGATGTTTACTAAGGGATGATCTCTAGTCCAATGATGTGTTGAGAGGTGATGGTTATAGAACGTCTGCAGATTTGATGGATCCAAATTACTTGTTGACGACTCTGCAATGTCCGAAACAGTTGGAGCCGGTGCAAAAGGATTAAAGAACGCATTTCATAATCTGCAGGTTCGAGTATTTGTTGTTGGGTTAGATCTTCAGCTGCATTGTCGGTGTTGGAAGCGGTTTGTTCAGCTGTTGTTGGTGATTCAATCGGGGGTGCATCGGTGTCTACAGTTGTAGTTGTAGGATCAGGTGTATCAGGTACTGGAATGTTATCAGGTTGAGCAGCAGAATTAGTGGATACATCTGGTGCACGTTGAGCAAAAGAATCATCAAACAGTGGAGCGAACAGGGTTTCCAATTCTGTACGGGTAATTGACAAAGGTTCAGCTGAAGGATCTGGAAAGTTAAGACGGTTGATATCGGGTCCTAAGCTGTTGTGCTCAGAAGCCATTTCTGTAAGCTCATCGAAATTAGCATGAATAGTCTCTTGAATTTCTCTAGTACGACGATTCCAGATTCGAAAACCTTTGGAGTTTTCACAATATCCAATGAAGATACCAATGTCGGCCTTTGCTTTAAGCTTACCAAAATCATCACGATCATTGTTTGGATAATAAAGAGCTCCAAATACATGAAAGTACTTGATATTTGGTTTGCGTCTGTGAATAATTTCATAAGGGGTTTTGTGATGGCGTTTTGTGATCATATAACGATTCTTGGTATAACATGCAGTGGATACAGCCTCAGCCCATAAGTAATCTGGTAATTGAGCATTGATAAGCATTGTTCTTGCGGCTTCCACTAACGTCCTGTTGCGTCTTTCGATAACTCAATTCTGTTCGGGACACCTTGCAATCGATGTTTGATGTTCAATTCCCACTTTCTCAAAATAAGATCGTAGAGTCTGATTCTTGAATTCAGTTCCATTGTCCATTCTAACAATTCTGACAGTGTTACGAAGCTTAACCTGAATTTTCGTGAGAAAGGTGATGATCATTGGAGGAGCTTGATCTTTGCTTCGTAGAAAGTAGACCCAAGTCCATCTAGAGTAGTCATCAACAATTACTATAATGTAGCGTTTACCATTGATAGTTTGAACATGCATGGGGCCACACAAATCCATATGAAGTAAGTGAAGAACATGATTAGTACTATGTTCTGTTTTAGACGGGAAGTGTGCACGAGTACTCTTTCCTTGTTCACAAGCCGGACATAAGTGATCTTTTGCATATCGGTATCTTGGAAGACCATCAACTAGTTTGTGACGTGCAAGTTCAGTCATAGTTTTGAAGTTCAAATGAGAAAGTCGTTTGTGCCATAACCATGATTTTGTTGAATCGGCTTTGGAAAGTAGACATATAAGAGATGAAGTAATCATATCAGACATTGAAATGGTGTAAAGACTGGTTGCACGCGTGCATGACATTAGATCATTTCCTTGTAAGTCACGAACGAAACAAGTTTTCTCCCTGAATGCGACTTCCAAATCCCCATCACAGAATTGACTGACTGAGAAAAGGTTGTGTCCAAGTCCTTCAACATAATAAACACGACTAATTTCAATGTTGCCATTTAGGGGTGGCAATTTCTGACCCGACACGAAACCCAACCTGAAACCGACACGAAAATTAACAGGTTCGGGTTGTGCTAAATAGATTTCGGGTCAGGTTTGGGTCGACCTATCTAACCCGTTTATTAAACAGGTCAGGTTCGGGTTAGGAGTAAAATAAGCGGGTCGACCCGCCAACCCTTTTAAGATTTTTTTCATAAACTAAAAATTATTTATATTTTATTATGCAGGTTAAATTGGTTAAACGGGTTGACCCGGCAACCTGTTTAACCTGTTTAACTCGTGTAATGTGCCAACTTTTGTATATAAAAAGGGTTAAATGGGTCAACCCGAAACCCGCTTAACCGATTCAACCCGTTTAACATATTCAACCCGTGTAACCTATTTAACCCGCCAACCCAAGTATATATACGGGTTAAATGGGTTAGGTTCGGGTTATGTCTAAACAGGTTAGGGTTGACATAGCTGACCCAATGATTTAAATGGGTCAGGTTTGGGTTGGGATTTTCTGACCCGCCAACCTGATAACCCGAACCCGGCCCGAATTGCCACCCCTATTGCCATTGACATAATCTCCGTATCCCATAATAGCAGCGAAATGATCATTCCCAAATCTGACAGTGCCGATGAACTTTGAGACAAAGTTTACTAACAATTTGAGGTTGCCTGTCATGTGTCGGGTACAGCCGCTATCAACAATCCATAGAACGATTTGCACCACCTGTATCACACGAAGACGACAAAGATGGAGTGTTGGTATGGGTGGAACCCAAAGAAGTTGTGGGTTCCGTTGGGTTAGAAACACATATATTAATAACTTTAGGTAGCTATTCAAAACTAGGTTTCCTTTATAGCCAACGTTGCCATATACAACTAGTTTGTGCTTTCTTCTTAGTGAATTTGCTAGGTGATGGCACTGTCTTAGGAGTTGTGTTCGCAACTATGGGAGTAGCTATGTCATTCTTAGAAACTACACTTGGCGGTTTTCCTAGCACAGACTTAGAAGCAATAGTGGGCCTAGAGGGAAAGCCAGATGTACGTTTCTTTTTCCGAGTAAAAAGAGAGTTAGCAACACATTTTGCATGATTACCAGATAACATACTTTTACGACAAAACACACAAGATGCATTAACATTCAAAACATTCAGAGGTTTATCATTTGTTACACTGATAATACGATTACAATTTTCCAAATTAGAATCTAAATAAGATGCAACATGAGTTTTATTCAAATTCCTAAGGCGATCTTCTACTTCAGAGGCTTCTAGTTTTCCGCTTCTACGTTGCATGATCATATTCTTCTTTTTAGTGCTCTTATGCTTTGATCTGCTAACGCTAGTAGTGGGGACTATTCCTGTAGAAGTTGAAGGATTCATATTAGAAGTCTGAGTGTGTGTTTCCTTAGAATTTGTGTCGATTTGGTACATTCCTGGTGCTATGACATTTGTGTTAACAAACTTTCCATTTTCAAGTACCTTGATCTTATCTGTTAACTCAATGATAATGTGTTTCTTGTCCTGTATTTGAGATTCAAGTTATTTGTTGAAACAAAAGATGTCGTCACGATATTGTTGCCAGTCAGCATTTTCAATTTGCAATCTTGCGATTTCCTTTTCATATTTTGAAAGTTGACTTTGTAAAACTGTATCGTCATTATGAAAGGACGTTGAAGTATTTTGACTTTGCAATTTTAATTCAAAATCCAAACTTTGAGTTTGACACCATTCAAGCTTCTTTTTGAGTTGAAAAATCTCATTTGAAAATTTATTTTGCACATCATCATTGTGTTTTGAAATTTTCTCATTTTCATGTTTTAATGTCTCAATTTCGTGTCTCAACGTTTCAGTGTCAGTAGTATGAGCATCAACAAGCATAGAGGTACCAGACACATAAAGAGAATTCATAATCACAGAAATGATATCAGCATTGAGAACATTTTCCAAGAGTCAATCTGCATCATTTTGTAGAACTTTGTTTCATTGTTTATGTTTTGAAATAAACTGTTCGGTTGCTTGAAAAACATTCATCATGGATTTTACTTCTTTCTGAAGTTCCTGTTCCCAGTGGGTAGCACAAAGACGCAAGTGTTGAACGTGTCGTAAAAATTGTTTTTGAAAAACTTCCCTCTTTTCTTTCTCATAAGGAGAAAGAAAAGTGGAAACGGTTATTTCTGAATTACGCTCAATTGCTTGTTCTAAAAATTTTATGTCTTCCATAAACGTGTCAAAATACCAAAGTACAAGACAACGTGTAGGAAGAGGTGTAATATGACTAGAATCTGGTAAAGGACCATTTATTTGTGCCACTGGTTTGACAGGACCAACGTCAGTAGAGGAATCATGAACTTTCATTATAAACCATGGTTGTTCGGTTTTTTCATTTTGAGGAACAAAGTTTTCAGAAATATGAGGTAGTTTTGAGTAATCAAAAGGTTTGTTATATTTAACGTTGCTCATTTTTGATCGACTCTCGTCCTCTTGTTCCTCTTGTTCCTCATAATTATATACAACAACACGCATATTTTCATCATTATATAAGTGTTCTGCACTATACAACTTCGGAATTTCTTTGAGTGCTGTGTTTAAAAAACGTGGTTTATCGTCACCTAGAGCAAAACCTGAACCATTTGGTTTTTGTTTTAACGTGAATTTTTGTATTGTAGTGATTGACTCACCCGTTTTGTAAACAACATTTTGAAACTCTTTTAGTTTACTTTCCAATTCAAGAATCTCATTTAGATAAGAATCAACACGTTTTCTTGACGTTTGTTTATGTTCAGAAAAATTGGCTTGACAAGTTGACAACTCAGTTTTAGTTTTGAAAATTACTTCGTTGAGATGTTCAACTTGTAGTTTATGTGCAAACGTTTGTTGTTCCATTTTAGAAATCAGGTTGTTATTAGATTCAGTTAACTGGCGAAGTTGATGTTCTAAATCTTTTTCCCTGACGTAAGATTGTTGGAAAGCAACTTCAAAACTTTTTTCTCGATTTTCAGGTGTTTCAAAATTTGTTAGTTGTATTTTATAGCACTCAAGATCCTTAGTCAACAATGCAATTTTGGCATGTAACTTAGCATTGATTTCATCACATTTTATGAGCTGGGTTTCACTAGTCTTAAGTAAGGCCATGAGGTCTGGATCTGGACCAATCGTAGGTTCATTTTGTTCAATGTGATCATTGTTATCATCATCAATTGGATCATCAAATGTAACAACCGAGTTAATTTGATCGTCATCGTCAAATGTAACAACTGTGTTAATTTGTTCATCCTCTTGGGTAGATAAGAATGAATCATTTTGAGCAACTTGCTCCTCGTCTGATGCAGATGTAGAGGGTGATGCAATTGCATGTATCAGGCATGTGTTAAAATCAGATACCTGAGACAGACCATCAGTGTCATACACTGGACCTGAATCACTCATGTGAAGTTCCTGCATGTTTGCCATTAACATCACAACAGCAGTAGCTTCCAAATCCTCCATGTCATCATCAGAATATGCATTGGCCATGAAGCTGTGTTCCTTGTCATTGAGAGTTCCACCTGCTTCATCCTTAAGAGCTAGGAGTAATGCTTGCTTGTGAAATGCACTACCTCGAGTTCTTGGTTTTGGACATGCATTAGCCAGATGACCTTTCCCATTGCAGTTATAGCACCTAATCACTGTATTCCCAGATTCTGTATTCCTAGTTTCAACCATTTCAACCCTTTTCTGAGGAGCACAAGTATTGTTCCTAAATCCACCATTAGTATTAAACCGCTGTCCATTCCCTGAATTACTTCCTGGACCTGATCTTCCATAGTTACGATTATGTATCTCAACTCGTCCATCATGAACAACAGTTTGATTCCTTGTGTTAGATGAAGTGCGGAGACGGTTGTTAGACTTGTTTGAGAATTTGCTGAATGCTCGAGCAATAAGTGCAAGTCCTTGATGCAAGTTGTTTAATTCCTCATCGTCTTCATCATTGGTTGAATTTGAGTAGTACATGGAGTCATTGTTGTCATAAGTAGCAAATTGATTTGCAGTGGATTGTTGTGGAGAATCATATGGAATGATTTGGTTTGAAGTGTTCTGATGAGGGTACTGAAAGTAATTTTGTTCTTGAACATAAGCATGGTTGGATTGTGGAGGTGGAGTGAAGTGAGATTGGGCAATAAGTGCCAAAGAGTTTGAAGTTGGAGGAGGTGATTGACTTCCACGAATAGCTCGATCTTTATCCACTTCTGCTTGATGATGCTTCAGATAATCGTACAACAAACCATAAGGTGCATTGTGACGATTTTTTGCTTGCCGAACAGACGTGACATATTTCTGTCATTCTTGACCAAGACAACTTAGAAACTTTGTGTTGATTGCAATCCTGGGAAGTTTGATGTTGTGTCTATCCAAGTCATTGATGATGTTTGTGAAACGATGATAGTATGACTCAAGTGACTCCCCTGATTCAATCATAAACATCGTATATTCAAGGTAAAGCTTGGATTCCATGTCTTCTTGGTTCAGTTCAATGCCTTCCATCAAGAGGTGAACGTGTTCCCACATATCCTTAGCCGTTTTCTGAGCGTCAATACTTCGGAAGATCGGATTTGGTATTCCCTGAAGAATGTATGACATAGCAAGTTCATTGGCTTCACGATGAAGTATTTGTTCTGCAGTGAGTTGTGACTCAGGAATAGGGATCGCGGAGTCAGGTCTTGGTGGAGTGGCAGTTGGATCTCCTGGAACCGGTGTAGTACACCATGGAAATGGACCTTCAAGGATTACCTTTTTCATATACTTGCCATGAGGTTTCTTAAGTTCAATAAATCGTAAGAAGTGACTAGCCCATTGAACATAATTTCCTGGTGTTAGCATCGGTGGGATGTCAAGAGATCCGGCTTCATGTCGAGATTGTTGACTAGTAATTGCCTCACACATTTTATCAAACCAATGTGGCTGTTTGGTTGGGACAGGGATGGATTGTATTGGTTGTTGTTGAGGGAATTGTTGTTGTGGATGAAATTGATGTTGTTGCATGTAGAGTTGTTGTTGTGAGTACGGGTGTTGGTGATACTGTTGTTGTTGAAGATGCTGCTGTTGTTGAGGATACTGCTGATGTTGATAAAAGTTGTTGTAGTAAGATGGTTGAGACATGATTGTAGACTTGTGTAGAAATGAATCTTGTAGAAGGTATAGAAGTTTAGCCTTTTTCGAAATTGGTCAATGCACAATTCTCGAAACTTTTGTCTGAAAACTTTCGAAAATTTAGGAAAGATTTTGAAACTTTTAGTATTCTTCGAAAATTTGTGAGAATTTCGAAGCTTTGTGAGAATTTTGAAACTTTGTGAAGATTTCGAAAGAATCAGAAATTTTCGAAACTTATCAGAATTTTCGAAAATTATCACCGAAACTTTCTAAATTGTACAATTTAGAAAGTACACCACGAGTCGAAGTGTTTTCAAGCTTATACAAGAAAGAAAAACACCGAGTAATCCACGTTTGCTGATCTGGAGGCTTGGAGAAGTTTTTCGAAACTTTAGGGTTTTGTAAAAAATTTCGAAACTTAAGGGTTTCAGAATTTTCGAAACTTTGTCAAAATTTTGATTTTGATTAAAGCACACCCAAAACAAGTTTTTAATCCAAGATTCTTGTACAACTAACCTTAAAACTATGAAATCTAAAGGAAAGTTGCAAACTTGAAATTTTTTTTGAAGATTTAAAAATTTTCGAAACTTGGTAAAAGTACAATTCAAATTTTTTCTAAAACCAAAAATATTTCCAAAAGATTGAAACTTTCTTGTTTGTAATGATTTATAACACAAGTTTGTAATCAAAGATGTGTTAGAAACCAAGAAACAAACAAAAAAAATGACAAATTTTCAAAAAATACGAGTATTTTTAAAACTTTTGGTTCGAAATTCTCAAAAAAAACTTCAACACCTTCTTCTAGCGATTGATACCACTTGTTAGGTCACCATATTATGATTACACAAGTATTTTTTTTGGTAGAAATGAGATAAGGAGATAGAGTGGATGATTTATAAGATAAGAGAAATGAATATGAAAGAGTTTCCTTTAGATATCTAATAAACCAACAATAAACAAGGTAGCATACATGTTCTATTTATAGGGAAGGAGCTAGGGCAACACACCCTACTCCCTTCCTTTCTAATCGTGGGCCTAAATGAGCCTTGATGGGCTTTTCATAATGTTAACCCATTACATAAACATAAGATATAAGTAACTTAAGCAACCTATTACATATAATAAATGACCGACACTTGATAAGTGTGAAATAAGTTCCCAACACGCTTCTTTGATATGATGTGATTTATTTGAAGCATTTGATGATTTGTTTGTTGCTGGTTGCTTTTAGTCTCTTAGTGTATTGGGGAACTCATCTATTGTATGATGATTTATGATCAATTTGATTGGTAAGGAGTTTGTATTAGGTTTGTTTGATGTCAATGTAATTTTGAAAAGGTAACTATGAAGTGTGCTTCAACTGTTTGGTGTTTTGTTTCTTGCATCTTTTAGTTTCTTCGTGGGTTAGGTAAGTCATCTTGGTGTAATTGCATTTCGAGGTGTAGGAATCCGACAAAAGGTAGGATGATAACGTGTTTGTTTTAGTTAGTTTGGTGTACATATGATTAACGAGTAGCAATTATATAATGTGCTCAATCTGTTTGATGTTCTTTTTGTTGCTACTTTTAGTTGCTTGTTGTGTTTGCTACATGTAGTTGGGGGTTAGGGAAAGTGAAGTTGGGTATGTGGATGTTGGTTTTTATCTTGCATTCAACAAGAAAACTTTGAGGAGAGCATTGTGCTTAGTGGTCAGTTAGATGTTTTTTGAACATGATCAAGCACTTTTCGTCCTATGTGATTATCAAATTCTTTTACTGCAAATTTGTTGTTTTCTGTCGATAGTCGAAACTATAAGAGGCAATGAAGATTGATTTTAATGTGCCTGATCAGAATTGAGGAAAGCTGAGATTATTTGTTGGTTTTTGTCGATAGTCGAAACTATAAGAGGCAATGATGATTGATTTTAATGTGTCTGATCAGAAATGAGGAAAGCTGAGATTATTTGCATGTTGGCAGGGCAACTTACTATGGCTGGAGCCATGGCAAATTGATCATGCTCTTTTTTGTTCTGTGCAGACCTGAGCCTAATCATATAAGGCACTTTTTTAGTGTCGGTGTACATGAGATGATATACCTGCATGTTTGTTTGTCTGTGATTTTTTGTTTTTTGTGTTTGCGGTTCTGCTAAAGATTTCTCAGATCGTTTGTCAGTTGACGCTGATGAAGGATATAATCCAGCTTAGTGGGTGCACTGATACTGCTGTGTTTGTTGGTGGGTTAATCACTATCTGCCACCTAATTTTAGAGGTTAGTTGCGTTCTTAACACCTGTTTTCCATAATCAATAATTGACGGACATAATTCTGAACCTTCATTTGGAGCATTTTATCGATCTCTATTTATAAATCAATTGGATGCTAGTTATCGGGCTATGATAATTTTGTCGCCTTCTAAGTCTTGCAACCAATGCAATGTCTGAGCCAAGGCATAAATATTTTTCGTTTTTGTATTTAGGTTATTCAGGAAATGCATGTGGATGATGGGAGAATTGATATGGATGCTTTCTGCGATGCACGCAAGGAGAAGTTATATTAAGAAAAGGTCTTTAGCTAACCTATTTTTACAAAAAATGCTGCTTGCATGTATTGTACAAGAACTTCATATCAATTTCTCATATTCTTCTCAACTCAATATTATTTTGTCCACTCGAGATATCTTGAATACCCTAAATACAAAATGATCAAATTCACAAATAAATGTTTCTTGATTTGGGAGGAGATCCCAACATAAATTCTACTATGATAATGGAACATGATCGTTAAATAGTTAGAGCGTATGTGCTGACCTCCTATAACAACTTAGGTATTCCAAAAAAAATCAATTCATCTGTTGCTCTTTTGTTTGTTATGTTGGTCTGTTTTGTATGTGATTATTTAGACCGATTCCGTAAACACACACTTTATAACTCTTCAAGATGTAGCTAATAACTTTCTTCATTGTGGGTTTTGGATTATTTAGATATTTAATCTGTTTTGTCTCATTGCTTCAGATATGACCAAGGTTGCAAAAATCGTGAATCGGTGGTCGGGCAGTCGACCACCTTGTAGCTTGTAATCGGTCTAGGCGGGATTAATCGGTGATTAATCGAATTGGCATTTTTGGCAAATTTTGGGTATTTCCGCCAAGTTTTGTGTATTTATGGCGCGTTTTATGTATTTCCGGCAAGATTTTTTCTAAAAAACAATTTGTAATAGATCTAAACAGTTACTATAAGTGATCAAAATAAGTTTACGGTGAGTTTTGGGTACTTCTGGCAAGATTTGTAGGTTTCCGTCAAGTTTGACCACCACTGACTGTCGTTGATCGTCGTTGACCACGATTGACCTATTTGTTTGACCCAGTTACATAAATCGGCAAGGTTGGTGGCCCTGTAGCGCCTAGGCGGCGATTAATCGGCTTTGTAGACCTTTTTTTGCAACACTGGATATGACTGTATAAACTAACATTGTATTAAATATTCATCATCATTTTAAGGTCATCTGAAACACATTTTTTTTACAGAGATATTTTCATTAGATTACAGTTGGCGAGCTCATCATCATCGTCACTGTCCCCATCATCATTTATCTCAATGTTGTTGTTGTTGTTGTTGTTGGTTTTTTTTTTTTTTTTTTTTTTTTTTTTTTTTTTTTTTTTTTTTTTTTCTGAATGATGTATCTTTTTGACTGAAATTTGAATTTTGTATACTCTGTATTTATGTTATTTAGATTCAAGATGTAGCTTATATTGTTTGTCTTAAAATGTTCTAGTTAAATTTATTATGGTTGTGACGCCACTTTAGTTAATACAACTGAACTTATTTTAACTAAGAAAACTAACAGAGCAAAGCTATCTCAAGTTTTGCAAATTTATGCTTCTAGCACATACAATAATACAGTATACGAACACTCCGCAGCAACACGCAGGTTGGAATCCTTGTTTAGTACAAGCTTAAAAGAATACACTTATATACAGAGTACACAACTTAGGAATATAATACAAGTTATTGTAGAAATAAATTTTGATTAAAATCAGGAGTTAATTTTGGAGTAAAAAAGGAAACCTTTCAATGAATTATTTGGTGGCGTGTGTTACTTAAAAAACCATTCAATGAATATTTTTAGGTTTAACGAGCGGGTGAGCCCGCGCGTTGCTGCGGGAATGCCGTGGAGAAACGCGCGGGAATGCCGTAGAGCGTGTGTATACGATGTCACATTAATCTAACAAAATTGCAACAATACTGATATTAAGATAATAACTATTTGTAACAAAAGAATACTCATACATTGTTATTAGTACCATGTATTTGAAAAAAAAAATTAGTAAACAATAATAAAGTTTAGAAGAAACCAGCACAACCTATAAAACTCGAAACATATCGTATTTGCCAAATATATTGAATTCTTGAAAGTTATGCATATTTATACTCGTTTTCGTTGGAAAAATGATTTCGTGAACAATGGCGCAAGTTTCGTAATTTTTCGAGTCCGTTTGCTATGCCAAATGGGTCCCGGAGTGATTTTGTGAAAAGAATTGCCAAAGTGACAAATTTGGTCCCTCCGCCCCTATCTTTCATTTCCTACCCTCACTTTCATATTTTCATTTCTAACCTTCCCTTTTTATATACCTTTTTAATTATTTATTTAATTCATTTCTACACAAATATATGACACATACAACTCTCTTCTCTCTCTCTCTAGCTTCACCGCCGGATCTTCATATTTTTCGGCGAAGCACCAGCAGATTCCGGCGCCGTCGCCACCGGAAAAATTTTCCGTCGATATATTTTCTTTGCCGATTCGATAGATCGGTTAGTTCCCAACGTTTCTGGAGAGTTTGACCCTTCAGCTCCCACGACAACCCCCTCCACGCGCCACCACCGAGACACCACCACCACACCGCCACCTCAAAACACTTCCCCTTTAATTTCCGGCGGTAAACCCGCGCCCACGCGCTCTCTTCTCTCTTTTTCTTTAAAGATTTTCAAAACCCTAATTCCTATTTTCGATTTAATCTGATTTAAATGTTTTTATTTATAAAGCTCGTTTTGAAACTTGTAAAAAACTCTCGTGTTGACCCCTCGTGATTCGGCAGCCGACTCGGTCAACCACCGAGTCAACTCAGTTGACTCAGTGTGGCGACCTTGATGTTTTACTTATTCGTGATATATTCTTGATGTTGTTGTTGATTGGGTTGGGCTCGGATTAGATTTCGGATCCGTTTGGGTTGTTTGTTTGCTCGACAGTCGAGCCACAGCCGAGCCGTGACTAACGGCGAGTCACGGCTAGGCCGGGATTTATTTAGGTTAGATGGATTTGGTTTGGTTTTGATTTGGTATTGTTTCGGATTGGATTTGGAAGTGTTAAAAAAAAGATTAAATGTATAGACTTTGGATTGATAAGATTTTGTATATTTTGTTTCTTGTTTATGTGTGATTGTGTGGTAAAGTTAGATGATAGTCCTTAGGGACTAACTGTGTAATTTATCGCTAACGCAGGGACTGTTTTTGTAAATTTGCTATAGAAAAAAAGAAAAGAAAAAGGTTACTGTACAAACCACTGTAGCAGTTACTGTACAAACCACTGTAGCAGCTACAGTGCTCGACACAATCATCCTCCCCCTTTTAGTATATATATATATATATATATATATATATATATATATAATTTCAACATAAGAGGCGGTTTAGTAATTTCAGTGTGTTGAATTTTCAATAAATCAACATGCGGTTCGTGTTTTATATGTATTATAGATTATATAATTTCTGTCTAAACTATTTATCTAATCAAGTGTCTAACTTTCAAACAATTATGGCATCCAAAAAGTTTTTACATGGAAGTTCACTTTTGTTTTTATCTTTAGTATTTTAGTTACAAGAATAACATAAATGCGTTGAGCATGAAAGATCACCAACTTTAAATAAAGAAGTCAACTCATCCATTTAAGGTTGGTATTGAATGTATCAATGAGTTGGTAGTATTGTCAAAGGGTTTTGCTAACGACAGCCCTAAGGGTTGTCGTTTAGCAAATAAGTTTTATTACAAACCCATTGTCAAATAGCTAAAACTAGGATAATCAAACTTTTAGGTCACAAGATTAACAAAAAAAAAAAAAATACATACATCATGTAATTTTATCTTAACTTATAAGTGTTCACATCCCTTTTTTAAGTTTGTGACAAAATATTTGTTCAATTTAAATTTTGATCAAATTAAGAATTTCTAACAAGAAAAGATGACATCTTATTGGTTAATTTAAAAAAAAAAAAAAAAAAAAAAAAAACACTTAATATTTTAAAGTTGCATCATATACTCATAGTAAACTTTTGTTAAAATATAATAAAAGGATATTAGTACTATGCTGCAACTACACATAGTTATATTCTAAATCTATTTTGATTATCAATTTCTAATGCAATTCTTTATAGACATTTAAAAGGGTTATATATCACAATGGTATTGAATAATTATCAACTTTGAAAATTTATCACCGGTATTTTAAGTCATATTATAGCAGTGACAGATGCTTAAACTTATACCTGACAAATTAAATGACATGTAGTTTCTTGTAACTTTTATGTTGACATAAATTTTCATGTGAAGAAAGAAACTTAGATTTATAATGTATTTATCATTAAATTAACTCTTGTTTTTCTTTTTAAGAAAACATTCATTAATAAAAAGTGTGAAAACTTAAGGGTGCGTTTGGTTTGTAGATGGGATTAGAATCGGATTTGAATTTGGGATTGGTTTGATAGAAATTGAAGTGAGAAAAATAAATAATTAATTAAAAGTAAATATAATTTATATGTTGATAATGAGTTTTAAAAATGTTATTCGAAAATATTTGAAGAAAGAAAAAGATAAATGTGATGCAATGTGTGGTTGAGGATAACTCATAATGCAAAATTGTCAAAAGTGGCAGAGGATTCATTCGACACCCCTCAAAATATTGTGGAATGATAATTTGGGTCAAACCCTTTACTTCATTCCTAAATGATGAAACCAAACTGCTGATTCAAATGATCATTCTATTCTTTTAAGTCAAAAAGTACATACCAAACAGCACCTAAAATGCTTAATACTATTAATAAACAACCGAATACTTTATAAGTGTTCTTGTTCATCGTTTTTTTCAGTTCAATTAAACGAATGAACATGAATAATGCTTCGTCCATTTTCATCTAATTTATTTACAGGCATGGCCCATGAGTATAAATACGTATGGAATATCGACGTATAAGTAAACAAAAATAAATTAAAAGTAGAAAGGGGCCGTTTGTTTCGAGGGTGTCGGATTCAAGGAATTCTTTCATTCTTGAATTTAATGTTTGGTATGTGGGTATGGGTTTTAAAAGTGGATTTGAAACCTTTCCTTGAGGGTTTGTATGAAACCAGCCTCTTGTGGCTGGGTTACTGACAAAAGAAAAGGTTTTACTGACACAAAGGAATTTTTTATTGTTTTGTAACTCTGGCACTTTGTTGTCGCTTTCAGTAATAAGAAGCAAAGGGTCCATCTGTTATCCACATTGTACGAACCTCAATGTTTATATGGTATTTTTTTTATTTTATAATATAAGCAAAGGGCCCACCTCATTATATAATAATATTAAATAAAAATCGATTCCCAATTAAATTTTATAAAACAAACAACATTAATACTATCATTCAATTTTTATTTCTTTCAATCCATACCAAATCCGATACCCATTGTGATTCCTAGTAACGACGTATAAGTAAACAAAACAGCCCCTAAAAGTAGAAAAGTAATAGTATTTCATTTGGAATAGTGAAGCATGCCAATTAAATAAAAATTGATTCTTTTAAAGCAAAACTTTAATTATTTCTTTAATCACAATTATCACTAATAATAATCACCACTAAACTATACTACTAATCAAAGTTCCACCAGCTTCTTGTCCACGTGTCATCTTAACAGTGACACACTTCTCCTTCTTCTTCTTCATCTCTTTTTCACTCCTCTCAAAAACCATCACTCTTCTTTACCTTCCCTTTTCCTTCTTTTGAAAAAAATAAAATCATTTTCAGGGTTTTATTTATTTATTTATTTTATTTAAAGAAATCATTTTCAATAGATTTTGATGGTGGGTTTTTGATTTTATAAAAAAAGGAAATTTTTATTATTATGTATGTGGGATCAATGAGAAAATCTTTTAAAGATTCTTTAAAAGTTCTTGAAGCTGATATTCAACATGCTAATACTCTGTAAGTGCTTTTTTTTTTTTTTTTTTTTTTTTTGATATGGGTTTTGTGAATTATGTGATTTTGTATATGGGTTTTGGATCTTTTTGATGAATTTATGTTTTTTTTATGGGTTTTAATTAGTAAATTTTGAGTCTATAAAGTTTGGTTTAGGTTTTAGTGTAGTGGTTGCTTCTGTATGGGATAAAGGTGTCTCATTTTTTTAATCAGAAATTGTTTTTTATTAATATTTTTCATTATGAATTTTAAATGGTGTTTGAATTTGAATTTGTTTATTCAGACTTGTATTCATTAATATTGGCTAAATTAAGATATGTATGTTTGTCATTATTAGGGTATGAAGACTAAAAAACCTAACTTTAATTGTGTTTCATGTGCTTGTGAAGAGTAAGGTTAACTTAAGATTGGTCAGCACTTGGTTTCTATACGTTCAGCTTGTATTGATTAACAATCGTCATTAAGTGGGTGTTTGTTTCGGCTTATATAGCCGCCGGCGGCTTATGGCTTATTTATTTTTGGGCTTATGTTTCATAAGCTCACTTTTTGTGGCTTATCTTAAAATTTTCGGCTAAATAAGTTCATTATGACATAATAAACTTATATAAGCCAAAAATTTTCAAAATAAGCCACAAAAAGTGAGCTTATGAAACATAAGCCCAAAACCAAATAAGCCATAAGCCGGCTGTATAAGCCGAAACAAATACCTCCTAAGATATGGTTTGGATTATGTTGGTTTATTTAAGGTTATATAGACTAAGCTAGAGTAAACGACATAAAATTTTGGCAAACATTTGTTTGAGTAGATTTGATTTTACAAGCATTTGCAATGTGTAAAATGTGCTTGTGAAAGAGTATGTTTAATTTCTCTAAGAAGAAGAGGTCAGTACTATGTTTATATAATGAATTGAATTAAAAAATGATGAATCGTCAGAAGGGTTAACTATATAATTAAACTGTGAGAGCTGTTAGTCTAGAATAGAATATAACACACTTTGACTTTCAAGGTTGAATCTACCATGTGTTATATTCAAGACTGATAAAACTGTTTTTCTTGCATGATTTTGTGATGGAGTATAGTTGTAGTAGTTGTTATCTTGTTTAGTTGATTGGTTATTAATTTGTTTGATGACGTTCAGGGCGTCTGATTTTCCAAGGGAGTATGATGGTGCGTGTGTGCAGATGAGAATGTCGTATAGCCCTGCTGCACAGTTTTTCCTATTTTTTGTTCAATGGTCTGACTGCCACCTTGCCGGTGCTCTTGGACTCTTGAGGATCCTCATTTTTCAGGTCAAAATATCAAAACTTTTTTGCAAATGTTTTATTTGTGGGATACCGGATATAATATCCATTGATACCTGCTTGCACAAATTAACAGGTTTATGACGATGGCACCACCACCATGTCTACACATGAAAGGAAGGCGAGCATAAGAGAATTCTATGGTATGGCCTAAGGCCAAAAGTCGCTTACTTTGTTTATGCAAATCCTGCCTTATCTCGTTTTACAATCTTAGCTTATTTCATTGTTCCAAAAACTGTTAAATGCGCTTAGGCAGTCTAACATCTAAAGGGGCTAAGCACCAGCATAGATGGTTCTTGTACTGTATACAGTAATTGTTTATAAGATTATTTTTATATGATTATTTAGAACTTCATGCTTTTTTATTTAGCACAATCACTATATCAATGAATGACTAGATTGCATATGTATAGAGGATTGGAAAGATTGTCTCCTAGTTGGAAATGTCGTTTTATGAACACTTTCGCGAAACCAATAATTATTTAGCAATCCAAAAAGGGTAGCGGCGCAGCTTGTTGCTCGTTTGCCTTCCAACTCTATGTAAATCCAAATTAATTTATTAATGATTACTTATCACTGTTTTATTAAGATATAAGCAGTCATAATCAGATTTAGCACAATTATGTGTTTTTTCTTGACACATGTGATTTAAAATTTAGTTACTAATATTCAAAGTGATATGATGGATAGGTATCATATATCCATCTTTAATGCAACTTCAAAGTGGTATGACTGATTCAGAAGAGAGAAACCAGAAAAAGGTGTGCATGGAAAGGTATAGGAAAAGAGAAGATCATGACTACAGTCATTGTTCTGATATTGACATTGAACGGGAAGAAGAATGTGGTATTTGCTTGGAGATGAATAGCAAACTTGTCTTACCCAAATGTAACCATTCCATGTGTTCAAATTGCTACAATGACTGGTATGATACTTTATCTTTTTAATGTTGAGTTTTTCTACTCTTAAGTGTGTTTAAACTGTAAATCTGCAATTTCTGATGTGGAAGATAGTAACCTCTCATTAATGGCGGACTGATATGACAAAATTTACAAGGATAGTGCATACTGTGGTTGGAAATCCCTGAACCGCCACTAGCCTCATCATAGCGTAAAAAGTTAAGCGATACAAACCCAGAGATACTTTAAAATATTCTAATATGTTGGTACAGTTGGTTTGGATGTGTCTTCCTGGTATGGGTTTTAGATGTCCTAGACAATTTTTTTTAGCATAGGTGAGGAATGTGGTATTTTTTTAACCATCTCCAAGGTGGCCTAGTGATAAGGTGATCATCACTGGGTGAAGCCAGGGAAAAGTCCAACTGCTATAGGAATACCGGTTAGGCCGCCTACATCAGAGCCAAAAAAGGCTCGACTTCCCCGGGTTGCCTAAACATGGATCCTTCTCTGTTTACCCATTTTAGGTTAAGAATGTGGAATACTTGATATATTTCCATTTTGTTGACATTTTGAAACATAAGAGATAATGTGAATGACGTGATTAAGTCGATCGATGGTAAATGCGAACAAACTAGTGATTCTATGATACGGGGGTATGTAGTCATTTTTTAAGTACCAAACTACCAACTAATTTACTATGATAATATTAGGAAATTGTTCGATGTACTTTAGTTGTAGTTTCATACTACCAAACTAATGTCAGCTATGTACTAGTACTTTAGGAGAACCTAGTGTTCCGTGTTTTTCTAAAACAAATTATTTAGTAAAGAACCGACAAATCAAATCTCTGTAGGGAGTGAACACGACAAACCACTAAAACTTGAAATTCTCTATATGATGGATGAAAATGCCTTTTTCTAGGGAACATAGTAGAAAAACAGTAGACTACATATTACAGAAGCTGAGATACAGCGCATAAGGCTGAGTTGAGCATGAAACTTTCCCAGTAAGACGAGATACGTACAAACAGCACTATGGAACTAAATTCCCTACATCCTTCTTTTTTGAATCTTTGTGTTACAGTTGAGCTGAATACCAAGTCAGATGGCTGGAACCATTTTCATTATAAACCCAAGACAAATTATTCACCAAACCCACTAAACCACAAATATTTTGCATATGCAAGTAATTTGTTTATTGAAAGCAAGTAAAATATAGAATCACCCCAAAGCTTGGTATAGCATGATATAACAGGCGAGACAACCCTTTGGGCTAAGCACTAAGTTTGAGCAATTGACCCCCTAAATAAACTATACCTATGCTGGAAATCAGTAGCTCATAACATAAGCTGTAAAAAACGCGTATAACTCAGACACGACCGATGGAAAACTGGATATAACAAAGTCACCTACTTTGAGTTCTGGAACCATGTGGAGGCTTGATTAAGAGACCAAAAACATAAGTTTTGTGGAAGATATGTGAATCTAACTCGCTAAACCTCGAAAGTACCATTTAAAACGTCTAACCTTACTGGACTGACTTAGAACCTTCATTGACCACAAAAGAACAGGTTAATTTGGGTGAAGCCGCATAAGCAATCTATAGGCCATATTAGTCACCGTTTAGGGCTCACTTTAGAATGCAGGGCACGGATCTACATTGCCAGATCAACATATATGCAACTCAATCAAGTAAATTGGTATTTATAAATTATTTTGGGAGATTGTCGTGAAACAGGATTTTAATATCTGTAAGCCAAAAACTTATAACCTGAATTCTGTTGGGAGAAACAAAGATGTCTTACGAGATTTGGCAATTACTTGAAAGAGGTTTGATTGAGCGATAGATCCTTATTATCTTATTTAATTAAGACCAAAAAGAAAAACACTTGCACATATATTTGTATGTATATTTTGTACATATGTTAGGAATAAAACTTAACTACCAATTAATCACCCTCCAATAAGATGATGATCGTGTCTTGTTGAATTTTATAAATCATTTCAAATCAAACTTGTACAGAAGATAATAGGATACACAAAGAGGGTCCAAGACTCTTGACGAGTATAATATCAGTTTGAAACTTTTGAACTTTTATCCCTGTTTTCCTTATTAAGCATATGTTCTGAAAACATGTCAGAAACATTGATTACAACAAGATTATATGAGTCACATAAATTAGAATGTAAAACTACATGTATGATAACCGAGTTGTTGTACATTAGCCGATCACCACAAGACTACTTCCATAACTTAAGCCATTAACTTAAAGATCTGATTTCACATAAATACATAATCGACATCTATTCTCGCCTTTTTGTCATCTTTAATACACCTGATATAAGTGATCTTTTGATTGAACTGATAAAAGAGGTGGTGTTGGGCACTATTGCCAGTAAAGAATCATAGGAAAATACCATCCCGAGAAATGCTACATCATCCTAAAATCCTTCCCTCTTATCTTCGTAATGCCACGTCAGTTCAATCAGCTAGAACAAGGACTCACTCTATCACACTTCATTAGATGATAGCCACATGGCATTAGGAGGATAAATAGGAAGATTATAGGATAACTCATTTCTCTACCACCCCGTCTGTTCCAAAGATTCCTGTTTGATTCGAGGGTCAAAGTCAAACTTACATATTCAAAACTTAAATATTCAAATCCTTTTACTAAAGGTATTTGTGGTGGCCAATTTTAATTTCTCATCATCTTTCTGGAAGCACATAGATTTCAGATAGTCAGTTTGAATAGTCAAATTGTAACACTCTTGGAATTCCAGTCTGGACTTCTTAATTTTTTTTTTTTTTTTTTTTTTAATTTATTATTATTATTATTACTATTATTGTTTGTATTTACACGTTATGTATTACTTTGTGGCAGGCGTACAAGATCACTATCATGCCCCTTTTGCCGAGTCAGTCTAAAACGAGTTGACTCAAGCGAGCTGTGGGTCTATGTTGACTATAAAGAAGCGGTTGATATGGCCACGATAACCAAAGAAAATCTGAAAAGATTCTTCATGTACATAGACAAGCTCCCGCTCGTTGTTCCTGACTCAAATTTTGACACCTATGATTCGCATTTGATGTAACCACCTTAACCCCTGCGTTGGTACTAATTTACATATCTACCCCCTCCGTCAAATGAAGAAACCCCGAGATTTCATTGGGTTTGTTTAGGATTTTAGAAATGAAATGGTTTGTTCTCGGTTGTTATTTAGATGAACCCGGCCCGATGTTTGTTGTGGGCACGGGGTTGAAGCTCAGATAGTTTTACTTGCAACATAAAAAAGTTGTGGTAATTGTATTTAGTAAATATGTATATGCTTGAATGGTAAAATGTCTATTCCCCGGATGCTTACACCCCGGAGGTTATGAATCTGAATCCTACTCTTTGCCGATTGTATGTATAGATCACTAGATCTGGGTTTGATTACAAAGAGCATGCTTGAGTGGTGGTTTAATAACATCTGTTAGTTTCATGTGAACATACACCAGCAAATGCATTGCTTCTTGTATACTTTTTTTGTTTTTTTTTTTTTTGTTTTTTTTTTCTCGTTATATTTCTGCTTAAAGTAAACAGTAGTGGCTGCGAATTTTATACCTTTATGTATTGTGGGTTGCAACTTAAAATGATAAAATGTGGAAGGCGTGCACTTGGAATATGCAGGTAAAGTTAAGAACGCCATAAGAGCCATGGTTAACAAGTACTGTTAACATTTTTTTTACAATAATACTAACATACATAACTAATAAAAAACCTCACATTTTTCGCTTTTGAGACCAATTAATAAGAGTGAAATACAATTGTATTTAAGAAAAAGTAGAAGATAAATAACTAATTGACAGGGATTACGTCTGAACATTGTATTATTCTTTAATGAGAAGTAAAAAGTTGGTTATAGAATGTAGTAGTCCATATGGTGGTTAGCAATATTTATACTTTGCAACAAAATTAAAACATGATGTTAAAAAGTTGCTGAAAATTAGGATGAAATGGAATACTAGGCATAAAGTTGAATTTTACTACATAAAACTAGTTGTAATGGTGATCAACATCACCGTCGTTAACCCAGCGCCACTCACTTTTTCACTCCACCTCCAACAAGGTGCAATAAGACAACAAACTTCACCATCCAAACATACTACATTTGAACACAAGTATACCACAATAACCAAAATCACACACTCATAACTCGATTTTTTCACTTTCACAAAGTTGGTACGTTCCATAGACCGACTTCTCGTTTTTACTTGCCATAGATGCGTCGTGAGGGGAAGGTGTTTTAAGGGGGACGCGTTGGTTTGGAGGGAAGCACGCGTCTTGGTGCTCCTATGACACAGTCTAAAACTCTCCAAGTACTTGCTCTTCAAACTCCCGGTAGTTGAATAGATTTAACAAGTCGCGCCATATGTCAACCCAAAATGCATCTTTCAGTGAAAGTGCGGAACCCCATAAATTTTCTCCATAATTATATTACCATAAGAAAGAATCTGTGGAAGAGTGTAAGTATACTGTTTGCTCGCTTATGCTTTTATGGCACAAGACACTACTAATCAAGCTTGTGTCAAAACCCAAGAGTCAACTTTTCAGGGTTGAGCATCCGGTATTGAACAAAACAAGTCTAGAAAGTGGATGATTGGGTTCTGTAATCAATTCATCAACTCAAAGTCGGCTATACTGTTTCAGACTACTGCTTAGATTTTATGATAGTGAATGGTTGTTCGACATTCTTTCTAAGAAAAAGTTTAAAATGAAAAGAAAATTCTTGGAATGGTTCATTAGGAACCTTTTCTCCCCAGCAATTTTGGATATTTTATCAAATGCAAAATATTCATGACACTAGACCTTTCGCTATACGCAAGTAGATAACAAACGTTTGATTTAGAGTTGGCTATATGCAAGTATAAAAACAAGTGCTACCAAGCTAATACGTCAAATGCGGATCATGTCTCTGAATGACCAATCTTTGCTGGTAATGGTCTGAAAATGGACCATATTATTTGATCAAAACAGTAATTCTCAGAAAACATCATAGAAATTGATTTGTCACAACAATTAACCAATATTTTACTTGTTATCACAACAGATCTAGTAAGATAGAAAACATGGGCTTTTAACTTGGTTTGTAGATAAATAATGCAAACCTTTCTATCATGCATAAACTCTAAATGACTTCATTGGTAACAAAACCACATTGTTCATTAATATACATGTGAAAAATGGGATTTGGAACGAAAGGGATACATTATGTCATCAGAAACGGAAAGTTTTTAACCATATTATGCAAATAAGATTCCTCCGGAAATGAACTGTTAAATGCAGCTATTTTTGATTGTTGAGAAATTCTTTCATGTGTGCATACATTTCGGTTTTCACTATAAGACGCATCTTTTTCGAGTCTTCCCACAGCAAACTGCTGTATTCTCTTGCAAAGTCACAAGCTGCTTCAAACACATCCTGCAAAATCCAGAAGAGCATAAGAAATAGAAGACAAAAAATTACTGGAAATTACCATTCGGCGATTGTGTTTTTTCTTACCCGTGATGGGAAATCATCCAAGAAATGAGCAGGTGTCATCTCTACCCTATTTAGATCTGATTCCCACAGCCTTATCTGTAATCAAGATTTATTAGCAAAAAAGACATAAGTTTGAGCCTCACCTAATGTTTGCTGTTGAAGAAAACGGAAAAAGAAAAAGAAAAAAGCACGTCAACTGACACCAATTAACGACGACACATTTTAAAAAGAGACATGTTTATACTTGGACCAGGGGGTATTTTAGTACTATTCCTATACTACCATTAGAGTTTGACAATTTCATTTCACGATGCTCCATTATGTTTACTTTCTAGCAAAACATTTCAAGATAAAGTTGAGCAATATTACCAAAGTTCTGTTAGCCTTATGGTTTGATATACATGTTACGACTACTTATTTCGGAGCAGGGGGAATTTCTATAAACGCACCATGCGATATGCTAGGGGCAACTACATTGAAACGAGAGGCCTACAGACAGCACAAAATCTTAGGACTACTGATGCATACAAAGGATCTGGCATGCCTATATTAATGTCACGAATAGCTTGCAATGACCACTGTAAATAAAAAAAGAAAATTTGGATTGTAAGATTCGCCAAATAAAGAAATGTAACAACTTTCATTTCAAAAATCTGATAGTAGCTGAAATTGTTTCACTACTAGGGGAATTTCTCAATATTAATTTCAATATTGCCATTTGAGATCGTAATTCAGATATTCAACTATCAACCTAATCAAAACTTGCGACTAAAAACGTTACATTGGATTAAAACTTTGCATGCAAGGGTGTAACGTCACATTTATTTTAAGATGCCTAGGAAACAAGAATTTAATATCTACTTATGGAGGGAGAGGTACTGCTAAACTTTAAGAATTGAGCAGTTTAACTATTAAGGAGAGGGAGTAGCGTGCTTTTATTAATCGATGTTTTTTGCAGTTGTATAAAGTGATATAGAGGTAATGACGAACCTGATCGGTGACATTTTCAGGAACAGAAGGCACTCTTTCAGCAACACGAGGATGAGCATTCTGCTGGAGAAATGAAATTATCTGCAAATCCAGATAGAAAATGTTACACCTAAAGAACGAACTAATGGAAAAAAAGAGTCACAGATCATTAATGAAAGAAAGGCGTAATCTCCAAGCTCAACGATAATGAACTCGCGACATATGTAATAAGGCGACGGAAGATTAAATTGGTGTGTATAATTTGAACTTTTTTCCAAAGGATAATCAAAATTATGCATATTATAAAATAGTATAATGAAAACTGATTAAAAGAAGCATATAAGGTATTATAATGCTTAGAAGGGACCGAACTTAAGAGCTCTAGAAAGAGCTTACCTCATTATCAAAATTCAGACATTTGAAACAGAATTAGAAGATTTGGTAATAATAGTTGTACATTTTTAATTAATGGTATAGAGGAGTTCTCCCTCTACCTCTGCCACTGGCCTAAAAAGAAAGGATTTATATTCACAAGTTGGGTTTGTCACTCATGATATAGCTGGTAACGGGCAGCCTTGCCCAATGAAATGTGACCGGTTTGCATGATCCAAACAAACAAATTTGAGAAACTAATATCCAGAAAAAGGGATCTGAATCCTATCATGTTTCTAGAATGGGTTCAAAATAGTTCGTTTCTTTTGTGTTATCATCTTCTTATCAAAAAAAGTTGTAGAATGCATTCAGATTGCAGTCTGAGATATCACAACTCAATTTGGATACAAAAGACATAAATAGAAAGCATATACTTGTCAATCATACAGCTTAGCATGCAAAGTAGAAATGCATGCTGTTCAGCATTCTAAGATCTCATTTTTCAGAGGCAGGTGGTGTATCTCAAAAAGAAAGAAAAGTAATAAAAGGTTGCATAATGATACTTGCCTGATCTGCTGTAATGCCATTTGCAAAGGCTTTGTAAAGGTTCTCTTTAGTAATGGATCCAACAATAAGGTTAGGAAGTTGATATTCTACCCTGCATTATATCAAATAATGAAGCTCAGGAGAGAAAGAGAAAAGACTGTTAGATGACACTGCAGTTATTATGGGCTTTAAGGTGACTCATTGTCAGCTCGGCTCCAAGTTCACCACAGGCTCAACATTTGCAGTAAAACAAGAGAAACAACTCATGGATGTCAATATAACCATGAAATCACAAGTGGGCAGTAGCCACTGGGTGGTATTGAGGGCACAATGAACATAGATGGTGTAGATGTCCTTTCAAACAGATGTCTCTTGTTGTAAAGGGGTGAGTTTAAACTTTGGTAGATATTCCAGAACTCAAGAATATCCATTTATTTAGCTTAAATACTCGTTGTCCTTATTTCAATAGAATTGAAAGAGATGAATGATTAATTTCGTTCATGGTTTTTTATTTGGACGTTTAGCATTTATAATGAATATTTGTATACCATGAGTGCTGGTCCTTTCTCATGTTTTTATTTTATTAGCTCAACATTTTATTTTGATAAATCTTCCAAAGTTTATACTTAAAGGTCAAGAATATGTTAGTTTTGTGACTTCACACATGTTTTATGATTTTATCTACTTATATTCGTACTCACACACTACCACACAAACTCACAATGTATGCTCTGTGCTAGTTAAGCTCAAGGTTGTACAATTCTAGTGTATAGATGCTCAGAAACTTTGCATTATTTAATATCTGTCCTAAAATGACCCACTATCATCTGTATTATCCTAAGTTAGCAGAAATAAAGGATTGTGACAGATAGAGCATGCAGAATTAAAAAACGAATAGTCACTAGTACCTTGAAAAGAGTTTTAAGATTTCACAATGCAACTTGGAGGTTGAGTAGGCATACAGCCTGAAGTTTGTTTCCACAACAACGTATCCCTGTAGATGAGCATAAAGTCAGCTGACTACAATCCTAATTGTTTTGAACATTGTAAAAAATATTGAAATCTTATGGACCAAACTATTTGAGTGATCCAAAAAAGAAACCAAGAGAAGATTTAAGGTGAATTTCATTTTCGAACATTGTCTAGAAGATATAGATTGGTGAAATGAATAACAACATTTCGATTTACCATACAATATTTAGCTTGGTGGAATAAGTGTGTCCATGAAATGACAGACAAAATTTCAGTTTACCATTCAAATATCTGTGGTAGTATCTTGGAACTCAGGAATTCAAATCCCACGTTTCCGTCAAATACGTTTGAAAAACTACGAATAATAACGTTTCTAACACAAATCTCCAAACCAAGATCGATATACCCAGTCATATACAAGGAAGAGAATAAGAGGTCACATTTTTTTATTCAAGCCTCAAAATATAAGATCTTTAAATTGCATATTTTTTTTGGAAAGCAATAGTATGGTGATATATTGAAGTCTCAACTTTGTAGAATTTTACAAATAGTGTTGTCTGGAAAAGGAGCCTTTTATAAAACAGGCTCCGTCTCTCCAAAATAACTGGTAATGGAGAATTAGATTTTGTTAAGTGTGTTGAACGAAATGCTTTTAAACAAGGTTATTATATAGCATCAATAGGAATTGTGGGAAAATACGAGACCTTGATGTTGGAAAACAAAGCTCTAATGACTTGAAGACTTCGCCCCTTCTATTTAAGTCACAAACAAACAACCCTAAATAAGACCCTAAGGCTATTATGTCACAGACACATACCATCTGACCGCAATTACAAAACTGAATCAGGCCACAAAGGTTGACTCCTATAAACAGAATCAAAGTTATACTGCTTCATTCATGTATGATACTATGATCTAACAATTTAAAATAGAGTCTCCAAATCAAGGTACCTGTTTCCTTGATGACGCATCTGACAGGCTAATAGAGAGGTTGGTAGCCAATTTGGTAGGAATGAACCAACTATCTTTCCTCCCCTATAGAAACAGAGATACCAATAATACTCAAGAAAAGTCGTACGCGCATATAGTAAGAATTAAACTATTTCAACATATGGTAGAAAGAGCATAACATTAACCTGCTGGAGCTTGATGAGTCCCAAGTCTGCAAGATCTTTGACCGTTGTCCTTTGGACATCATCTAAAGTGTTGATATTATATGCCTGTGCCACGAATCAATGTCAGTAAATATGAAAGTTTGAAGCTGCAGAAACGAAATTAATTAGCATAAACATGACAATCTTTACCTCGCCAGTAACATGAAAGCTAAGTTCCAACAGAAATGAGATAAGATCTGCTGAATCCACACCTCTATCCTGTTCATAAAAAGTTAAAAAGATCTATTATAATTATAAGGTAAATGTATTTTAAAAGGATGCAAAACTTGATGACAAAACTAACTATTAACGCAAAATGTAATGACAAGAACCATCCAGTACATTCATGAAATAAGAACAGTTAGGGTCATCATACAAAAGACAACGATTAATGTCACATCGTATAGTAGATAACACTACAGAAAGTGTCTGAATCTTTAGAAGTTATAACAGATTCATCAATATGTTTCTGGTAAAATGATCTAAAACAGTAAATTAGATCAGATTTCTTAAAAAATTGGGTTAAGTAAGTGACCAGAAATGATGGGAAGTGTCAGGAATGATTACCTCAGAATTACTGATATACTCCCTGATGATATACCATAGCTGTGCATTGGTATCCATTAGCTATAAGGGAAACAAAAGTGGCATTAAATTTGATAAAATACAGAGAAGCAGACTACACAACATTACAACTACCAAATATTCATACCAAGAACTGGAAACCACTTTCTGTAAGTAGAGCACCTTCTCTGTCTCTGTAGAAATGTGAATGGACATTAGATGTCAGATACAATTGGTCATATAACTAAAGAGAAAATATGTATGCAATATAATGTATAGCAATAATTTAAAACCACCTCTGACTTAGAAGACCTCGTTGGAAAACTTTCATCATAGAAGCGCTAATGCTTTTCGTTCTAACCTCAGCTTCGGCGGAGTTTATAAGATGCAGCAAGAAACACTAGATTGCCACAATAGCAAGTCATGAAAGAGAATATACTGGAGCTGCAAAATGATTAAAAGTAGAAACCAAAATATTCTGTTCACAAACTTAGTGGCGAAGGCTCTAGCAACTAACTACTTTATTTATGAGTATTAATATAAACATGTATAGATAAGAATACTCTGAGTACGTTTCTTACCTCCCATTGCTGAGCAGCATAGTTGTCGAGTTCATCTAAGCTGGGAAGTCTTACAGTTATATTTGCAGCCATAGGTTCTCTTGGTAATACACCTCTACAAAATCCAGCTCAAATGTCACACAGATAGTTTAGAGCCTTTAAAGACACTCAAATGAGCTAGGAGTCTAGGACACTAGCCCCTAATACTAGTAACACGGACTTATGTAGAACTTATTGTGGTGATGTCATAACATAAATAATTGACATTTCTTCTTGCAGAGAGCAATATGTTAAAAGGTGTAAGTATACAGGGAAGCAACAAGGAACAAGAAGCCACACCATGTAGACACAAAAACTGAGAAGTACCAATGTGTATATATAACTTACCCATGAACAATATGCTCTCGGAGATTCATCTGAAACATAGGGTTTAACCTATAAGTGGCTTCCTTCTTCCTACACACAAATAAGGCCTTCAGAAAATAGACTAAATTCAAACGAAGGGAGTTCTAAAAATATTGTATGGTCCAAAACTCTGATCCACTAAAAATTGTAAAGGACAGCTGCTTCAAAACAGTATTTTTTTACTAGTTCATGTCACGTCAAACATGCTTTCTTTGTAACTTATTCTTTGGAAAGGTTTCATAATGTTAAATAATAAGCTAGCATGCCGTAATGTTACCTAGAAATATTCATGAATATGCATATAATGTCATGTTTTAAGATACAAATGAAAGTTTAGTTTTCAGGCTAACTATGCCAACTCAATGCAATTGATGTAAAAAAGGTCTATATAGACTAAAATGAGTGTCGAGCCACATGTTTTAAATGTTTTTCAAGGTTTATAAAATTGTAAGCCAGGAAGGCCTGCGCGCCATGTAAGCATCATTTATAAACAATTGCATTGTAATAGACATCAATCTGCAGTTTTTACCCATCGAAAGATGAACAGTTTCTTGTAAAGGCAACTAAGCTTTTAAAAGTGAATTGGGGAAAATAAGCAAACAAATGTACCTGTCGACAGTTTCAGTAAATACTCTCAACTGAATGAGTCTATCAACGGCTACTCTATGCTTTGAAGCACCGTCAGCAAGAACCCACTCTTGCAATGAACTGGCTGTGACAGGAACATCTATATACAACAACTGGAGAACATACTTCTTGGCCAATGGTGGCAAAGACCTGAGCAATAAACACAGATCATTACAATTAAAATCATGTCTTTCACCAAACGCACAATATCCTCTACGCCGAAAGCACAATATCATTAAGCATTTATCACACCTTCTAATTACTTTTTAAATCTCATAGTAATATGCGTGGATCCCATTAACCACCCCAAGTGGCCTAGTGGTTCAGCACCTCATCTCCTTGCAAGAGGTCTCAGGTTCAAACTTCACTAGGTACATATCTTGGGGATGGCCAGGGAAAGGGACATTGGAAACGGTCACAAGGATACCCTGGTTAGGCCGCATACATCAGAGTCAAAGACTCATTCTCCCTGAGTGCAATCTAAACAGGGAAAAACTCATCTTTTTTATACACGGATCCCATTATCAACACCTGTAACTTTTAGGTGGTAACAATCCCGTTTTCTTTAGTACATTCTAATTTTAGTTGCCAAAATAGTGGCTTCAAACTAGAAAATGATGCAATGTTGTTGCAGATTTAGGGGGTGCTAAGGACTAGGAAAGGGGCAGGGGAGGATAGTAATGGAAATCATTATCATTGTCAAAGACGGTGTTTAGTTTTCGGAAACACTTTATAATTGACGAAAGATCATGATAACCACCGATGTTACCAAGAATGGTAACTCTCCCGACGCCTTCCTTCTTTCCTAATTCCCAATAAACCAACCCTGCATCTACGGGCAGTCACACACAGTCACCCCTTTCACCCTTTAAGAAAAGATTACAGAGTCTTGTCAATTTTGAGTTTTCCCCTACCCCACCCGTGCTTGAGCCACTCCCCCCAATGCAAATTCAAGATTATCTTCTATACCAGCTGAGGTCCATCTCTCACTGATTCTCTGATAGGGGGGTGTAATCAAACAACTGAATGGTAACAACAAGTTCGTTCAGATGCAACCCAAGCCATGGTAGTCTTGTTATGTAACATTTTGGAGGAATATTTGGTGATCCTTACTTCAGACTAGGACACACCTTATTCAACGGATGGTATAATGCCATTGCCGTTACTGTCTTTACTTACTTTCAATAGGTTGATCACATCTACATGCATAATGTGTGTTGTTTTATAAGTTTTTGCGCATTATTTGGTACTAGAATGATGCCTATAGTCGAGCCTAACAATTGTGATTTGCTTCAATATTTCACATTATTTGCTCCTACCAAATAATACGGGAAATGATAGACAAAATCAGCATAGAAATGGTGCAATTTTAATCTGTTTTGGTATTCTCTTAAACTTATGTACTACGGGAACAAGACCTTCCTAGGTATTCTTTTTTCTAGGTCTCGGTTCAAGGATACTTCATATAGGGTTTCTTAAGGTGTAATTCTCGTATATGATGAATAAGACATGAACCAAGTAGCCACTGTTTTCTTTATAGATCTATAATCTTGGTGAATTAAGTTCCTTTACAGATTAGAGCAGTCGGATCTTATCTTTTTTACTTTGTTTACTGGAATTTAGACTGCATATTCATCGTTGTTCTTAGCTCTTGCTATTGTTCCACCTTGTAATACATTTTATCCTAGCCTCACAAATACGTCCAGAAAGTTATCACATCATTCTCAAACCAACAACACTGTCTACACCTAACACGCGCCTAATATTTGTGTTAGCTTATTTACCAGGCATATGAGCTTATGTAAATTTGGAAAAGCTCATAAGCTCGCTTTTTTCGGCTTATCATCTTATGGCCTTAAGCCATAAGGGCAACAACTTCATAAGCCGAAAAAGCCGGGCTTATGAGCTTTTCCAAATTTACATACGCTCATAAGCCCGGTAAATAAGCTAACACAAATATATACTTAACTACCTCTACTCAGTCAAACTCGCGACCTGACCGAAAAATATTTCCGCATTACTTGTCACAATTTTTACTTTCACGAATTTAGCAAAAATTAACATAATCATAGTTTAATCATAACTAAAACAATTCATGCCACTAACAGTAATAAAAAAAAAAAAAATTGCCATATAAATAAAGAGATATAACAAAAGACCTAAGAATAGCTTCACAAATGAAGGCATTTTCGTAAAGCTTATCGAGCTTGATAGCAGGTAATGAAGCCACCATGTCCATAAAATTCTTCGCTATTATCCGTACTTGCGGCATTTTTACAAATTATTTGATTAATTGATTGATGGATCAATCAATGAATTTTTGAATTAGGGCTTTCTTGGGATTTTTCGAACTGAACATACACGTTATATTATTATCTAAACAGATCTATTAAACCCGGTCCGGATCGGACATGTGGGTTGAACCGGTTGAATTAAGAATCACGCCCTCATGTGGCTTGAGCTTGAGCCGGAGCTTATAAACGTTAAGTAAAATGGAAGAAAGAAATTGAAAGTGATAAAAGTAGTTTTTTTAAGAAGTAAAGTAAGTGAAAGTGGTGAATTTAGGGGTGTTAACGAGTCGAGCTTTTAACGAGCTACTCGAGTTCGAGCTCGTTTAGCTCGAGCTCGAGCTTGAAATATATCAAGCTCGAGCTCGTTTAGCTCGAGCTCGAACAAATAATAATGCTCGATTAGTTAATCGAGCCGAGCTTTAAAAGCTATTATTCGGCTCGACTCGTTCGAAAGCTCGCTTAACTTCTCGAGTCGAACGAGCCTAACGAGCTTATCGAGTTAAACGAGCTATACGAGCTAATCGAGCCTAACATTTACGTTTTACAAATATTATGTTCTATATATTTTAATAAATTTAATAAAACAATTTGGACTAAAAGGCATAATTAGGAGCATGTCAAACTTTGTTAGCATCAAAATCAAATCAAATTGTAGATACTAAAGTGTCGCTCATACACTTGAGCTTTTGATTTTATAGGGTCTTCCTTTCTTTCTTTTTGCTCCATGTTCCATTGTGGGATGTAATCTAAGTTTTGTTTTTGAATACCCACTTAACACATATAAGGATTATGTGAGAAAAACAATTCGGGACTAAATAATTATAATCGAGTATGAAACATGCACATTTGTAGGATCTATGAAATTATGCAGCCAATAACATATTATACATATTCTAGACTAGATAATATTTTTAATTAAGTATTACGTGCATAACAATTTGTTAATATTAGTTTGTATAAATTATATGTATCAAAAGTAAATGTTTCCAACTTCTCATAAGACTCATAACATAATAAAGCATATTCAATAAAAGTTTTTGGAATATAAGATTTCGGTGATGACACTAATTTTCGATGGTCTAGTAGAGAGAATAAGCTTTAGTGTCAAAATGACTGATATAGGACGGTGAAGAAAACGACGAATGTTGGTGGTGCTAAAAAAGATGTGTGTCTTTGTTTTTACGTGTTTATATGTGTGTGACCCTTAAGTCTCATAAATAAGAATTAATATAACTTATACGACATGTAGTACTCGTTAACTTATACGACACAATACCAACATGTAGTACTCCTTAACTTATACGACACACGCACGTATTTGGAGTATTGACTCGTTACATGGTTAATGTATTTAACCGTTGTAATGTATACATGGTATAGGCGAATATTGGGGTTTGATAGAACGCATTGATAATAACTTTGATAGCGTATCATTATTAGTGGCCCAATCCCACTAAGCACACGCTCGAATCAAGCCCGAACACCAAGAGTTCGCGAGTCAGTCATGACAAGAACTATGTAAACCCATGTCGAGCTAGGCCTAGTAACGCTTCTCAGGCTGCATAGTACAGGCACAAGAGACAACTGTCACAAAACGGTTAAAACGTATGAGTTTGACACTACATAGTGGAAAACACACGACCAACAAAATAGGAGACAAAACACTCTCATGTACGAGCCAATGAGGAAGGGCCACCTGTCCTTCCTTGTCTGCTCATCAGATGAACAACACATGGCTCCCTAGCAGCCGTTGATCATCCAACAAGGATTTATTTCTAAACACTACTCGCCTCTTTATAAATAGAAGGCAACACACACACAACTTCACAAGTTTACACACTTGGGCATATACTGCTTCACAGCAGTAAAGTATGGTCTTTGTTTAAGTGTTACCCGAGCTTCTTGATCCTTATCATTCTCATCGGGTCCTTACCGTTCGACACGGGAAACCAAACGACAAGACGATTTCCATCTCATCTCCTAAACCCATTTACATACCACACATAAACAAACTTAGTGCGTTGGTCTAGCTCGTAGTCAAACTACCAGATGTGCACTATTGTAAAAAAAGTTGCCTAGGCACTTATGTGAAGTAATTATTGTAGATGAGAAGAAGAGAAGATTAAATTAATCAATATATACATATATTTTAAATATTCTATCTAGAAAAGTCAAATCCTCCTATGCCACGCCTCAATGGTCAACCGCCTGATTATCGCTTAGCGTTTTCTGCAACCATGCAAATGTGCATTAATTTTTCATCCTACGTAACAATCTCACAAGCCAACACCATTTGGTCTCTGCGTGTTGCACACAAACATAAAAAAAAAAAGTTAGCATAACAATCTAAGAACACATAAAATGTTAATCACAACAAACCGTGATAAACATACTTGAATCATGAATAAAGTTACTTATCTTTAATAATATCCTTAATTTACTTTTGTAACATTTTAATTTTTTTCTTTATCATTGCGTAGGTTCTTTATATATATAACAAGTAAAGATTATAAATCAAAGACAATAAAACAAATTACTCAATGTAATCATGTGCATCTAAATGTATATTAAGTTATTGTAATTTTGTTTAGTCGTAAAACTAGAAATACATAAACGTAAAATGATTTTTTTTTATTAAACTGAAAATGTATAAGAAAAAGGGTTAAAAAAAGAAAGATGAAAACAAACAAAAAATATTAAAGCAAAGATAAAGATAATACTTTCATTTGTCCCACATTGCTTGTGAAGTAGAACCACCAAGAGAATACCACCCTATAAACTCAGAGCCCCAATCATTTTTTAAAAAAGTAGCTGCATATAGAGCTATATATGTAATGTATAAATATATATAGCTCTATTTAATCATTTTAATGGCTTAGTCAAGTTTTCTTTTTGTCCTAAAACAGGCTGCTAGACAAGCTAAGGTAAAATTGAAAAACTCGAGCTTAAATAGTTTTAGAAAGAAAAAAAAATTGATATAGCTAAACGAGCCTCGAGCTCGAGCTCGAACAAATATAAAACACTCGAGCTCGAGTTCGAGCAGGATTTTTAGAAACTATTCGAGCTCGAGCCGAGTAATAGTTAATCGAGCCGAGCTCGAATATCCTGAAACTCGACTCGACTCGGATCGTTAACACCCCTAGTGGTGATATTTTAGCTATAAAACTTGTACTCTACTTTTAAGGTGAAAGACAATTTACTTAATCTTTTTTACTTTACTTCCTCTTTCTTTCACTTTCTTTATTTTTTTTTCTTCTTAAGAACACAGCATAAGAGTTACGGAAAAGCAGAGGAAAAACCCGCTCAAAGTTTAAAAAACCATCCAAAGTCCAAACCTTACACGTGTCCTACTCTTCTTTTTTTTTTTTTCCACCACATTCATGCTCTTCTTTCCTCTTTCATCATGACCCGATGAAATCTCCTATCTCTATTTTAAATCATTCAAAAACATAAAATTGGGTTCTAATTTTTGTTTAGTTTCATCACATATAGTTCAATCGCTGCAATTTGAAGTTCATTGCTTTATAAAAAAGTTAAGGTTTTGTTTAATTTGAGTAAAAATGAATTTATTACGGCAATTATTCATTAACAAACCCTATATTAATCCCTCATTTTTTTTTCTTTTAAATTTTGAAAAAATCAAGTTTTCATTAAAACACCCATCAAGTGTTCGATGAAATGCCTCCATAAAATAATTTTGTGATTTTTTATTATGAATGTGTTCATTAGAATATGTATGTTTTAATATTTGATGAAAAAATCGAAGTATTTGACTAATGATGATGAACAAAACTTTGAATGTGCAATTGCGTCACAGATTGTTCATTAATTCGAATGTATGTTCATTAGTCATAGTCTCGACGTCCATAAAAAAATAAGTGTTCATCATTTCGAATGTATGTTCTTCAGTCATGGTCTAAATGTTCATAAAAAAACAAACGTTCATAAGTTCGAATATATGTTCATCAATACTCTGCCCAAAACCATAGCAATGGACATGTGTCACTCCACCGGTGACTTTTTAGAGGGGAGCCAACTTTGTATTTGATTATCTACTTAAACGTGAAATGACGAAAAATAATATTCAAACAAATATATGACTCTATTATACATTAGGCGTGCGGACGCCACCGTTTTGTATGTGTTTAGTTCTCCCACACACATTCTCTTAGGTTAGAGGGTGTGAGGGCGAGAAAACAAAAAGAAATGGTCCCTCCCAGCAGGAAACAAGCAAAATCCCATACCTTTCCCAGCGGCAAACATAAAAAATATTTCCTTTCGGCACTGTAGTCCCGTGAGGTATCAATGAAAGAGAACATTTTTTATTTCATTTGAGTGTGTATTATCTGAGGATGTGTGTTGGGGTATTTTTAAATGATAAAATATAGGAAATAAAATAAAAGAAAAGAAAGAATGTGGTGCAATGGTTGAGGGAAAAGATAAATGAAGTATATTTTTGATGATGTGGAGCTGATGTAGCGAGGGAAAAGTGTGGTCATGCATTTTTCCTCGCTACATCGGCTCCACATCAGTTTTTTCTCTCTCTAAAACATTTTCCTTCAACTTTCCTTCAACTATTGCAGCACCTTCTCTCTTTTCCATAATTTTTTTCGTATTTTTTATCATTTAAAAATACCCCCAAAACATAAATTTATAGATTGTGTCAATCTTAATCGATCAATAATTATGTAAAAGGTGATGATGACTTTATTATCTTTCAACACCAATTTTTAACGCATTATTAGTTATATCAAATGTATCATGAATATCTTTTAGAAAAACTTGAGTACCTCGATTCATTGTTAACGTCTTTTTTTTTTTTTTTTGGGTATATATCAGCGCGCACTGGGCTTTGGGCATAGCCGCATTTTGTTTCCATGCAGTGTATAAGGACATAGAGACTGAGAGTTGGTCCAAGTAGCATGGAGCGTTAAAGTTGGACTATCTGTTTGTTTAGATGTTTGGAAGACCTTATGTAAAAAAATTACTTACGTTTGTGTAATTTTACAATTTCAAAGGCCTCTTGGCCCAGCGGTATGTGAGTGGCCCATCAACCTAGAGGTTGTGGGTTTAAGTCTCGTTGGAGACATGTGAGATAGAATTTGTAAGATATATTGTGTATGTTGTAATAAATTGCCGTTCAAAAATAATCATAATAAATAATAGACAAAAATACATCGTTGGTCCCTAAACTTTCCCAAAAGTGTCGCAGGGGCCCCAAACTTAGGAAAATCATCGTCGTGCGTCCAAAAGTTGGGTTTTTGAGGTCGATTGCGTTCCTTGACCGTTAATGCTCAGGTCAACGTTTGTTTTGCGTTATATTTTCAAGGGAATAATAGTTCAACCACATTTTAACTATATGTTAACCCAAGCCAAACCCGACACTCAACTTGAAGGACCAACTGTGTAGTAATATATTGTTAACTTTGTCAATTGACCGTATTTTCTCTGATAAAGTCAACATATACCAAAAAATTATTAACCAAACTGTATTGTTTTAATCTTTTAAAACATCCTTTGTTTGCATTTGTAGTTTTGATTTTGCTGTTTACATATTTCAGTTTGCAATTGCATATGCAGTTTAGTGGAGTGTTTGGAATAACTCAATTTGACTTATAAAGTCAACACATACAAAAAAAAGTAGTAACCATACTGCATTGTTATAACATATGAACTACATCATATCAGTTAAGTTACATTTAGACTAAAAAACAACATAGCATTTCTTGCAGGCGATTCACTTGGTTAATTGACTAGCAGGTGAATTAGTTGCGTTATGACTTGCAGGTTCTTCACTTGCTGTTTGACTTGGGCGTACTCCACTTGGTCTTTGAGTTGCAGGTGGTTCACTTTCTTCATCACCACTGTCACTGGCTTGGGGAGACCTACAATCTTGAATTTCATCACGTCTTGTTATAGTCCCACTTTCACCCCTATGACCAATGAACCACCAACTCTAGTAGATGCAGAAATATGTAGGCCCACTACATATCCACCAATATCTGCTGTAGTTGTGTTTTCCCTTGTAACAACACCTCTACCAGTATAAGATGTGTTTCCCCTTCTGTCAAGGCACATTGGACAAACATACCACTTGAAATCTCTATAAGGTGGACGCCTTGCAAAAAAGTGCAATCCAACCCTGTTTTCACTTTCTACCCAACAGTCAAGGCATACCATTTGACAACCATTTTCTGCATCCATGGTGTAATACTTTTGGTATGATAAATAATTGATGAAATGTGAGGTAAAAAAGGGTATTATAGTGTACAATGTGGTAGTTGAACAAGTAGATAGGAGTAAAGACAACATAAATGCTTAAAATGGATCAAAACCATTGACAATTTGAAATTTTGACTATTACATCTTGGGACAACCACCATGGTTTCCAAACATAGACATTGGTACAAACCTACTAACACCATTTTAGACACATTATTTTCGAAGAAACATTGTGAAATCTACATCCAGTCCATAGCCTCTCCAATAATCTGCCTCTTCCCTTGCTTCCATTTCTGCTTCTTTTCTAGCTCTTTCCTCTTCAAGTTTTTTGAACATTCTCTCCTCTTCCAAAAACTGCTGGAATGCTTCTTCATCCAACCTTGCCTGCTCTTCTCCTTGATCCAACCTTCTTTGTTCATCTTCTTCAGCAAAAAGAGCTTCAAGAACCTCTTGTTCCATAGTCTGCCTTATCTCCTCTTCATCCATCCACTGCAAAAAGTAATAGATGCATGCATCAACTTCAATGTACACACACAAGAACCTCTGTCATTCATATGATAAATATATGCATATCTGTTGCCTTCTGCCATCACAATGCCTTTTTCTTCCACGTATGTTACTTTCCTTTGGTGGTTTTGGAACTTGTTCCTTGTGACACTTACTCTTATTATGTCCAATGGTATGACAATTAGAGCATTTGATCTGTTTACGAGATCTAGATTTACGCATTGTAAAGCAATTTCAGTGAAAAAAGTACTCTAGTGTTTTTGAATTTGAATTTGGGGATAATTGTGGTCAAATAACACTGGTAAGAATAAATGCATTCCAACACTTTATGCTACCGTGTCCAAATGATATGGGATGAAAACCTTAACCAGATATATATACACTGTTTATGCAAGGATCAAACATCTAACAACAATGAATATAATCAAAACAATCACAAAACAATCAAAAAGAAGAAGAAAAAAACATAAACACAATCACAAGAATATAATACATAGATTCATTGATTGCAAAAGATACCATTAAACGGTGCATAAGTACATATCATTCCCAAAAGATACCATTAAAAGGCCCAAAATACAACCATTTATCACATAGTCCTAAGAACATCCAAAAAATTGTTCCTGTCAATCACTTGAGAATAAGTTTGAAACATCAACTTCTTAACTTCCAACAGCTTAATCACATCACAGGTTTGAACCTGCTTAAGATGCTCCAGAACCTTGTACGACATTACCGTTGGATGATATCCTTCAAGTTCAATTATGAACGCCTGCTGTTGGTTTGTAATCTCAAGCAACTCAAGAAATGACTTTTTTAGACCGGCGGCAAACTTTAAATCCTTGTCATTTTCCCTTTGGAAGTAAACTACCATTGAATCAAAGAAGTAGTGAGAATTAGCAGCGGCGGCAAGTTCATCAAGACGTTCAAAACGGGCCATTATTGTTTGGTGTATATAGACGGTTTTTTTTGGGACAAATATTTGTTTGTGGGTGGGTATGCAAATGATCTATGGTATGTACCCTTAAATAGCAAAGACACAGAGACCTTACAAATTAAGGGACCAAATGTGAAATAAAACAATCATTAAGAGTAAAGTTATCTGTAACACCCCCAAAATTTGGTATAGCGGAAGACTAATCAAGTTTTTGGGGTGCTACTGGGTCGGTATACATCACAAGTATAGGAAAACAAGATAGCAATATTCATTACGAAAATAAACCCAACATCAAGTTATAAATTTTACATTTATTCAAAAGTATTGAAAGTAAGGCCCAAATGAAACATATGATAGGTCCACATAAGTAAAATCAGAGTTCTTGTTGATCTTTCAACCATGCCGTTTGCCAAGCCTCCAAATACTAGCATTCCAAGTCAACATCTTAGTTACCTGAGAAAACATGCTAAAAGTCAGCTAACGCTGGTGAGTTCATAGGTTTAATCATAAGCTCAATAGTGGACCTGATAGAGATATTTGCTATGTGCGACTAGGGTTGATATACCTGCTAATAACCATCCAACAACAATCATTCCAATAATTCGATCGGGATTGAGATCTCAGTAGGGCCCTAAGCGACTCTAGCCAGGTACCGTACATCGCTATAGCACGTTTGATACGTTGCTACCCTGGTCTAGGCCGGTGTAGATATCTTATTCTTAGCTAGTGATTTAGCAATGGATTGCCTTCCTAGTCTGAGTCAACATCTACCGCATTATCTAACCATATCTAGTCCACACGCAATAACAATTCAAAAGTAGTTGCAGGTCCAATAAAACAGTTTGCATGTTTTCTCACCCCAAGTTTAAATAAGTAAAAGTACGAGTAAAAGTGGGGCTATAAACTCACCTCAGTCCAGCAAAGCACAATCACAAATATAACGGAAGCAGACTAGCACAATAATCCAATCAGAAGTAAGCAAGTATACAGCTAACACGCCTCAGTAACTACGGACTCAGCACAACCTAATCATATGAAATTCGCTTTAATGTATATTCAAGGTTTATCACATTCCAATCTATTCCCAAGTATATTCCATTTTACTTTCCCAAAATGATATCACGAAAATTGTTTATTAGTGTTTGGTATCATCGGGTGTGTGTGTGTGTGTGAGACATGGTCTCGACTCGAGTGAACTCACGCCAAGAATTAAAATCAAGATATCTCAATCTCATATAGCCAGATAATAAATCAACACCCTAGTTTTGCGTACACTCGAACATTTAATAACTCGCGTCTAGTAAATATTTATACTTGAAAACCTTTATGTTTTAACTTCAAAAGTATTTCCTTTTCGTCTAAAAAAATTTCCATCTTTATATAATAAGGTTTCCGTTAAATATTAATTTAATTAGTAAATTAATATTTATCGTTAACGTTATTATTTCTTTTTATAACTTATTTACTATATATATATATATATATATATATATATATATATACACACATTTAGAGCTGGCATAACAGGTCACACGAACCTGTTAAGACACGAACCTGTTAAGGTCAAACACGAACACGACCTGTTAGCTTATCGTGTCATTTTTCTCAAACACGAACACGACACGAAAATAAACAGGTTAACCTGTTAAGACCTGTTAAGAACCTGTTAACACTTAACATGCATAGAACTATCAGCAGACCCACAGAACAGGAAACATCAAGAACAACAACAAATCCACCATCAAAAACATTATCACATCACAAAAACGACAATTCATTATCTATTAGATTCAAGAACAACAAAAACATTATGTATTAGATTCAAGAACAACAAAAACATCAAGAACAACAACAAATCCACCATCAAGAACAACAAAAACAACAAGTCAACAAGCAACAACAACGACAACAAAAACATCAAGAACAACAACAAATCCAGTAATCCACCATCAAAGTCTTCACTAACCTATTCTAATCCTAAACCCATCACTATTCCAAGCCAAGAACATCATCAACATCCAAACACATCACCACCGAGAGCCTATTCGAACCAAACCCGACACAAAACAAAACCCAAAACATAATACCAAACACGTTTTATTCCTTTTTATTGTTATTATTCTCGTTATTATCATGGAACAAGGTGTTATTGACGGTCAAAAGGTGCGTATGATAGCTCAAAATGACGGGGAGGAAAAATGGTGAATGATGGTGGTGGAGGTGTAGATGGACGCGCGGTGGTGGAGGAGTAACGGTCGGAAAAGTGGCCGGTTTTTAGTGTGTGTTAAGTGTGTGTGTTTGTCGGCGAAGAGAGAGAGAATGAGAGATAGATATAAGAGAAGACCTAATTTATTAGTATAGTGACTTTATATATATAGTATAATATTAACAGGTCACTAACAGGTCTTAACAGGTCTGACCTGTTAAGACACGAAAATTAACAGGTCATAACAGGTCTGACCTGTTAAGACACGAAACATGTTAAGGTCAAACACGAAACCTGTTAAGAACAGGTCGTGTCGTGTCGTGTCGTGTTAACAGGTTTCGTGTCAAAATTGCCAGCCCTATACACATTCACACACACACACACACACACACATATATATATATATATATATATATATATATATATATATATATATATATATATATATATATATATATATATATATATATATATATATATAGGGACTTTCATTTCAGAACCATCTTATCTGCGAGAACTGACAGAACCACCAAAAACATACATGCACGCCTTTTAAAATAAAATAAAAATACACGCAAATCATCAATAATCGTAAGTATCCACATATGTTCTTCAATATCATCATGAACTCATCTTTTTTTTTCACAAAAACCTTACATATGGCCGCAATATTGTCGTTGCACGCCTTATAAAAACATACATGCACACCTTTAAAGAAAAATTTTGTATCTCCAATTTCTTATCAAATTGAATAGAACAACCATGTTTTTTTTAAAACATATATGTTGTTTTTAGAACATATGTGCAAAAATACAATTATTGAAGGCGTGCATGTATGTTTTTTGTGGTTCTGTCAGTTCTCGCAGATAAGATGGTTCTGAAATGAAAGTCCCACTATATATATATATATATATATATATATATATATATATATATAAGTTTGTGTCAAATTTAATTTGTTTTAACGAGCTATTATTCATTCGAGTTCACAAGTCCGAGTCATCACTCTCGGACTATCATACTAACTAAATAATGTCTAAATGTTTCATTATAGTCCAAAAATCATCTTACGGCGTTGTCGAAGTCAACCGTTGACTAAAAGTCAAGGTGACCTCGACGTTGCACAAAGCTCACGAGTATCATCATATTATGTCAAAATAAATAAATAAATAACGATCTCATCCAGTAACCAGGTCCAAATCCAATATCCGCAAGTCAAACTTCAATCACTCGTGGCCGACAACGGCTCACGTCTAATCCTAATCCCCATTCTACTAATATCGTCACAATAACCATATCATAACAACTTCACCAAAATTCAATCAATCAACCACTATTTGGCCGAGACCCGTGGTCTCGGCTCCCCGTCTATCTCGGACACAAACCAACGGCAAACAACAACACATCGACTAACAACAACAACAACATCAAAACAAATAACAACTATAACGACAACGACTAGCCACAAGGACAATATCAATATCCGGCCGAGACCTCTTGGTCTCGGCTTCCCGTCTCTCGGCCCAACTAACCCAACGACGACAACAATCATCCAAGTATTGCCGAGACCATAAGGGTCTCGGCTTACCTCTCTTCCCCGTCACAGCCATAAGCAACCAAACGGACCCCCTTGGGTCCTTGTTCTCTCGACTTCCATCAAAACAACAAAAATAACAACAGCAATAATACAAGTAACAAGAATAGTATCAACAAAACAAGAAAATAACAAGAACAACAAAGAGCCGTGAGCCGTAGCTCACGGTTTGTACACGCTCGACCCACACACAACAAAAATGATACCAAACGTGTTTATATCAAGTCAAAAAAACGTTTTTGTTAATCACAATATCAAAACCCACTTGATTTGAACCCGTATTAATAAGAAACTTCATGAGTTGACTCGGTGGTGAGTCAACCCATGCGTAAAACGCGTTTTCCTTACCTTCTTTTATTAGATCTACACGTTTAGGGCATGAAAATGGTGGTGGTATGGTTTTGGTGGCGGCGGTGATTAAATAACGAGGTGGTGGGTTCGTTTTTGGAGCGCGTGAGTTATGTGAGGGTGTGGAGGAGATGATGGTGAGTGTTTTGAGGGTGGTGGTGAGGTTGTGAGGGCGGCGGTGATGGTGGTATGGTGGTGGCCAGCGGCTGTAGTGAGAAGAGGAGAGAAGAGTGATGTTGAAGATGAATGAAAATGAGATATGGTTTAGGGTTAGGGTTATTAGTATAGCGTAGGTTTTAGAAATTGCAAATAGGTCCTTGTGTGTTAATTATTTTCAAATGAGGGGTCAGGTTTGAGGACTAGCGGTCCGAAATTACTCGTTTTTATTCGTGAAAAATATTAGACGTCATCGAATAATTTTATAACCGCCACCATTCATTTTAAAAACGTTTTTCCATAAAGTTTGATAATAAATACGTTTATTAAATAAAACGTGATTGTTTCTTGTTTATTTTTAACGAAACTCAATCGTGACTAATAAAGTGTGTCACCGCTATTCCCGAGTTTATCCAAGTTATTCCATCACCCTTAGATTATTTATTCCAAGAATTTTGAGTACAAATGCGCCTTTGAAAATCAACGTAGCCATTATTTATTTATTTCGTGTTTTATTAGGATTTCTAGTGCTGAAGTCGCGTAGGGCCTAAAATGAGTTAAACGAGCTATCACAATCTCACATAACCAAAAAAAATGTACGTAATTATCCCTTAAATCTGAATAACTTTCTCGCAACCTAACAGAATATTTGCAATTCAATATTTTCCAGTATAGATCTTTAACTTGGCATTTTGCACATAATTCCGAATTTACCAGTTGTCACATTATTAAACGGCGGGAATTTTAAGTATAACAACGGCAATATTGTGACAACGTTAGGGACCAAGTGTGAAATTTTCAAAGCTTCCCTAGTACGATTAACTTACTTTTGGGCGCGACCCAATAAACCCGACCCACTAAACCGTCAAAATATCAAAATACCCGATTCACACGAAACCAAAGTCATTCCACATAGTCAGTGAAACACACACCAACTCATTGCCCACCTCATTCGCAATATGGACAGGAGCATATTTGTGACAACGTTTAAGGATACAGAACCTGAAGAAGATGGAGAAGTGTTGTTCAGAATTCACATAAACGGGTTATTTGAATATGCCCCACTCAGGTATGAAGGAGGATCCCTTATTAATGTTAGTGCTTTTAGCTATGATAGGGATATCTTTAGTTCAACCCAAGATAATCTATTATCAGAGATTAAGGAACCAAAATGGGCGGTGTTTTTCTGTGATCCAAAAAAATCCCTAGAAAATGGTTTGCAATTGATTTATAGGGATCAGGATGTTCTTAAGCTGTATAAGTTGGCGGAAACACATGATTTAGTTGATATCTTTGTTACTCATAGACCCCAATTGTTAGCAGCATTTTACTTGAAAAACATTGGTTTTGAGGTTATGGGTTGAGTAGAGGAAGATGCTAACTTTAGAATGTCAAGTGGAAGACCTTTTAGGACTCGACGTAAATGGAAGGGGATATATAGATAAGAACAAAATGCAGGCGAGTGTAACCAAAATGCAAACAGGGCAAGGTGGTGTTGTTATCAAAGAGGAAAAAGGTGTTTTTCATGACAGAAGGGAAAACAATAAGGGAAAAAAGGTAAGCTGCTTCAGGAAGAGGACGTTTTGCAACAGGAAAAGGGCGATGAAGTTGTTAAAACTTATAAGCGTGGTTTTGATGGGAAGGGGAAGGGTATAATGGTTGAGTATACTGGTTTTGATGGTGAAACATGGTTGCTAGTGATGGTGTTGAAAACAGGGCTGGTGGTGCTGGTGGTCTTGTGCCTAGTGGTGTTAAAAAAAACTTTTAGAAGCAGTCAAAGGATTACCAACTGCGTACTTGCCCTTTTTGCCAACAAGCAATCCTAGGTAAGGTTTCAATGTTGAATTGCATGGCTTGTGTTTTATATTTTGTTACTTCAATTATACCTTATCTAACTTGAATATTTGGTGTTTGGATACTTGTTTTTCCAGGCACATTTGCAGTTTGATCATCAGTGTAAGGTTCAATGTTTTGTTTGTTGATCGTCTAGTTCCAGTATGTACATCGTTAGAAGGTTCATCAGGTGAAGGTTGTTCAGTGGAAGCTGCATCATCTTTTCCATTTTTGTGAATTATCAGTAGAACCTTGTATCAGACAATGAATCTATATTTTAAGTCATGTTCATGTTGTATCAGACAATGTTTCCCCAGTTGACTACTATAAGTCAACTTGCTAAATGGTTGGTTATGTTACTATATGTGTTTGTTTGTCTTATAGGTTATATTCTGTGTGTACATATTAGTTTGACAGTTGACCTTTATAAAGTCAAACTAACCAAATGCTAAATGTCATGGTATAATCACCACAAACGATCACACATTTGTATCAGCAAAACCAAACACAGTGGGCACTTAACATCTGATGCATGAAACCTATGTTCAAACCATACCCAGTAATTGCAAAAGGTTACATATGTTTAAAATGCAAATGCTTTACATATTTTGACATGTAATTCCAAAATGCAAATGCTAATCCAAACACCCAATATATTCCAATAGGCAAATCGTTTAGTTACTTAGACATCTAATAGTCAAACTGCCAAATTGACTTGAAAAAGTCAAACTAACCAATTACCAACAAAAAGCAAACTTTTGATTGCCAAACACTATCATTTAGTAAAAACCCAAATTTTTATTGATCGGTTTCATGTTGACAACCATTACAAACTTCCCTATCATCTAAACATGCACTTAGCTAGACCCACAACTTTCCCTATCACCCTTTTCCTTCATTTCCTTCCTTTCCTTTAGATATTTAAACACAGCTTCAAGATTTTTAATCCTTGTTTCCAAATCATCAAACTTTGGTAACACGATGTCGGCATCCTCTTCCTTCTCCTTCTTAACACCCAAGCGATCTTCATTGGAGCACTCCTATTTCCTCAACGCACTGTACAAAGCCTTCCCCTTATCATTTTGTGCCATTGTTACTTATTTTGGTTGAATGTGTGTTGCTGGTAATTTAGGGTTTTATAGAATTTAAGCAAGAGGGAAACAATAATACGGAACAACTTTGGGTTAGATTTAACTAACATATAGTTAAAATGTGGTTGGACTATTATGCCCTTGAAAATATAACGCAAAATAAATGTTGACCTGAGCATTAACGGTCAAGGGACGCAATCGGCCTCAAAAACACAAGTTTTGGATGCACGGCGATGATTTTCCCAAGTTTGGTGCCCCTGCGACAATTTTGGGAAAGTTTAGGGACCAACGGTGTATTTTTGTCTAAATAATAATAAAAATAAAAGAAATAAAAATACACGATATGTTTTTTTTGTTTGTAAAAATTAGTTAAGAAAAAAGAAAATTTTCCCCCCTTTATATTACACATATCAAACAAATAAACCCCCACCAAAACCCTACACGAACAACATTTGCAACTTGCAACAATGGCGGCTAACCGTATGGCTGGACCAATAGACACCTACGTCAGGCTATCAGAGTTCAAAGCAAACACATTTGACACACGTCCTAATGGCAACCCGCATCTGTTTTTGTATATTTTTAGCTTTTGTGTATTTACGTATTTATTAATAGTTTGTATTGTAAGCAAGATTTTAACTAAAATTAAAAATATTTTTTCTCTCACTTGTCTCTATCCTTTTTCTAATCGGCACTATAGTCCCGCTAGACTTCACTTTTTTGTGGTCCCCTCCCCCTTAAAGCAAAGTGTGGTTTTCTTGCAGGAAAGAGATTGTCTTACATGTTTTTCCCGAATGACACCCTCTACATTTACACATTACTACATCCTTGTTCCCTACACTACAACACAATCTAATACTATTTTTATTGTCTCTCACATTCTAAACCTTAGGCCAATGCTAATGGCAACTACAAATACTATGGTCACCCCCTGTCACATTGGCACCACATCAGCTTTCTCTCTCCAAGACTACACCCAACCACAACTTGCTAATAGTGACCACAATGGCGACCATAACTTTTTTTTAATTAAAATTTCATTCATAATTAAAAAAACATTACAATAACATTTCAACTAAAATTTAAAATATTACGAAAAAAATTAAACTAAAAAAACATTATGATAAAAACGAAAACAAACTTAAACTAATAGTCTAAATTGTAGCGTAACTTTAAAAAAAAAAAAAAAACTTTTAGGTAAAACAATTCAACTAAAAAAAACATTACTGTAATTTTTTTTTTAAAAATTAAATTTCATTTATAATTATAAACATTACAATTTTATTCATTTTTCAAAACAAAAAAAGTTTTCATTTTGTTAAACAAAACAAAACAACCACATTTACTTTGTTTGTGCCATTAATGTTGCTATAGTACTAAAAATGGTTGTTAACCTTTTTTTTTTGTTATTTAATTGCTTTGTTTGTGCCATTTAATGCAGCAGTGGGTATTCAACGTTCAAAAATCATCACATTTACTCGGTTGGATATCCAACCGAAACATATGAAAAGTTGGGAGTTTAATCGGTTGCATTCGGTTGGGCTAGTGGGCATAACTCGGTCACCTACTCGGTTGGGGGGCAACCTACCAAGCAACCAACCTTCCATTAGCAATATTGGTCTTACCACCTGCACATTCCTTTTTCCACACAATAAACTATTAATTTTTCCACCATCACAAAACATACACATCACTACCCTTTGCCTCCAAGCTTCATCCATTTTTACCACACTCTTCTTCTTTCACATATGTGAACATGAAACAAACCACCTCACACTATTACACATTCACTAGTTTCATCCATACACTTCCCTCTCACACAAATTTGAATTATAATATTTTAATAACCCCTTGTCTCCTACTACACAACATCTCTACACACTTCTTTCTTTTACACTCATTCATCTCACACACTCATAATACTCTTCATTTTATGAAGCTTCCCCAATACGCTTCTATCACACATCCTCTCACAAACACATTTGAATTCGAAATTCAAATTGTGTGGTGTTCCTTCCTACAAGACATACTCTTACACCTCCAGCTTCCTACACACCCATCCTCTTACAATCACCAACTCTTTCATTTGAATTTTGAAATTCAAATAACACTTTTACAACTCATTCTATGACAATCCTTCTTACACACTCAACCCTCTCACAACACACAACACATCTATTTTTAAAATTTTGAAATTCAAATTTGGGAGGCAAGTTATTACCCAACATACATCGTCTAATAGTTCTTAGCTTTCTCATTCATGTTGGACTAAATCCCCAACTATCTAGTTACACACTAGTCTAAATATTTTTAATCATCTAATCTTTGGCTAAATGAGTTGGTTGACCTTAGTAGTAGTATTATCGGGTTGTAATTTGTGAGAACTTGCTGAGGTTGCAAGTTAGTTACAAAGTGTTAGGAGTGGTTAAACACCATAACCACTTGCTGAGGTTGCAAGTTAGTTGGCTTAGTAGTAATATTATTGGGTTGTAATTCTTGAGAATTTGATTCCATCTCTGTAACAGTGGTAAAACTCTTATTCTTGATATGAATATGATAAAAGTTTACTTGATTATTACATGTGTTCTTAGTTTGAATATGGAGTAGTTCATTTATGTTTGTTTGGGAACTCTAGCCATGTGATATGTCTGTGAATTGGATAAATGCTTATGAGTATATAATTCTTATATTTGATGTATTATAATTCGGTTAACTTTGTCATAGGTCAAAAGATACAATTGGCTTGGTTAACTATAACGAGTTATTACTATGCTTGTGAGAATTGGATAGTAAAATACTTGATAACCCGAATTATTATATGTTTAAGGCCTAGTCTCACGTCTAGCGTCTTGATTAGGGGAAGTATGCTTATTGTATCTCAGATACCCAAAATTTCAAAATATGCAAAATGATCAAAATGCCCCTGTAACTTTAAAACTTGATTAATAAGTACGTAAAACACCTAATAGATCCCAAACTCTTGGAAATTTACACCATATGAAGTGAAATAATTTTCTTGAACATTTTTATAATTCTACATGTTACAAAAATATATGTCACACATATAAAATACTATGTTGGCCGAAATTAATTATTACACACATATATATATATTATGTTTATTTATTTAAATACTTAAAATTCAATCAAAAAGGGATAAACATCAAAATTAAATGGAGGATCTTTACCAAAACAGAAAATTGGTCTTATCACATTAGTTACGCCGAAAATCTTTCCCCCTCCTCACCCATTCACACGGTTTCAACATCCTTCCCATTTAAAAACCCTTGTACGCCTAAACAAAACCTACTCAAGTTGACGGCTGCTACTCCTTTTACCTTCCTATTCGCATCAGAAAAACAAGCAAAGGAGGATCGTGGTGACTCCTACCTAGTGGTTCGAACGTGTGGGGTGTTTCTGGTTCAAGAATTACATACATGAGTGATGTTTTGACGTGGTGATCGGCTGGATTTTGGCTCTAGATCGTGGTGTTCATTGACTCCTTAATCCTTGTTCTCTCCATTCGATCTCATCAAGGGTAACGCGTACCTTCTCGCTCTATTTTCCTCTATTTTGATCCTTTCTATAACACGTAACGTGTCACCAAGAAGCTCATGTAAATCGGCTAGAACCTTTAAACATGTATACGAATGCATTGGTCTCGTGAAATCATAAACACAACATGCTAAAACCTGATAGAAGCGAACCATGAATCTGATCTATAGCACCTGGAATAATGATATTGTTATGTCGATATAAGGGTCTTCTTGGCTTGTAAAATCTGAACCCAACACCACTTTGTGATCCACTTGTATACTTGTTAATGTATAAACTAAAATCTAAATCTAGAAGTCACATAAATTGATGTCCATAACTTGTCAATGTAGGGTCGGTTCAAGACTTGTAAAATCAGAAATAAATGCGATTACTTGTGCTATATTATACGTTTGTTTTGATCGTTTGATACTTCACAAAACCTGAATAAAATGATACATGAAACGAGTGTTGAGTGTGTTTGTTTGGTCGTGTGTGGGGTTGTAAAAAGGGGTCGAGTTGCATGGGTTAAACTAGGGTCTGTGTGGTTGTTCTGGGTGTGTTAAATTGGTGGGAAGCAAGAGTCTTGTGTGTGATGAAATAGTGTGTCTTGGAACTGAAAACAAGAGGGTTTTACATGAGGGTTTTGTCACGATAAAAGGGCTGAAAAGTAGAGTTGGGTCGACTTAAAAAAGGAGTGGGGGTCCTGTGTGTGTTGCGTATTAAGGAATGTGCATGAGTAATTCACGTGAACTGAGGATGTGTGATTGCATGGAAGTTGTGGGTTAAGGTCTTGTGTGTATACGTATGGGTGAGTTTAATTTGTGGGGCTAAATACTTGTGTGAGCTATTTCATGAAGAATGCATGACTGTGAATGTGATTTTGTAGCTTGTGTGTGTCTAAATAGTGGTTGCCAAGTAGTAGTGTGTAAGCATGTGATGGTGTCAGTGGTATGGCTTTGTGAATTATGCCTGATTTTGTGGGATAATAAATGTAAAGATAGATAGAGTTGGTCTAGCTATATAAATTAAATATGAAGACTAATGTATATTTTATGTTTTTCTCAACTCAATATTTTGGATGCTACTAACGTCTAGGTTATGTCATGGATTGTGCGTTTATCCGGAGTGAATAAAATGTACAAGAGAAATATCCGCATGAAATATATAATACAATGAGTCTTTAGTTATTACTATAACAAGCATACATTATTGGGCGATTTGGGTATACTTGGACAGCAAGAAGTTTAATGTAAATAAACGAACGGTTGACACTAAAAATATATAATACGCCATTATGGAAACACTAGTGAATCTATCGCTAAATAATGTTTGGACCTATAAGTAATAAATGATTCCTAATTCATGTAGATTCTTTGAAGAAGGAATAGTTGTGTTTTCGAGTACTCTTTCACTTGCGATCTAAGGTACGGATATTCTGCCCTTTTCAGTAATGGGCCTTCGTCTCTTGATTTATTTTATTGATTCGTTTAAGAGTTTCCGAACCATTGCTATGTATCCCTTGTATTGTGAACCTTGACCTGTTGTACTTGTTCTTGAACCTTGTTTTGAACCCTTGCTTTGTCTTCTGACTTGAACCTTTGTTTTGAACCTTGTCATGAACCTTGATATGAACCTTGCCATGAACCTGGACTTGAACCTTGATATACCTGATAGTATAACTGGATTGAGAAAACCTTTTTGATAAATTATGAAAATGTTTTAAGAAACTATTGGTAAGATTATCTTTACAGAAACCATTTTCAAATGACCTCTTTTATGAAACCTTTTAAAGAATACTTTTATGGAAAACGGTATTTAAGGATTTTGACACTTATGATACTTGAACCCTGATACTTGACACTTGCCACTTGATACTTGATACTTGACCTTGACCCACAGTTTGATATTACGAGCCACCCACCAGGCATGAGGTGTTCATGTCCTTGTCATTGATGCACCGATGACTTGACTCTAGGGTAGGAGAGAGATGTCCTATCCCGTCCCTGACTTGATACTTGACTTGTTACGTAGAGGTAGACTTGGCCACCTGGGGCGTATGGATGCATCCTAGACTTGACTTGACTTGTTTACTTGTTATACTTGGTGACTGATGGTGTGTGCGATACACGTCTTTCACATCTTGGGAGCTTGCAACTCCAACCCTGAGAGGTAGCCCCTCACCTTGTATTTTGTACCGAGGTCTCCCCTCCGTACACCTTGATTACTGGACTTGTTGTGATATTTGTTTCTGGGCTCGTAGTGGATTTCTGTTTCCCTAAAACCTTGTAACCTTATGACCTGACACTTGACCTGATATTTGACCTGACTTGATTTAACTTGGGATTTTGGTGGGTTCTGGTTTCATTTACATCTCCTATTGTAACCATTCTTAATTCCTGGTATGTCTGCATAACTCTTGTATTCTTTTTCCTGACTCTCGTTACACCTGGCATTATTTCTTTTACTTTATTATTCCTTTACTACTGCTTTGTTTCCGTTATATCTGTTCACTGGGCTTTTTAAGCTCAGCCGCACGTTTTCTTTTCGTGTGCGGCAGGTATTTAAGCTAGGAAGCTGGGTTTGGCTTTGGGATGAGAGCAACTTGTGTGAAGTTTAGACCTTGTCATTCTAGTGTAACCATTTGGATATTATTTCTGTTATGCCATTGTTGGGCACTTGGATTCTGTTTTGTACTTTGTTATTCCTGTCTTGCACTTGATATAAGTCGTGTTGACTTATTTTCCTTTGAATTTTAATGTTAAAGCTTCCGCTATTTTATTTCCTGAATGCTTGTATCTGATATGAAACCATGTATTTGTGACATCTTTGCCCTTGTCGGGTTGGGGTGTTACAATTTATGGTATCAGAGATAAGGTTTCAGAAACCCTTAGAGCTTAGGCTCGTGACCTGTGAGGATTGGGTAGACATTAGGTTTCCTTTCGCGCACTCTCTGTCATATATTCTTGATCTACTTTGTCATATTCTACCTGAGTTGCTAATCCTTTTTGTGATCGTTCAGATGGTGAATACGCGCTTTACTCAATACACTGATGGGAATGGTGAAGGGGAAGCCCCTGATTTTCAGGCTATGATAGCCGCTGCTGTGGCTGCCGCTATTCCTCAAGTGGTAACTCAGGTCACCAATAACATCAGGAACGTTGCAAGTTCTTCTGGTGGTGGTGGTGGTGGTGCTCCACCCGAGACTCCACCCACTGCTCCACCCGCTGCTCCTCCAGTCGGTATTCATGTGTGGATTGAGAGGTTCAACAAGCTTAAGCCTCTCTCTTTCAGGTCCGCTGCTACTGCTCATGAAGCGGAGGACTGGATCACACATATCGAGAAGTTGTTTCGTGTTCTGGGATGTGCTGACGAGTTTAAAACTCGGTTGGCCACATTCAAACTGGAAGGTGATGCCCAAAATTGGTGGGTTGCTCTTGTTCAGGCGAAAGGGGATGATTTTGCTGAGACTTGTTCGTGGGCGGATTTCATCGAGGTGTTTTATAGACAGTATATTCCTATGTCGGAGCAGCTAAGGTATGAAAGGGAATACGGGTCGATTCGTCAGGGTGATCAGGAGTCGTCAGGAGAGTTTATGCAACGGTTTCTGCGTCTGGCCAGTTTCGTTGGGCCAGAGGTCACTGGTGATGCTATACGGCAGGCTCGTCATTTCAAATGGGCTTTAAAGGGGTGGGTGTTAGACCGGATTGTTAACACTCCGTTTGAGGATGTGGCTGGAGTTCAGGACGCCGCGCGTAACATCGAGTTGCTACATGCGGACAATGATTCTAATAAGCGGGACAGGGACGGTAACCGTGTGGATTCCCGGGGTCAGGGTCGTCAGGACCAAGGGCATGGGCCGAGGAGTCACCAGGACCGAGATTCTTATCAGAGAGGTCGGGATTCGAGGTCAGCTTCTAAGCAGGGTAGTGAGCGTCCGGAGGGCAACAACAACCAACGGCAGTGGAGAGATCATTTTTCTAGAGGCTATCAGCAAGATCGGGCGACTGGGTCAAACTCGCGGAGGAAATCATCTGAGCACTCTACCTCCCTACCTGTTTGTGGTTCTTGTGGGAAAAACCATACTGGAGCTTGTCGTACGACGTCTGGTGCTTGTTTCGGATGTGGTTCTTTTGAGCATCAAGTGAGAAATTGTCCTAAGCAAACCACGTCAGCACTTGAGAAATTTCTTGATCCTCCTCCTCCTGCTCCTCATACCGGTCGTGTCTATATGCTTTCTGGTGACCGGAATAATCGCGCGTCTGGTATGTCCTTGTTTGTTTTCCGTTCTTTTTTTTTAATTCTGATTCCTTGCAAATTTCGAGGACGAAATTTTTTTGTTAGTGGGGAAGAAGTTGTAATACCCAAAATTTCAAAATATGCAAAATGATCAAAATGCCCCTGTAACTTTAAAACTTGATTAATAAGTACGTAAAACACCTAATAGATCCCAAACTCTTGGAAATTTACACCATATGAAGTGAAATAATTTTCTTGAACATTTTTATAATTCTACATGTTACAAAAATATATGTCACACATATAAAATACTATGTTGGCCGAAATTAATTATTACACACATATATATATATTATGTTTATTTATTTAAATACTTAAAATTCAATCAAAAAGGGATAAACATCAAAATTAAATGGAGGATCTTTACCAAAACAGAAAATTGGTCATATCACATTATTTACGCCGAAAATCTTTCCCCCTCCTCACCCATTCACACGGTTTCAACATCCTTCCATTTAAAAACCCTTATACGCCTAAACAAAACCTACTCAAGTTGGCGGCTGCTACTCCTTTTACCTTCCTATTCGCATCAGAAAAACAAGCAAAGGAGGATCGTGGTGACTCCTACCTAGTGGTTCGAACGTGTGGGGTGTTTCTGGTTCAAGAATTACATACATGAGTGATGTTTTGACGTGGTGATCGGCTGGATTTTGGCTCTAGATCGTGGTGTTCATTGACTCCTTAATCCTTGTTCTCTCCATTCGATCTCATCAAGGGTAACGCGTACCTTCTCGCTCTGTTTTCCTCTATTTTGATCCTTTCTTTAACACGTAACGTGTCACCAAGAAGCTTATGTAAATCGGCTAGAACCTTTAAACATGTATACGAATGCGTTGGTCTCGTGAAATCATAAACACAACATGCTAAAACCTGATAGAAGCGAACCATGAATCTGATCTATAGCACCTGGAATAATGATATTGTTATGTCGATATAAGGGTCTTCTTGGCTTGTAAAATCTGAACCCAACACCACTTTGTGATCCACTTGTATACTTGTTAATGTATAAACTAAAATCTAAATCTAGAAGTCACATAAATTGATGTCCATAACTTGTCAATGTAGGGTCGGTTCAAGACTTGTAAAATCAGAAATAAATGCGATTACTTGTGCTATATTATACGTTTGTTTTGATCGTTTGATACTTCACAAAACCTGAATAAAATGATACATGAAACGAGTGTTGAGTGTGTTTGTTTGGTCGTGTGTGGGGTTGTAAAAAGGGGTCGAGTTGCATGGGTTAAACTAGGGTCTGTGTGGTTGTTCTGGGTGTGTTAAATTGGTGGGAAGCAAGAGTCTTGTGTGTGATGAAATAGTGTGTCTTGGAACTGAAAACAAGAGGGTTTTACATGAGGGTTTTGTCACGATAAAAGGGCTGAAAAGTAGAGTTGGGTCGACTTAAAAAAGGAGTGGGGGTCCTGTGTGTGTTGCGTATTAAGGAATGTGCATGAGTAATTCACGTGAACTGAGGATGTGTGATTGCATGGAAGTTGTGGGTTAAGGTCTTGTGTGTATACGTATGGGTGAGTTTAATTTGTGGGGCTAAATACTTGTGTGAGCTATTTCATGAAGAATGCATGACTGTGAATGTGATTTTGTAGCTTGTGTGTGTCTAAATAGTGGTTGCCAAGTAGTAGTGTGTAAGCATGTGATGGTGTCAGTGGTATGGCTTTGTGAATTATGCCTGATTTTGTGGGATAATAAATGTAAAGATAGATAGAGTTGGTCTAGCTATATAAATTAAATATGAAGACTAATGTATATTTTATGTTTTTCTCAACTCAATATTTTGGATGCTACTAACGTCTAGGTTATGTCATGAATTGTGCGTTTATCCGGAGTGAATAAAATGTACAAGAGAAATATCCGCATGAAATATATAATACAATGAGTCTTTAGTTATTACTATAACAAGCATACATTATTGGGCGATTTGGGTATACTTGGACAGCAAGAAGTTTAATGTAAATAAACGAACGGTTGACACTAAAAATATATAATACGCCATTATGGAAACACTAGTGAATCTATCGCTAAATAATGTTTGGACCTATAAGTAATAAATGATTCCTAATTCATGTAGATTCTTTGAAGAAGGAATAGTTGTGTTTTCGAGTACTCTTTCACTTGCGATCTAAGGTACGGATATTCTGCCCTTTTCAGTAATGGGCCTTCGTCTCTTGATTTATTTTATTGATTCGTTTAAGAGTTTCCGAACCATTGCTATGTATCCCTTGTATTGTGAACCTTGACCTGTTGTACTTGTTCTTGAACCTTGCTTTGAACCCTTGCTTTGTCTTCTGACTTGAACCTTTGTTTTGAACCTTGTCATGAACCTTGATATGAACCTTGCCATGAACCTGGACTTGAACCTTGATATACCTGATAGTATAACTGGATTGAGAAAACCTTTTTGATAAATTATGAAAATGTTTTAAGAAACTATTGGTAAGATTATCTTTACAGAAACCATTTTCAAATGACCTCTTTTATGAAACCTTTTAAAGAATACTTTTATGGAAAACGGTATTTAAGGATTTTGACACTTATGATACTTGACCCCTGATACTTGACACTTGCCACTTGATACTTGATACTTGACCTTGACCCACAGTTTGATATTACGAGCCACCCACCAGGCATGAGGTGTTCATGTCCTTGTCATTGATGCACCGATGACTTGACTCTAGGGTAGGAGAGAGATGTCCTATCCCGTCCCTGACTTGATACTTGACTTGTTACGTAGAGGTAGACTTGGCCACCTGGGGCGTATGGATGCATCCTAGACTTGACTTGACTTGTTTACTTGTTATACTTGGTGACTGATGGTGTGTGCGATACACGTCTTTCACATCTTGGGAGCTTGCAACTCCAACCCTGAGAGGTAGCCCCTCACCTTGTATTTTGTACCGAGGTCTCCCCTCCGTACACCTTGATTACTGGACTTGTTGTGATATTTGTTTCTGGGCTCGTAGTGGATTTCTGTTTCCCTAAAACCTTGTAACCTTATGACCTGACACTTGACCTGATATTTGACCTGACTTGATTTAACTTGGGATTTTGGTGGGTTCTGGTTTCATTTACATCTCCTATTGTAACCATTCTTAATTCCTGGTATGTCTGCATAACTCTTGTATTCTTTTTCCTGACTCTCGTTACACCTGGCATTATTTCTTTTACTTTATTATTCCTTTACTACTGCTTTGTTTCCGTTATATCTGTTCACTGGGCTTTTTAAGCTCAGCCGCACGTTTTCTTTTCGTGTGCGGCAGGTATTTAAGCTAGGAAGCTGGGTTTGGCTTTGGGATGAGAGCAACTTGTGTGAAGTTTAGACCTTGTCATTCTAGTGTGACCATTTGGATATTATTTCTGTTATGCCATTGTTGGGTATTTGGATTCTGTTTTGTACTTCGTTATTTCTGTCTTGCACTTGATATAAGTCGTGTTGACTTATTTTCCTTTGGATTTTAATGTTAAGGCTTCCGCTATTTTATTTCTTGAATGCTTGTATCTGATATGAAACCATGTATTTGTGACATCTTTGCCCTTGTCGGGTTGGGGTGTTACACTTATTATGTCTCAGCTACATACCACTCTTTATGCGCTTGATATGCTTAGGATTATAGGCCAAAAGGATTCATTCTCATATCCGGTAGATATATTTGCTTGTATGATTACCCGTCGTATCTTGCTCATATGTATTGTCAGTGTATGCCTCTTTATCCCATTATATGATTTGTCTCATGTGTTCAGCCTAAACAAACATACTCTTAATTATGTTGGTAAAATATCAAAAATCTTAATTCCAACAAAAATGATTTTAGTGATACGTGACAATCATTGAAATCTAATTTTGTGCAACCATAAACTGAGTTCAGAAACACTACCCTCCCTTGGGACGACCTAGTCTTACCTAAACCTTTACTATAAACGGGGGTTATGCTTTACCCGTGTGTTTTCCGTATTAAGGAATCGGTAGAACTAACATTATAAATTTAAAGCTTTCGAAACACATCCAAGAATAAAATAATTAAAAAGCTGAAATGTGACAAAGATTAAAAACTACGGATTTGACTAGACAATGGACAATACTTTGCAAAAAGTTACTAAAAGCAAAATAAATGACGACATTTATAGAAATAAGAATTTAGAACACTAATGTAAATGTAATAATAAATATTGACTTAGAAAATACTTAGAAAAAAATAAAGAATAAATTTTGACATGGTAATATATGTTATGAATTGTCATGTCAAGAGGGGTGACATTATCCACTTGTCTTGTCAAGATGATGCTAATATCTTGTAAAGAAATGTCATGTCAAGAGGGGTGTTAGTATCCAATAGGGGGTGCCTTTAACAACACCCTAATATGTAAAATTATCATGTATGACACTCTAGAATTTCATCATTATTTTTTCATAGGGACATAATGGTGTATTTCAACATTGCTTTATTAGAAATCTTAAAAAAGCTAAATTTACACAAGTTGCTAATTTTAGACGTTTGATACATTGATGACATCAAATAATCCAGATATTTAAGTGTCAATTTCCCCCTAATATGCTCATTATTTATATTGTTTATAAGGATATATACTTTGATTTCTTTATATTTCGTTTCCAGGTTACAAATGAGCAAAGGAGCTAAAGAGACGCGGAAATTGGAAAGAACTTGCAAAAGATACATATCTTAGTATGATGAAGAGAGCTACGGCGTAACTCATACTCTCAACTACGCCATAGCCAGGAATTCAAATATATTGACAAGTCAACGCTTATCAAGAGTTACGGCGTAACCAACTCATGAGGTTACGCCGTAATAATTCGAAGACTTAGAAGAATTCGTGAGTCATGAAGGCTACGTCGTAACCACACATAGAGTTACGGCGTAATTATGGAATAAAACGTGATCCGAGATTTTGTCAAGATTACGGCGTAACTACACCTGAAGATTACGGCGTAAGTGGAAACCCTAAGGAGCTACGGCGTAACCAGAATCACAACTACGCCATAGCCAATGTTAATGGATAAGATTGTTTCACGATAACACTAGTTACGGCGTAACCAACTCTTAGGGTTACGCCGTAGCTGTGTCGGGCCTATAAATACCAGCCCTAAACTCTGCATTTTACACAACTTTCTCACCACCAAAAGTCAGAGAAAGAAGGGAGGTTTCAAGGAGGCATTCTACAGCAGCATACGGAGCATTTCCAAGGGAGAAATCACGCCTATAACACCATAAGTTTTAGTTTTTCATTGTTTAATTTACATTTCGAATTCATGTCTTCCTTAAACATTGATTTAGGTGTACTTTAAAATATGATCGGTTAAGCACCTTTGGTGCTAGCCTAGTTATGATTTCTATATTAATGTGATTATATTTTTGTACTTTTCATAATGCTTCTAGTGTGTGCATGCTTAGTTTATCATAGATCCTTTAGTTGCGGTAGTTTTGAAGAACCGGTTATACCTGGTATGCTAGACAAATCGACCAAAGGACCCTAGCGTAGTTAGGTTGCGAGGGAAATGGTTGGGATGACAACTAGCCATTTGCCTTGTGTGCAAATCGACCAAAGGACCACTTTCAGGGTTGGATAAACTTAAGTAATTAGAGGTGTGGTCTAAGATCCGAGAGGCCGGGCCACACCAAGATAAATCTAGCATGTAGTGGTACTTAGTGACTCAAACTAGTCTACCGTACGTCGGCTTACTTACATAGGGTAGTGCCTTTGGTTCCCGACAGGATTCTAGGGAGATAGGCTAGGGAAATCGACCAAAGGAACCTAGTGATATATGTCTGCCCCAGCTGAAGCATTGGAATAGTTTTATAGAAAACATAGTCATAGTAATATAGGATGACCAACTAGGCTAGTACACTTTTCTCCCACTGTTCACAACTCAATTTTAATTCAGCATTTATTTCATTTCTGTTCATTTAGTTTAATTAAATCAAATCATTTCAAAACCAGCTTAAAAACGTGACATAGACTTAAATAGGATCCACACCACATAGCTCTTGGGATGACCTTGGTTTTACCAGTTACTAATCTACACACGACCGGATACACTGTCCGTTAGTGCATTAGGGTAGACCTTAGGTAATCGAGACATTATAAATATTAAGACCTGGTCAGTAAAACCTGCATCAAGTTTTTGGCGCCGCTGCCGGGGAGCTATAATAGGATTTTTGTATAAGTTTTTAATTTGTGATTTTTGTTTTGTTTTTCTCATATTTTGTTCAAGTTTCAGGAATCATGGAAATTGTAGACATCAATACTTTTACTCTCGAAGAGTACCTTGCGATGACTAGAGATGAGTAAGGACCAGGGCTTGTTAGGCCGATAATTGGAGCTGATGTCCAATTTGAAATCAAGCCGCAGTTTATGAGGGAATTGCGTGAAAAACCCTTTGCTAGAAATAAATCTGAAGATGCTTACGAGTACGTGGAAAATGTTCTTTACATCACTAGCCTCTTCAATATTCTAGGTGTTTCTCACGATGTTGTTATGCTCCGAGTGTTTCCAATGACACTCACCGGAGCCGCAAAAAGATGGGTTGATAGGTTGCCCACCGAAACCATCAACACGTGGAATCTTTTAAAGAAAGTAATCATTCAACGTTTTTGCCCTCCTTCTAAGACGGCAAAACAATTGAAGGAGATTCACAATTTCAGACAAGAAGTTGACGAGACGTTGTACCAAGCTTGGGATAGGTACAATGATCTTCTTTACAGGTGCCCCACTCATGATTTGAACAAGTAGAAAATGGTCAACATCTTCTACAAGTGAATAAACATCGCAACAAGACAGATGATCGATTCTCAGGGACCGATCCCCGGGATGACTCCTATTCAAGCCCTTGATACTATTCAAGACATGGCTGACCACTCACAGAAGTGGCATGATGGAGGCAGCAGCAGAAGCACGGGCGGAAGTTTGGAAGGTATGAATATTATAACTAACAAACTTGAAAATCTTGGCAGGGAAATGAAGAAATTTAAAGAAAATGTATGTGCCATACAAGTTGGATGCAACACTTGTAAAGGAGCTCACCTTGCCAAGGACTGCCTGCTGAAAGAAGAAGTTAAGAGAATAGAAGAGGTGAAATACGGGGAGACTAACAAGCCATTTCAAGGATATGGTGAAAATGGAGCTAAATACCGTGTAGGACCTCAGGGATATTATACAAGGATCGACAACAGACCTCAATATGAAGCTAAGAAACCCAACCTTGAGGAATTGGTCAATAGACATGTCGAGGAATCTTCCAAGAATAGTGACAAATTCAAGGAATGGATGAACAAGGTAAAGGAAGATACTGACAGAAACTTGCGAAATCAAGATGCAGCAATCAAAAACTTAGAAACTCAGATTGGGCAACTTGTTAGAGATTTTGAAGCCAAGGAGGCCGAAGCTGAAATTAAAGCTTGCAAGGCAGTTTTCACACAGGAGGAACTGAATGATGATCAACCAAGTTCTAGCCTTACTGGTGAATTTTTGGAATCAACTATCTGCAGGAGAATGATGGCAGGTTACATGAAGAAGTTCTACCCTGTCAACTCCCCGTAAAGGAGCCCAACCCGGGAGACTTCTTCTTGCCCTGCACTATTGGTAACTTTAAAATTCTTGATGCAGCTGATTTAGGTGCTAGCGTTAAATCTTATGTCCTGTTCATTGTTCGAAAATTTGAATTTAACTAATCTTAAAGAAACGACAATGATACTTGAAATGGCTGATACAACTAGATCTAGGCCTAAAGGGACTATAGATAACGTGCTAGTAAAACTTGGTAAATTCCTTTTTCCCGCCGATTTTGTGATCATTGATATGGATCAGCGTCAGCATAATAACTTACTATTAGGAAGACCATTTTTAGCAACCTTTCACGCACATATTAGGGTTTTTGAAAAACAAATTTCTTTGGAAGCAGTGGGGGACCGAATAACTTTCAATTTAAATGAACCCCTAATCCCAACCTCTGAATCTTCCAAAGGAATCAGCATGGTTGATGCTCCTAAGGAACTGTTTGACCTTCTTGGAATTGGCACTGATTTATTCTCTTACAATTCACCATTTTGTGAAAAAAATGAATCTAACAAAAATAGAGAAAAGAGTGTGAATGATTTTAAGCAGGAACAGGCTAGACATGATCGGATTATGGATAGAATTGCTGATGAAAGAAGGCCAATTCTGAGAAACCATTATTGCAATCCAATAATAATGGTTAATGAAGGAGCTGAACAAGCTTGGCCATCTTGTAACCCCTGCCGTAACAAATGTAATGGAGGAGATTACGGAGAATTAGACGAGGGTCAAAGAGCCCAATTGGAATGGACATGTTTTCATGGAGTTGAAAGATGCGATATTGAGTTCGGGAATCTATCTTTTCAAGAATGGTATAAAGTTCGGTTTGGAAACACAATCATTAATGAACACTTGCTTAAGAGATTCCAGCGCGACTATGACAATTACCAAGTTGACCAAGCCAAGCTACTTGACGAGGTCGCAAATGCCGATGATGGAGCATGTAGCACGAGAGTACATACGAGTAACGATGAGCCGCGATGTACGATTGAGTTTGAAGAAGAATTTGAGGGACGATGTTTGTCATTTAACGAATGGCTTATGAATCGATTCGGAACTTCAAAAGTGGATAATACGGTTAGGAAAATAGTTTTTGTCGAATGGATGATTGACTGTTATCCCAGTGGTTCGGGGTCAACAGGAAATGACCATAGTTTTGAAGACGACATGGGCACCACATTGGGTGGTGGCTAAGCAGTGATGAACAGTGAAAAGACTCGTTAAATAAACAAAAGTGCTCTTGCGGGAGACAACCCATATTATCCCTCTCCTTTTTCATTTTTTTAGTTTAGTTTTTGGTTTGGTATGTTTGTTTTTATATTTGCAGGAATTGGAGCAAGAAGAATCGAGTTGAGCTCACTTTTGCTGGAAACTGTGGAGAACCTGTGCCATAATTACGGCGTAACCCGGAACATTGGTTACACCGTAACCATCTTCTTCATTCTGATGCTTCTCCAGGTTTCACTAATTACGGCGTAACTCATAAATGAGGTTACGCCGTAACCACTCTTTGTAACCAATTTCTCAAAATTAAAAATATACATACCATAACCTTGTATTAGTACTAAATGAACTTTGTGGGAGTGTTCAGTCTAAACCCTCACGAGACTACACTCGTCCACTTGGAACACCAAGTGGTTTAAAAGGCTTGTTGCATACGCTAAATGCAACCGTGATTCCTACGAAAGTGAGTTAGGTTTTATTTGTTTTTCTTTTTTTCCTTTTCTTTTTATTTTTTAGGTTTATGCTTGTGGTAGTATCGTGATTTCAGGGATTTGAAGTTTGCTCATGGAGGCAAGACGAAGGCACGTATTCTTTTCGTGATCCTTCTTTCATTTTGGAGCAAATTTCAGGGAAGTTCTCGCTACTTTCTCTTCTATTATATTTCATTCTTAGTACAAAAGGGAATTTGTACATTTCAAGTGGGGGGGGGGGGGGAGTAGAATTATTACTTGAACTTTATTGCCCTCGTTTTTCTAGTTTATTTTGAAAAATTATGCCATTTTTAAAATTTTGACATGTTTTTCCTAACCTAACTAGAATAGACCTTAGCCGAGTACATTTATCCCTTGATTTCTTATGGTGAGATTTAGCCTATCCATTTCCCCTTATTTACCCCAAATCCACCAAATATTGAGTGTGCCGGTAGTTTATAAACTTTAGAACATGGCCTTTACATCATTTCGAGATCATAGATGAGGAGTGTGTCGAGTTAGCTTGATACATTTGGAAGAAACTATTTAAGAAGGCAATATTCTAGGATTAACACCCAAATAACCCATATGTGTATATAAGTATGCGTTAATCGATTAGTCACCTCGACTTTTCGACCCCCGTGTTAAACCCTTTTGTTGCACTCACCTTTAGTGCAAGATACCCCTAGATACACCCTTTTGAGCCTTTCCTTTCGTTTCATACCCTTATAATATATTGTTTTGATACACCTATTCGCCTTAGCCTACCGTGTAGTCTTGATTTATGATTGAGAAGTCACTGTTTGCCCAAGCTCAAGGTCTAAGTAGAGAAATTCGGGAATCTCGCCTACGTCGAAGACATACATTTGAAGATCATTTGAAGTCCCCCCAAATTCTCATATATTATTCATCTCAAGTGGGGGGATGTGAATATTTTTGTATTTAGTTATGATTTCTAAAAAATGTGAATTTCAGTTTGTAAATAGTTGTATTGATGGTGCACCCTTGTATAGCACCGAGTTTATTAGCTTATCAAGATTTAGTATCGAGGTCCTAGGAGGCCACTTCTATCACATTTGAAGAATTGAGTTGGTGATGTTTGTATACCAACATGAAGACCAAGTAATGTGTCCATCATGACGTCCACTAATGGCACATTTTCTTGTTATGATCCGGTTTTTGAGTTTTGAAGCTTGGACTTTGGATGAATGGTAAACGGTGACGACTTGGTTGTAGGCTTAGACTATTTGCTTCTTTATTTTTATTTTTCACCCATTATGTGCATTCCCATGTCTTATCCTACCCTTTAGTCGTGAATCATGCCTAGGTGATTGTCGAGCAGTCATTGGTGTCTTGGCCAGCGTTTTGGTCATGTATCGATGGTCTTTGTCACTTTTGCCGTGGTATGTTAGTAACGACACTACACCCTTAGCCTTATAATTTTTCACCCAATATTGCCTTCAAGAATTGTTTCAACCTTAGCTCTAGTGGTGGAGATTTGTGTAACCGCCAAGCCTATGATAGAATACATTCTATGACTGTGCTTTGAGTGATCACCCCTAAATTGACACTTAGATTAGAGAGAGTATGAGTGTTTGTTTCCCATTTCGTGAGGTGTTCGTCTTTGAAAATTCTAGCATAGGAAGTTTTTAATCTCATATTTCCCGAATTACTTGGGGGATATCTTTTTAGAAATGATTCTAATAAGGTCTACTTGAGGGCAAGTAGAGTTCAAGTGGGGGGATATTTGATGACATCAAATAATCCTGATATTTAAGTGTCAATTTCCCCCTAATATGCTCATTATTTGTATTGTTTATAAGGATATTTACTTTGATTTCTTTATATTTCGTTTCCAGGTTACAAATAAGCATAGGAGCTAAAGAGACACGAAAATTGGAAAGAACTTGCAAAAGATACATATCTTAGTATGCTGAAGAGAGCTACGGCGTAACTCATACTCTCAACTACGCAGTAGCCAGGAATTCAAATATATTGACAAGTCAACGCTTATCAAGAGTTATGATAACATCAAATAGTTCCGATATTTTAGTGTTAATTTCCCCCTATTATGCTCATCTTTTATATCAATTTATTAGAATATACACTCTTATTTGTTTATATTTCATTTTCAGGATAAAAATGAGCATTGGAATGAAGAGACGCGGATTTGGAAGATTATTAATGAAAATATTTGAAGTATGCTGATTTAACACTGACTACGGCGTAGATTATCTCTCAACCTACGCCGTAGCAGCCTTTTACACTGAAGACTGAAGTCAACGCTGACCAAGAACTACGACGTAACCAACTTTTGAGTAACGGCATAGATGTGAGTACGAGACTTTTACGGACGTAACTCACCCTGAGGTTACGCCGTAGATCTTCCTTCAACACTTAGAAGAATTTCGTGATCCAAGATGGAGTTATGGCGTAACTACTCATTGTTGGAATTAATCTTGCTATGATGAACAAAAACACAGGTATGAATAATAAACTTGCTATTGAATTGATTGAAACTTGCAATATTTGTTCATACAATCGATTTTCATTGGGTATGTATATACCCTTTGTACAAACACACACACTTAGACTCTACATACGAAATACATATATATAGTTTCCCAACCGGTGTTTCTAACAGTCATATCGGTTCATGAATGGGTGTCAAGACAGTTACATAACTGTCTGTCATATTTACATAGGCAGCCCTTTATTTAACAATTATACATACTAGACACGAACATACTTTTCTTGACTTGACATATTCAACCCAAAGTTTGGGTTAACTATCAACACTCCCCCTTAAACTAAACTTTGGTTTAAGGCAGGTCTTCATCTTGCTTTCATCTTGCTCTTCACAACAGGGTTTGTTTCTTCGTCATCATCAATGAGATAAGATTTTTGGGTAAAAGCTATAAAATACCAATGTACTTTTAAAAAAGTACCAAGTTAAACCATTTACTTTTTTATTGCTTACTTGACCAACGAACTTTCAAATTTTAATTCGACTTGAACCATTTCTTTATACCGTTAGTCATCATGTGGCAACGTTAGTCCTTTTAGTCAACGAACAATTGCAAAGTTAGTCCTTTTATACTAATGACTGTTTTCAATTAACTAAAAATTTGGTTTTTCTTACGTTTTCATACGTTTTAATACTTATTCGCCCGGTTTTACACGTTTTGATCCGTTTTCATATGTTTTCGCCCCGTTTTACACGTATTCGTCCGTTTTTACACGTTTTCGCCCGGTTTTGCACGTTTTCATCCATTTTTACACGTTTTCGTTTGTTTTTACACGTTTTCGTCCGTTTTTACACGTTTTCATCCATTTTTACACGTTTTCGTCCGTTTTTACAGGTTGTAGTCCGTTTTTACATGTTCTCATCCATTTTTTACACGTATTAGTCCGTTTTTACACGTTTTCACCTGGTTTTAAACATTTTGATCCGGTTTTACACGTTTTTGTACGGTTTTACACGTTTTCGTTCGTTGTTGCACGTTTTCGTTCGCTTTTTACGTTTTCGTCCATTTTTACATGTTTTGGTTCGTTTTTACACGTGCAAAAACGGACAAAAACATGTAAAAACAGACAAAAACGTAATAAGCGGACGAAAATGTGTAAAAACAGACGAAAACGTGTAAAAACGGTTCAAGACGTGTAAAACCAGGAGAAAACGTGTAAAAACAGATCAAAACGTGTAAAACCGGACGAAAACGTGTAAAACCGGATCAAAACATGTACAAACGGACGAAAACGTGTAAAAACAGACGAAAACGTGTAAAACCGGACGAAAACGTGTAAAACGGACGAAAACTTGTAAAACTGGACGAAAACGTGTAAAACGGATGAAAACGTGTAAAAGTGGATGAAAACATGTAAAAGTGGATGAAAACGTATAAAACCGGACGAATACGTGTAAAACGGGGCGAAAACGTATGAAAACGGATCAAAAACGTGTAAAAACGGACGAATACGTGTAAAATGGGGCGAAAACATATGAAAACGGATCAAAACGTGTAAAACCGGGGGAATAATTATTAAAATGTATTAAAATGTAAGAAAAACCAATTTTTAGTTAATTAAAAACACTCGTTAGTATAAAATGACTAACTTTGCAAACGTTCGTTGACTAAAAGGACTAACGTTGCCACATGATAACTAACGGTATAAAGAAATGGTTCAAGTCGAATTAAAATTTGAAAGTTCATTAGTCAAGTAAGCAATAAAAAAGTAAATGGTTCAACTTGATACTTTTTTGAAAGTACATTGGTATTTTATAGCTTTTACCCAAGATTTTTCTTGCTTGTCTTTCTTCTTGTCTTTCTACTTCAAACACTCCCTTGTTGTCATGCTTGTTGCTTACTTGCTTTTTCTTGCTTGTACCACGCATGTTTTACTCTCGAGTTGGTGTAGATGATTCTCCTATCTTCATGCTTCGTTGCTTTCTTACTTGCTTTCTTTCTTACTTGTGATCGCCAAACGTGATCAACCTTCTTACTTCTGATCGTATGATCAGTTTCTTACTTACTTTGAAACACAAAGGTTTCTGAATTTCTTGCTCTTGTGTTTTGATCAAAAGATCAAAACTCTTACTTGCTTTGAAACACCGAGGTTTCTCTTACTGGGTGAAACACTAAGGTTTCTCTTACTGGGTGAAACACTAAGGTTTCTCGTACTGGGTGAAACACTAAGGTTTCTCTTACTTTGACCAAGATTGGTCTTTCTTACTTATTTTGAAACACTAACGTTTTTCTTACTTACTTACTTTGAAAACACTAGAGTTTTCTTACTTACTTACTTTGAAACGCAAAGGTTTCGTTAAATACTAGGTTTTGTAAAACGATAGATTTCTTCTTACTTCTTACTATGTGAACCATAAGGATTCAGTCTTACTTCGTACTTGGTGAACCACAAGGGTTCGGTCTTACTTCTTACTTTATGAACCACAAGGGCTTAATTCTTACTTCTAGTTTTGTATTTTTCTAATATAAAGGAAATGATTTTTGTTCTCTAAAAATTGAAAATATACAAAACTTAATCTTACTTTCTTATTTTTGACTAACCCCAATCAATTAGAAATCTCCAAAAAAAAAACTAATTGTCAAATAAAAATCTTTTGCAATATCTTAATTCAAGGCTTTTCTATTTTCTTTCAAATTTATAATTCTAATAATGAAATATATAAAATGAAAGTGAGAAGGACTTATTCAAATCTGATTGTGTGATAAAAGTGTCCCACTTCTTTGACTTTTGCTTAGAATCACTGTCAATGGAAAAGCCAAAACCGATCACTCCTTATCTTCTTTCTTCACAAAAAAATGGAGTGGCCCTTTCCTTCTTCTCTGGTTATTATCAACACCAAAAAAAATCGCTTCTTACTTCTGCAATTTGGACAAACTCACAAAGCGTTCTTCTTTCTCCTGCCTTTAATCGATCAAAAACATCCCAAATCCGCCAATGATTTCTTTCTTCTTCCTCTTTCTGATTAGATGACGGTTTTGTGGGGGTTTCCGGCTTCAATCGACAAACAAGTATGTTTCTTTCTACTTTCTTTTGATTGAGTGGGTTTTCGTTGCCTCCTGTTCAATCGATTGCTTATTGAAATCGGTTAAATTTCAATTTGTCCAAACAGAATCGCCTCCTTTTATGGCGACGGTGGTGGTGGTCTGGTTTACGTACACGGCGGTGGTGGTTCTACTTTCTTCTTCTGGTTGTTGATGATGAAGAATGAATCACACCCGCTTCTTTCTTTCGTTCTTGCGGTTAATTCCCGGAATCGACCTTGCTGTTGATTCTTGCTTTTCAATCGATCGCTACTTGCATACGTTCTTCCCTGGATCGATCTTGCTCTCTGATACCAATTGTTGGAATTAATCTTGCTATGATGAACAAAAACACAGGTATGAATAATAAACTTGCTATTGAATTGATTGAAACTTGCAATATTTGTTCATACAATCGATTTTCATTGGGTATGTATATACCCTTTATACAGACACACACACTTAGACTCTGCATACGAAATACATATATATAGTTTCCCAACCGGTGTTTCTAACAGTCATACCGGTTCATGAATGGGTGCCAAGACAGTTACATAACTGTCTGTCATATTTACATAGGCAGCCCTTTATTTAACAATTATACATACTAGACACGAAAATACTTTTCTTGACTTGACATATTCAACCCAAAGTTTGGGTTAACTATCAACACTCATAAGGTTACGCCGTAGATTGGTGTATGAGAGTTCTACGACCGTAACAGATCATCAAGCTATGACGTAGTATCAAGATACAAAGGCTACGGCGTAGTTAACCCTAGGGGTTACGCCGTAGCAAAGTCGAGACTATAAATACCAGCCCTAATTCCGCATTTTAAACATCATCTCTTCACACACAGAAATCAGAGGGGAATTAGGGATCAAGGAGGACGAAGTTCTGCAAGCATACAAGTCATTTTCAAGGGAGGATTCACGCATAACAATCATAAGTTTTACCATTCTTTGTATTACATTTGTGTATTGAATCATGTTTTCATTTACAATGCTAAACATTGTTTTTCCTGCATATTTTAATATGAGTGGCTAAACACCTTTGGTGTTAGCCTAGTTATGAAATTGTTATGATTATGATTTAGTTTTCTCGTATCGTTATCGTTTTATTTGCATACTTTCTTAGCGTATTTTGGGACACCCTTGTTTTGGTAGCATTGAAGTTTGGTAGTACCTATGAAGCTAGGAGAATTGACCATAGGACCCATAGTGAATAAGGTTGTGTTTAGTGATAAGAATTGACCGTAGGACTATCACTATTCGTGTGGAAATTTCAAAGAACGACCACTTACCAAACGGAATTGCTTAAGGAATTAGGGGGGATCTAAGTTCCGACCGGCCGGATCCCACTAAATAACTCTAAGTTAGTAGAGGCACTTAATGACTTTTACATCTTGTATTGCCAGCGAACTCTTGTAATCATTAGGTTACGGAATAGGGCAAGGTGGAAGATAGGATTGGACAATTTGACCATCTGAGTCTAGTCGACTTGAATCCCCAGATGAAACGATAGGATGCATTTGATAGAAAACTAGTCATAATAATAACAAGAGTAGTAATTAGGTTAACACTTCTCTCCCTACTGATATCTCTTCATCATTTTATTGTTTTTTTTGTTTATTTTATTTCATTTCATTAGTTTAATCAATCAAATACAAAACCCCCTTTAAAACCAGTGACACTAGAACTTAGATATAATCCACACGCATAGCTCTTGGGACGACCTCGGCTTTACCGACAACTATACCATACACGACCGGGTACACTGCCCGATAGTGCATTAGGTAGACCTTAGGTAGACGATTCAATTATAAATTTAAAACCTGGTCAGTAAATCCTGCATCAAGTTTTTGGCGCCGCTGCCGGGGAGCTATTTAGTATTTTGTTTAAGTTTTACATTTTTATTTTAATATTTCAGTATCTCACGATTTCTTTCAAGTTTCAGGTACCATGGGTGACGTTGACATCGATACCCTCACTCTCAAAGAATATCTCGCTCTAACACGGGAAGAACAAGGGCCTGGTTTGGTTAGGCCAGCTATTGGAGCAGATGTGCAATTCGAAATAAAGAATCAGTTTATAAGGGAGTTGCGGAAAGACCCCTTTTCAGGAAGCAAGACATAAGATGCTCATGAGCATATCGACAATGTTTTGTACATTGTTAGTTTGTTCAACATTCCGGGAGTGTCTCACGATGCGGTCATGCTTAGAGTTTTCCCCATGACACTCACAGGAGCAGAAAAGAGATGGGTTGATAGATTGCCTGCGGGAACTGTCAACACTTGGGAACTCTTGAAAAGACAATTCATCTAAAGATATTTCCCTTCTTCAAGGACGGCAAAGCAGCTTGAAGAAATTCATAACTTTAAACAGGATGGAGACGAAACGTTGTACCAAGCATGGGAAAGGTACAACGATCTTCTATACAAGTGCCCTACTCACGACCTCAACAAACAACAGGTAGTGAACATCTTCTACAAAGGGATCAACATTTCTACTTGGCAAATGCTGGACTCTCAGGGGCCAATCCCTGGGATGACCCATATTCAAGCCTTAAAGGCAATAGAAGACATGGCTGACCACTCTCAAAAGTGGCATGATGGGGGTAGTAGTAGGAGCATTATAGGAAGTACGGATGGTATTGCTCTGATTACCAACAAACTCGAAAGCTTGGGCCGAGACGTGAAGAAGCTCAAGGAGAACGTACACGCTATTCAGGTTGGATGCCAGATTTGTGAAGAGGCCCACTTGGCCAAGGATTGTCCTTTAAAAGAGGATGACAAAAAAAGTTAAGGAGGTCAAGTATGGAGAAGGAAGACCGTTTCAAGGAAATAATAATGGAGGAACAAGGTATCGTGTAGGACCTCAAATTTATTATTCTAGAATGGACAACCGACCTTCATACGGAAGATCTAGCCTTGAAGATTCCATTCAGAAATACCTTGACGATTCGGCTAAAAAGCAAAAGGAGCGGGAATAGTGGCTTAAGAATTTTCAGGATGGAACAACACTTAACCTAAAAAGCCATGACGAGACTATTAGAAGCCTCGAAACCAAAATTAGGTTCTTGACTAATCAAGTTCAAAAACGAAATACAGAGACCAAGGGCAACTGTTCCAAGGATTCAGGAGCGTGCAAGGCCATATTCTCTAATAACGGACAACCACTTTATACTCCTTTCAGGTACTCTAACGAAGAGCTTGAATATTTCTCTAAACATGATGAGAAGGATTCTGATGACGACGGAGCTTTTGTGGATGAAATGGAGCTCTACCCTATGGATACTAGACAAGGTGAGGAGGTCAAGCTAAATGCCAGGTGCTCAGCAATCATTCAACATCAATTACCTCCAAAGGAGAAGGATCCAGGAAGTTTTATTCTCCCTTGTTCAATTGGTAATTTATGTATTAGCAATGCTTTAGCTGATTTAGGGGCTAGTATAAGTATAATGCCATTTTCTATGTACAAACGCCTAGGTCTAGGACCTATTAAACCTGTTTGTATGACTATTGAAATGACCGATAGAACGGTTAGCATACCTAAAGGAATAGTTGAGAATGTGTTGGTTAAAATTGATGAATTCACCTTTCCAGTTGATTTTGTCATACTTGACATGGAAGAAGATAGCGAATTACCTATAATTTTAGGAAGACCACTCCTTGCTACAGCCCATGCTATGATCGATGTTTTTAGCAAACTCATTTCTTTAAGGGTTAATGATAAAAAAATCGTTTTTAATATGGATGAAGGAGGAAGATGTCATAAGGTTGAATCTGTTTGTGTAATTAATAATGGAAACGCAAGAATAGATGTAGGAAAGAGCGTTACCCCTAATTTCACTACACACGAACACCCTAACACTAATCATGAAAGTTTGCCAAGTGAGATTTTGCAGGAAATACACAACAGAGAAGAGTTACGTAGTAACCCTACCAATGAGTTACGGCGTAACGATGGTTCTGATGAGATATCCAACACAAAAAGTACATTGAGCAACGGGAATGATGAATTCAAGGTTACCATTAGTACCCCACTAACTCAAGACGAAACTAAAAGTCTTATGGGGATGGTAGCACAACATCACAAGAAGACTGGTAGAAATTCTAATGAGATCGTGAAGAAGTACCATTGGTGTGAAGCAATACCCGTTGATAATGACAAATGGTACGATTTGTGGGCATCTTGCGATCCGAATGCAAATAATTGTGATGGTGGGGGCAACAAAATGAGGTTACAAGGCAAAAGGCACTTGTGGACTTCCACCAATGACAGTGAAAGAAGGAACCTTAAGTGGGATGGAACTATACCATTCGATGATTGGGTTCGGATTGTTTACGGCAAGATCGAAAGAAAAGAAAAGTGGAAAATTTGGGATGACTTAAATGGTCCTTGCAACAATGATGTACCTATCACCATGGACGACAAAGATGTGCAAAATGGGAACATTGATCGTGAGATCAATGATAGCTCCTCGTTTGAAATGGAAGGTGATTCTAAAGGAAAAAGACATTGGTGTGAGAAAATTAAGACTCATAATGTCAATGGTGATGAATTATGGGCATCTTGCGATCCATACGACGATTGTTGCAATGGAGGGAGTAGCATGGCAAGAGTTGGGGATGATGATTATTTATGGACCTCGACAAATGATGACCAAAGAAATGATCTACCATGGCTTGATAGGTTAGGTTTTGATGATTGGATCAAGATCAAGTATGGAAGAGTGGATGCTTCCACTAAGGAAAAGATTTGGAAATGGTGCATGAGTAAAGAGAACCCAAGTGATTGCAAGGACGGCAATGATACAAGAGAAGAAAACAATGATAATTACAAAACCAAGTGGGGAGAGGAGAAGGACCGTTGCAAGAAGGAGCTCATTGAAGATAAGCTTGATGAAGATTATTTAAAAGGAACGGATTCCGATGATGATCATATAGATGGAATAATGGACTACCTTGAATTGCAAGGGCATGATGGGTTCATGGATCCAGATGATGAGGCCTGCGAGCAACGGCGATGTAAACTCCTAGGAATACCGTATAAAAGATCTCCCCCAATCATTGCGAAAACCTATGAAGTGACAAGGTACCATTTAGGACCGGACGAAAGGTTCTCTAAGGTACGAAGAATTGAAAGGAAGGAATATTGGCGTACCGCTACTAATGTTGCTTGGGTAAGACACAACCTAATGAGGGAAATGGACGAGCTTGGACAAGTCCATAAGCAACCTTAAAGCGCCATGGCCTTAAGTCTAACTTAAAGACTCGTTAATAAATAGAAGTGCTTTTTCGGGAGACAACCCGAATTATCCTTTCTTTTTCCTTTTTATTAGTTTAGTTGGTTTGGTATGTTTTGCTATGATATTTTGCAGGTAATCGAGAAAGAATGATGGTGGAGGAGCTGGCTAAGGAGTTTCACTCCTGGAATTCGTCTCAGAAAGATTCTACGGCGTAACTCTCTATATGGTTACGCCGCAGCCACCATCAGATATCAGACTTTTGTCAGGTGTCATTACTTACGGCGTAGCACTACCTTAAGTCTACGCCGTAACTTTCTTCTGTACCTTAAAATTTTCAACAACATACATGCTTTAACCTTGTATTAGTTTTTAAATGAACTTTGTGGGTGTGTTCACTATAAACCCTCACGAGACTTCACTCGTCCACTTGGGACACCAAGTGGTTTAAAAGGCTTGTTGCATATGATAAATGCAACCGTGATTCCTACGAAAGTGAGTTAGGATTTTTATTTTCTTTTGTTTTTCTTTTTAGATTTTATGCTTGTGGTAGTTGCGTGATTTCAGGGATTTGAAGTTTGCTCCTTAGGTGAAACGAAGGCACGTTTTCTAACATGATCCTTCCATCATTTTCAAGAGCGAATTTCAGGGAAGTTCTCGTTCTAATTCTACCTTTCTCCTTTATTCTTATTGCTTATTTGCGTACAAAAGGGACTTTGTACATTTTAAGTGGGGGGACGGGAGTAGAATTATAACTTGAATTTTATTTGCCCCAATTTTCTAGTTTATTTTGAAAAATTATGACATTTTTAAAAAAATTTGACATGTTTTTCCGAACCTAACTAGAATAGACCTTAGCCGAGCACATTTAAACCTTAATTTTCATGGTGAGGTTTAGCCTTTTCAGTTTCCCCTGATTTACCCCAAATCCACCAAATATTGAGTGTGCCGGTAGTTTGTAAACTTTAGAACTTGGCCTTTACATCATTTCGAGACCATAGACGAGTAGTGTGTTGAGTTTACTTGATACATTTGGATGAACTTTTTTAAAAGGCAATATTTTAGGATTAACACCCAAATAGCCCATATGTGTGCGTTTATCGATTAGTCACATTGACTCTTCGACCCCCATGTTTAAACCCTTTTGTTACACTCACCTTTAGTGCAAGATACCCTTAGATACACCCTTCAGAGCCATTCTTTCGTTTCATACCCTTATAATTATTGTTTCGATACACCTATTCGCCTTAGCCTACCGTGTAGTCTTGTTCTATGATTGGGAAGTCGCCGCCTGCCCTAGTTTGAGGTTCGAGTAAAGAGATTCAGAAATCACGCCTACGTTGAAGACTTATCTTTGAAGATCATTTGAGACCCCCCAAATATTCCTATGTATGATTCATCTCAAGTGGGGGGATGTTATTATTCTTGTAATTAGTTATGAAAAAAAATGTGAAATTCTGTATGTAGATAGTTTTATTTATGGTGCAACAATGTATAGCACCAAGTTATGAGCATGTCAAGATTCAGTATCGAGGAGGCCACTTCGATCACATATGAATAATTAAGTTGGTTATGTATAATCACCAACATGAAGACCAAGTGTTGTGCCCATCATGACGTCCGCTAATGGTACACACACTTGTAGTATGATCCAGTTTTTGCGTCTTGGAGCTTTATCTTTGGATGGACGGTGGGCGGTGACAACTTGGTTATAGGCTAAGACTATTTGCTTGTTTATTTTTATTTTTCACCATTTCTTGTGCATCCCATGTCTTATCCTACCCTTTAGTTGTGAATCATGCTTAGGTGAGGGATTTGAGCAGTCATTGGTGTCTTAGCCAGCGTTCTGGTCATGTATCGATGGTCATTGTCGCCTTCGCCGTAGTATGTTAGTAACAACACTACACCCTATCCATATTAATTGTTCACCCAATATTGCCTTCAAAGATTGTTTTGACCTTAGCTCTAGTGGTGAAGATTTTTGTAACCGCCAAGCCTATGATAGAATACATACTATGACTGTGCATTGAGTGATCACCCCGAAATTAACACTTAGATTAGAGAGAGAGCATGAGTGTTTGTTCCCATTTCGTGAGGTGTTCGGCTTTGATAAATTCTAGCATAGGAAGTTTTTAAATTCATATTTCCCAATGTCTTGGGAGATATCTTTTTGAAAATGATTCTAATAAGGTCTACTTGAGGGCAAGTAGAGTTCAAGTGGGGGGATATTTGATAACATCAAATAGTTATGATATTTTAGTGTTAATTTCCCCCTATTATGCTCATCTTTTGTATCAATTTATTAGAATATATACTCTTATTTGTTTATATTTCATTTTCAGGATAAAAATGAGCATTGGAACGAAGAGACGCGGATTTGAAAGATTATTAATGAAAATATTTGAAGTATGCTGATTTAACACTAACTACGGCGTAGATCATCTCTTAACCTACGCCGTAGCAGCCTTTTACACTGAAGACTGAAGTCAACGCTGACCAAGAACTACGACGTAAACAACTTTTGAGTTACGGCGTAGATGTGAGTACGAGACTTTTACGGGCGTAACACACCCTGAGGTTACGCCGTAGATCTTCCTTCAACACTTAGAAGAATTTCGTGATCCAAGATGGAGTTACGGCGTAACTACTCATAAGGTTACGCTGTAGATTGGTGTACGAGAGTTCTACGACCATAACAGATCATCAAGCTACGGCGTAGTATCAAGATACAAAGGCTACGACGTACTTAACCCTAGGGTTATGCCGTAGCAAAGTCGAGACTATAAATACCAGCCCTAATTCCGCATTTTAAACATCGTCTCTTCACACACAGAAATCAGAGGGGAATTAGGGATCAAGGAGGACGAAGTTCTACAAGCATACAAGTCATTTCCAAGGGAGGATTCACGCATAATAATCATAAGTTTTACCATTATTTGTATTACATTTGTGTATCGAATCATGTTTTCATTTACAATGCTAAATATTGTTTTTCCTGCATATTTTAATATGAGTGGCTAAACACCTTTGGTGTTAGCCTAGTTATGAAATTGTTATGATTATAATTTAGTTTTCTCGTATCGTTATCATTTTATTTGTGTAACACCCCCAAAATACCGCAGCGGAAGATTGTGTCACTGGGGTGCTACTTCATAATACAAAGTACAAGTTATAGAAAACGACCTCTAAATGAGACGTTTTGAAAAGTTACCATTCGATTAATGAATTCAAAGTTACAAACATGAGATCCCAAAGTATGATACATAAATGTATACAAAATGTTTCGAATAGTAAATGATAAAAGCGTAAGTCTTCAGAATATGCAGCTTGACTCTATGTTCCATGCACTAGCTATCGCCTTACTAACCTGAGATAAACATGCTAAAGTGTCAACACAATGGTTGGTGAGTTCATAGAGTTTGTTTGTAAAGTCTTTAAAGAATGTTCACACAACAAAGGCATTGTAAATCCACTCAGTTGCAAATCCCGCCCATACAACACTTGCAACCTGTGTGTTCACAACCCACTGCTAAAATATAGTACATATTATAGTCGAACACACAAATAGTCTTAATAGTTCACATAATTGCACTTAGTGTTGCTCCGTTTATATTGGAAGACTTTCAGACTAAAATGCACATACTGGGAGCCTCTTCCCAAAGATTATTGATAGTCACTAAAATGCACATGCTGGGAGCCTCTTCCCAAAGACCTACTGGGAGCCACTTCCCAAAGATTACTGGGAGCCACTTCCCAAAGATAACTGCTAGCCACTAAATTGAATAACACAATTAAGTATAATGCATTCAAGAATAACACAAATAAGTTTATCACAATCATGTATGTATGCAATCAAGTATAAATGTTTTGGGTATTTGTACAAGTAAAAGCAAGTAGTTGAGCATGTATCTCCCCCAAAGAGTCAAACAAGTATTGAAAAGAGTAGGGGCTATGACTCACCTTGAACTAATGATATCAAAACGTATAACGGAATCGATGAATAAGCCGAGGAAACCTCTACGCGCAACCTAGAATAATTGTTGCGACTTAGGTTTGGAGTAATGTCCAAGAATATGAATAATTGCCTATATATGTCTTGCACATTGTTCATGATGTAGTACTTAGTATGATGTGTAGGTCGTTGTATAAAAATGGTTTATGAAACATGTATAGTTTGTATATCTCGTACTACCGTTCGGGCCATCATAATTCAGAGGTCATGTAGCAAACGTTCGAGGAGCTAGGACACTTTAATTCGTAAATCCAGCAACTCGTCGATCCGTTTTACCCAAATGAAACCCCTCACATGAAGTTCCCTAGTGTTGTAATATTTGATAGAAAATATATGTTTTCGGTCATAAAAAGTTACATGTCCGAATGTTGAATAAACTTAGGAAAGTTTATTTTGAATGAAGATTGTTATCTTTATAAGTTTATTAAGCCTAGAATGGGTATGATATTACTTTCAAAGTCTCATGGTCATTTGATGGATGATGCGCGTGATGTGTCGTTGCGGTTTAGCAGTTTTAATGCCTACTCAAGTTTTAAATTTATATTTAGCCGACTTATCAATAACACACACACTTAACGAGCAGTGTACCCGGTCAGTATGAAGATAATGGTAAGTAGAGTGTCGATCACTAAGAGTGGAACGTATTATCTCGTTATTCTAATCAGTATTTTAATATCCTAACGCAAAGGGGTTTCAGCCTGAGAGACTGGCACGATTTGTTTGCAATTAAATAATAAAATAAACCAATAGGCACGAATCAGCAAGTAGCACACACGTACACAGATAAATACTCGAGACAATAAGAGGGCTGTCCTTATGATTAAGTAGATTGTCACTTGTTTTATTGATAGCTTTATATGAAGTGTATGTAGTTAACCCTTTCTCGTTGGTCCTAATCTTATCGGCGAGTAAACCCTTAATGATTACTTATGTCTAAAAGTTATTCCTAAGTGATCAATTTAGTAATAACCGTGGGAGCCACATTATGTCCCGCAGTCAAATGCCCGCAAGCCACTAATAAACACAGAGGTTATCAATGCACTAATAAGTAGTAACCAAAGACATCAACATATAAACTTTAATTGATGGGAAAGCAAGTATTAAAGGGAGTGCAATCTTTCGTTGTCACATTACACAAGCCACCAATCCTGATGAATTAAAGTTTGCTAACACAATAAAACAAAACTACTTAATGAATTAAACACATGCAGCACCTTCTTATAGCTCTTGTATCTTTGATTTGGGTGTGTCTTGTGCTGCCTCCTTGACTGAATTCGTCCTTCGGTTCTTCTGTTCAAACTTAGGTTATAATGTTCGGAACTTGTAATTCGTCTGGTCTACGGGGTATTTATAGTTTCTGTCTGAGGGAAGATGCGGCGCATCTACTAAGTAGATGCGGCGCATGTACTTAACTTCGCGTGGGGTCCAAGATTATAATATTCAGGAATATTCGTACACCGCCAGAAGATGCGGCGTAACTCCATGATTAGATGCGGCGCATGTCCTCTTGTATCTTGGATCGTATCTGGTGATATCTTGATAGAGATGCGGCGCATGTCATGAGTGAGATGCGGCGCATCTGGAGCAGATTAGTCTTGATCTTCTTCATTTCAGTAGACTCTTAACTTTATGCATGTTTTGCTCCATAATCAGTCCAAAATCGCTAAGTTTCACTAAATGCTTGTTTTTACCTGAGAATTACAAAAGTAAACGATTAAGTATCAATCCTCATACATAATATAGTAAAACAGGTCAAATTAATAGGATAAATGATAGTAATAAAATGTACTTATTTGAGTTCATCAAATATCCCCCCACTTGAACTTTACTTGTCCCCAAGTAAACCTTAGAATTTCTTTTATGAAAATGTATCCTAAAAGATGTTAGGATTTATTTTTATATTTAAGCATGTATTCGTTTATTTCATAATCACACAACTAAACACTCTAACGAATTAGAAGTAAAATAAAATAAGTCGATAAAAGCAAATCTAATCGTTTAACTGTCCAGTCGTGACGAATATTCTATCATAAGCTTGGCAAGTATACACATCTCCACCACTAAAGCTAAGGAATAACAAGTCTAAAGCGGTAAAAAGGGTTTTTAGGCTTAAGGGTTAATTATTCTCTTTCACTATCGATCTCAAATTCCAGAAAAGGCGACAAAATCACAAATACATGATCGAATCCACGAACACGATACTTGCAATTGCTCAAATCCTTAACTCGAATAGGCTAAAGATAGGTCCAAACTTCACCAATAATAATATATCAAAAAGGGCGACAAAATCATAAATACATAGCCGAATCCACGACTACGATACTTAAGATTGCTCAAATCCCTAATCTCAATAAATCAAAGGTTTGGTTGGATAAAGAATAATATAGGGCATGGATAACATTTGGGATATAAATTGGTGTCAAATGAAAAATGAACAAAACAAATAAATTAAAATCCTAAGTGTGGTTAATCACTATCCCAACCATCCCATGAATAAGACTCATATCATTGAATAACTCACGCTTTAACACTTGAAACACACGCTTTAGGTAGACACGAACTATACTCAACAAGATCTTAATCAAAGAATAAACCTTAATTGGCGTTCCCATAACTGTCAATTCCCATTCAATCCATAGATATAGTACAACAAATAGTGGTGATATCGACCACTTACATAACTTTACATCGTTGGTTAAAACTAACTTCCAACTTTTCTTTTTCTTTCTTTTTTCTTTTCTTATTTTTTCGATTTTTTTTTTTTTTTTTTTTTTTTTTTTTTTTTTTTTTTTTTTTTTTTAGACTAAACATAGATGTGTAAAATTTCACCACATCACTATAACTTTCTTTCCGGATAATTTTTTTTCATACTTTTCATACTTTCAGAAATAACGGTAATAGTGAAAGTAGTAAACACACGAAAAATAACAAGACTCAAATTATACAATATCTACTTTCACTCCAATTGCATTGTGCAATTTCCCGACCTAACCAAAGATAATGAATTACGCACACGAACACAGGTAATGTAAGGAAACACACTTTGCCTATAGCAATTAACCAACCACGGACTTTAATCTACAGGGTAGGCTAAGGTGTAAGGGTGTAACGAAACATTTTAAACATAGGTGTAAGAAACGAAAGGAATGGCTCTAAGGGTTTTTCTAGGGGTATCTTACTCTAAAAATGAGAGTAACAAAAGGGTTTATACGGGGGTTAACTAACCAGTGTAGTTAGTTAATAACACATAACATATAAAGGCTATTTGGGTGTAATCCTAGAATTTTACCAATTTAGACAAGTCATTCCAATTATATAAATAATACTCATTATGGTGGTCTCGAATAGTATACAAGCCAAGTTCTAAAGTTTACAAGTCACCGGCACACTCATAGATTTGTGAATTTTGGAAAATCACAATTTTTGAAAATAACGTCATGTGTGCAGCTATGCAACTTAGATCTTAAACAAAAACATGCTAAATTTTTTTTTTTAAGTTTGATATATTAAGCACATTTTAAGCATATTTTGAAAAAGTTTAGGACAAGTAAATGTTAAGTGTTCTAATTCTTCAATCCCCCCACTTAAGTTAAACAACGTCCTCGTTGTTTGTATAAAAGGTTAAAAACTGGAAATTAAAAGAATTAGAACAGAAAAACTCCTCTGAGATTTGCTCGGTATGATCCTCCATTAGTATAAGAGCAAAAATCATCTTTCTTGTGGATGAGAACGTTAAAGCTTCATACTTGATGTATCCACAGGAAATCCAGGAAACTATAATACCACCAACACTTTAAAACACACCTAAGATAAGAAAGGTTCAAACTTGCGTAATACATTAGTAGTTAGGAAAAATAAAACTTAAAAAATAAAAACTGAAAATCATCAGGTCAGTCGATGCGCCGTATCTTATTGAAGAAGATACGCCGTATCGAGCCTGGAATTAATACGGATCAGAATAAAGATGCGCCGCATCCTTAACCAGGGATGCGCCGAATTAAAATAAACTGATAAATAGTTTTAAAGTCGAAAATAAAAATGTAGAAAAATAAAAATAAGATATGACCATTGCAGGAGATGCGTCGCATCTCAGAATTGAGATGCGCCGTATCTTCATGCGGGCCTGACTGACTCGACACAGAAAACAGAATAAGATAAATCCGGGTTGTCTCCCGGTAAGCACTTGTCTTTATTCCGGAGTCTTCAAGTTAGACTCACGTTCAGCTCTTTAGTATCGATCATTGAAGGAGTCGGAAACATCGCGCTCCTTTATCGCCAATTCAGTAATATTGAACACTCCTTACTCGTCCTTAATTTCCACGCCGTTCTTCTTTAATATCTGCATAAACAAAGTCCTGTCCCTTTCGGGTAGAGATGACAAAATGATAGACGGGAAATTCTTATTATCATATAGGCATAAATAAGCAAGGTGGGGTGGTAGTTCAATAAACACATCATTGTTCAAATTCGTTTTCTCAACTACTCTCCTACGTTTATTAATTACTACACAATCATACCACTCATCATCAGAATCATTAACAACATTGCGTCTAGGTTCGGTAGGTACATTAAGGTCAATGAATTCCTCAAAGTTCTCATGATTAGGATTAGTTGAGTTGTTTTGAATCAATGTTTCTCCCATAAGTCTAGCTTCAAGATCGAGGTCCATACGCTCTCTTAATCCTAGCACATAAACACCTCTAATTATGCTTTTAACCGGATCTTGGCACTTATAGACTAGTTTATTATTCCCTACCCTTAATGAGATTTTTCTCTTGAACACATCAATCTTAGCATGGGCAGTAGACAAGAAAGGTCTTCCGAGGATTAAAGGAATCTTAACATCCTCGGGCATGTCTAGTATAACAAAGTCTACGGGAAAAATAAACTGCTCAATCTTAACTAGTACATTATTAGCAATCCCTTCAGGTCGTTTTACCGTTTTATCAGCCAATTCAATAAGTAATTTAGTTGGTGCTAATTTTCCTAGTCCTAGGGTAGCGAATGTCTTAAGAGGCATAACACTAACACTAGCTCCTAAGTCAGCTAACACGTTATTGAAAGATATATTATTAATAGAACAAGGTAGAGTAAAACTTCCTGGGTCTCTTTCTTTATGAGGCAAGGCATTTGAGTCGGTTGCAGGGCTCTCTTCTTTCATTGTTGCCTTGATCTCCTCTTCAATCTTTGTCTTCTCTTTTAGTAGTCTCTTTAAGCTGATTGAAGAATTAAAGAAAAATTCGGGTCTTGCACCATCATTACCATTCATCGATCTTCTAGGTATATTAGGAGTGACTTCTTCAGTGGTGCTTATGGCCTTGACATGATCTCTTGGATTTGTTTCAGTTGAGCTCGGTAAACTTCCATATCCCCTTTCTTGAAGAACCTTGCTCATTTGACCAATTTGTTGTTCCAATGCTTTGATCGAAGCTCCTTGATTTCTTGTAGTAGTGTCCGTTGAAGCTCGGATTTCTTTGATCATAGCAGTATTCTCTTCATGTCTTTTAGCAGCATCGGCCATAATTTGCTTTAAAGTATCGTATAAAGTCTGCCTCCTTTCTTGATAAGCGGGATTGAAGTTGTTCCTTTGATATAATCCCGGTGTAGCTTCCCTAAATCGTCCTGAAGGTCGGAATGGTTGTCCAAATTGGGTGTAATATGCTTCTTCAAATGTCTCACTTTCATTCTTGTTTGGGCAATCTTTAGTGTAGTGAGGTCCTTCGCACTTTTCACATCCAACTTGGGCAGCATACGCTCTTTCATCACGCTTCTTCATTTCTCTACTAATTTTATCCAATTGAGCTTGAATAGCAGCAATCCCGTCAAAATTAGTGCTGCTCTTAGATCTAGTGGAGGTCCCATCGTGCCATTTTTGAGAATGATTGGCAGCTTCTTGGATTGCTTTCCTAGCATTAGTTGCACTCATCTGAGGTACGGCTCCCTTAGCATCCAAAATCTGTCTTGTAGGCACGTCCAATCCTTGATAAAACAATATTATCTCCTGCATAGGGGTTAGATAGTGTTGAGGACATTTTATCAATAAATCTTTAAACCGTTCCCAAGCTTGATAAAGGGTTTCATCAGGCTCTTGCTTGAAACTATTGATAGCCTCCATCTTTTTAGCAGTCTTAGCAGGTGGACAATATCTCTTCAGGAATTTGCTCTTCAAATCTCCCCATGTAGTGATTGAACTAGCAGGTTCATTCCTTAGCCACTTGTTAGCAGCTCCTTTTAACGAGATTGGAAAGATTCTTAGCATGATCTGATCGTCAGTGACTCCTTCTGAAGTAAACAAATCTTTAATCTCCAGGACCTTTTCAACATGCTCATTAGCATCCTCATGTTCCGTCCCACTGAAAGCATTCTCTCTTAGTTCCTTGAGAAACTGACCCTTCAATTCAAATTTTGACTTATCATCAAACTTAGGTCTAGCAACTCCTGAAGTGTAATCAGCACGGGTGCTGTTCATGTATTCCTCCATAGTAGTGTTTTCGCCCATTGTTTCTGTTTCAACTTCCTCTTTTTCTTCAGAAAAGTAATCAAGCTCGAGTGAACTTGAAAGATCAAAGCTTCTTGTGTTGAAAAGCCTTTTAAGCGAATGCAGGGCTCGTTCAGGATCTTCGAAAGGTTGAATCAAGTTCTTCGTAGAACTCCTGGTCATGCACTTCCTGAAATCAACACAAAAGCATCAGTAGGGTATGCTCGAGAAAGTAATATATCAGATAATTAATAACGAAAACGGAATACGAAAAATTAAAGTTACTGATATCTGCAGACGATGCGCCGTATCCAAAAAGTTGGATACGCCGTATCTAATAATCGTTAAAATTTAATCAGACTTTATTCAGAAAATAGATACGCCGCTTAGAACTTATGAATGCGCCGTATCGGATTAATTAATCAAAAATCAGCTTATCTAATTAAAATTAAATGCGTCGTATTAACGAAAGTTAATGCGCCGTATTTTCGTTACGTTTAAAAATAAATATCGATTTTTGATTCAGTAAGATGCGCCGTATCGATAGAGATCGATACGTCGTATCTGTTTAATAATTCGCAAACTGTTTTTAATTAAAATAATAGATACGCCGTATCTGCTAAAGCAGATGCGTCGTATGGCGTTAACGTTTAGAAATTTTTTTTTATCAAAAACAAATACGCCGTATCTGCAAAAGCAGATGCGTCGTATTACTTTATCGCTTTTTGAAAAAAATTTCGTATTAAAAACAGATACGCCGTATCTTGGGGAAAAGATGCGTCGTATCGAATTAATTAAACGCGTTGTATTTTTAAAAATTAAACGCAATACGCCGTATCTGAGAGATCAGATGCGCCGTATCGTTTGATTTAGCACAGTACAACGATAGCAGAACAGAAAAATACGAAAAATAAAAAAACAAATAAAACACACAACGAAAATAAAACACACAAAAATAAAAGAAAACAATTAACACACAATACAACAAATATGCAAAATAGTACAATGATGCAATTAATCTAATAAAAAGAAAAACCTAATTAAAATACTAATCAAATTAACAGATAATAACAATTCACTCCCCGGCAGCGGCGCCAAAAACTTGATGCGCGTGATGTGTCGTTGCGGTTTAGCAGTTTTAATGCCTACTCAAGTTTTAAATTTATATTTAGCCGACTTATCAATAACACACACACTTAACGAGCAGTGTACCCGGTCAGTATGAAGATAATGGTAAGTAGAGTGTCGATCACTAAGAGTGGAACGTATTATCTCGTTATTCTAATCAGTATTTTAATATCCTAACGCAAAGGGGTTTCAGCCTGAGAGACTGGCACGATTTGTTTGCAATTAAATAATAAAATAAACCAATAGGCACGAATCAGCAAGTAGCACACACGTACACAGATAAATACTCGAGACAATAAGAGGGCTGTCCTTATGATTAAGTAGATTGTCACTTGTTTTATTGATAGCTTTATATGAAGTGTATGTAGTTAACCCTTTCTCGTTGGTCCTAATCTTATCGGCGAGTAAACCCTTAATGATTACTTATGTCTAAAAGTTATTCCTAAGTGATCAATTTAGTAATAACCGTGGGAGCCACATTATGTCCCGCAGTCAAATGCCCGCAAGCCACTAATAAACACAGAGGTTATCAATGCACTAATAAGTAGTAACCAAAGACATCAACATATAAACTTTAATTGATGGGAAAGCAAGTATTAAAGGGAGTGCAATCTTTCGTTGTCACATTACACAAGCCACCAATCCTGATGAATTAAAGTTTGCTAACACAAGAAAACAAAACTACTTAATGAATTAAACACATGCAGCACCTTCTTACAGCTCTTGTATCTTTGATTTGGGTGTGTCTTGTGCTGCCTCCTTGACTGAATTCGTCCTTCGGTTCTTCTGTTCGAACTTAGGTTATAATGTTCGGAACTTGTAATTCGTCTGGTCTACGGGGTATTTATAGTTTCTGTCTGAGGGAAGATGCGGCGCATCTACTAAGTAGATGCGGCGCATGTACTTAACTTCGCGTGGGGTCCAAGATTATAATATTCAGGAATATTCGTACACCGCCAGAAGATGCGGCGTAACTCCATGATTAGATGCGGCGCATGTCCTCTTGTATCTTGGATCGTATCTGGTGATATCTTGATAGAGATGCGGCGCATGTCATGAGTTAGATGCGGCGCATCTGGAGTAGATTAGTCTTGATCTTCTTCATTTCAGTAGACTCTTAACTTTATGCATGTTTTGCTCCATAATCAGTCCAAAATCGCTAAGTTTCACCAAATGCTTGTTTTTACCTGAGAATTACAAAAGTAAACGATTAAGTATCAATCCTCATACATAATATAGTAAAACAAGTCAAATTAATAGGATAAATGATAGTAATAAAATGTACTTATTTGAGTTCATCAATGGAGTAGATCCAAATTGGTTGGTTATGTTACGACTAACTCTTTAGTTCATGTTTTCGACTTAGAAAGTCTTAAGGTCTTAGCCGTGGCTTTGCCGTGACTTTGGTCATGGCTACCATGGTCTTGAGACTCATCCTTGGCTTTAGTCGGGGCTGTGGTCTCGGCTTTAAGGTCATTAGACCTCTTGGTTTTACTTAGCCATAACCAATACATGGTCATTTGGGTATTAAAAGGGGCTGTTAAGAATTTGAAGAAAAATATCACTCGTTATGCGTTTTAAGGGTTCGAGCTTTTTTGTTACTGAACGAAAACGTCATTCCGGACAACTTTCGTGTTTTAAATTTTTGATGAAACGGACCAGAATGCCTCTTTTAATTAGGTCAGATTGCATACAGTATCGTATCAGCAGTTTTGGTCCAGGTAATCGCTAATAGTAAGTCGTTAAGTCACGAAACTTAAAACCGGGTATCTTAAAAATATGAAACTCATAAATATTTTAAAACTTGTTAATATACTCGATATTAGTATATTAAATGAGTGGTAAGTTCTATCAGGATGCTTAAAGTCGTGAAAACATAGAAACGTAGGCTTAAAACGCGTAATACGCAAAAATGTACGAATTCTACGTATAATTAAGAAAAGTAAAATGTAACTTTTCTAGTATGATTATTATATACTTAAAAGGTTTATAATGTCTAGGCGAGGCCTTATCTAGTGTCGGTTGGTGTTAAACGTTCGTTAAACTTAAAACCGGAAGTGATAAAAATCAAAGGATGATTTTTATGGTCAAAGGAGGGGGAAAATATGTTGAATTTTCCAAAAATGTAAGATTACCTAAACGTCTTAGGAAATACGGTGCAGGAATTGTTAGGTCTCAGTCTAAGTAGAAATGCTTAAAACGTAAGTTTAGTCTCATACGGTTCAGGGCTTATTTGGTAACAACTAAATGAATTCTTAAAAATTCTCTAATTAATTGTGAGTGATCTAAAAATTAATCTAATGCGAGGAAAATTGACGCAGTTGGTTTTCGTTATGCGCTGGGTGTTTAAACGACGTTTAACCCAAACGTATAATCTCTTAATAACTTTTGCGAAAATGATCCGATGAGCGTCAAACTTTTATTTTACCATGGAAATAATTTATCTCACGAGAATATGAAATAAAATTTCAGAAATGAATAGTGAAAGTGAATAGTAAAAGTGAATAGTAATAGTGAATAGTAAAATGAATAGTAACCCAAAAATGCGAATTGTTACAGTACCTACTCCTTAATGGGAACTTCGTCCCGAAGTTCTGTTGATGCTAACTACTAGAGTGTGTGTCTAAGAAAATGCGTCAAAGCTTATGTATATGGGTTCCTTATCCAACTAGGTACGTTCTCGTGACTATCGTGATTATTGCCCGTTCTAAATACGTGCTCTCTTGTGGCTAGATTTAATGAGGCAAACTCTCCCATTCTCGAGCATAACCCTCAAAAGACCTTTAGGTAACCGATTTTTACTTAATCCCACAACTCATCAGACAAGAACTGTCATCGGATTAGGCTAAATCGGCTGGAGTAACAACTTGATTCTACCTTGATCTTCGCAACTCATCAGACAAGAACTGTTACTTAGATCAAGTTGGGAAACAAGTGATTTGAAGGAGGTCTTTTGAAAATTTGGCTCGATTATGGAATTGCTTACACATATGAGACTACTACTCCCTTCATTGCATGATTCTTCCTGAATTAGACATAGGTGATCAGGCTATGTATAATTTAGGAGTAACAATGCAATGCTTGGATTAATCGACTCATATGATGTTCGATGTTTCAATCAGTTCATAGAAATCTCCCTTAGGTGCTAAAATTATGAAAAAGTCTAAAGTGTGCAAGGCGATAGGGAGGAAGGTCTCAACGTATATAGCAGTTATAGTCTAGGTTCTTAAATGCAACCTAGTTCTCTATAACCAAGTCTCTGATACCAATCTGTAACACCCCCAAAATACCGCAGCGGAAGATTGTGTCACTGGGGTGCTACTTCATAATACAAAGTACAAGTTATAGAAAACAACCTCTAAATGAGACGTTTTGAAAAGTTACCATTCGATTAATGAATTCAAAGTTACAAACATGAGATCCCAAAGTATGATACATAAATGTATACAAAATGTTTCGAATAGTAAATGATAAAAGCGTAAGTCTTCAGAATATGCAGCTTGACTCTATGTTCCATGCACTAGCTATCGCCTTACTAACCTGAGATAAACATGCTAAAGTGTCAACACAATGGTTGGTGAGTTCATAGAGTTTGTTTGTAAAGTCTTTAAAGAATGTTCACACAGCAAAGGCATTGTAAATCCACTCAGTTGCAAATCCCGCCCATACAACACTTGCAACCTGTGTGTTCACAACCCACTGCTAAAATATAGTACATATTATAGTCGAACACACAAATAGTCTTAATAGTTCACATAATTGCACTTAGTGTTGCTCCGTTTATATTGGAAGACTTTCAGACTAAAATGCACATACTGGGAGCCTCTTCCCAAAGATTATTGATAGTCACTAAAATGCACATGCTGGGAGCCTCTTCCCAAAGACCTACTGGGAGCCACTTCCCAAAGATTACTGGGAGCCACTTCCCAAAGATAACTGCTAGCCACTAAATTGAATAACACAATTAAGTATAATGCATTCAAGAATAACACAAATAAGTTTATCACAATCATGTATGTATGCAATCAAGTATAAATGTTTTGGGTATTTGTACAAGTAAAAGCAAGTAGTTGAGCATGTATCTCCCCCAAAGAGTCAAACAAGTATTGAAAAGAGTAGGGGCTATGACTCACCTTGAACTAATGATATCAAAACGTATAACGGAATCGATGAATAAGCCGAGGAAACCTCTACGCGCAACCTAGAATAATTGTTGCGACTTAGGTTTGGAGTAATGTCCAAGAATATGAATAATTGCCTATATATGTCTTGCACATTGTTCATGATGTAGTACTTAGTATGATGTGTAGGTCGTTGTATAAAAATGGTTTATGAAACATGTATAGTTTGTATATCTCGTACTACCGTTCGGGCCATCATAATTCAGAGGTCATGTAGCAAACGTTCGAGGAGCTAGGACACTTTAATTCGTAAATCCAGCAACTCGTCGATCCGTTTTACCCAAATGAAACCCCTCACATGAAGTTCCCTAGTGTTGTAATATTTGATAGAAAATATATGTTTTCGGTCATAAAAAGTTACATGTCCGAATGTTGAATAAACTTAGGAAAGTTTATTTTGAATGAAGATTGTTATCTTTATAAGTTTATTAAGCCTAGAATGGGTATGATATTACTTTCAAAGTCTCATGGTCATTTGATGGATGATGCGCGTGATGTGTCGTTGCGGTTTAGCAGTTTTAATGCCTACTCAAGTTTTAAATTTATATTTAGCCGACTTATCAATAACACACACACTTAACGAGCAGTGTACCCGGTCAGTATGAAGATAATGGTAAGTAGAGTGTCGATCACTAAGAGTGGAACGTATTATCTCGTTATTCTAATCAGTATTTTAATATCCTAACGCAAAGGGGTTTCAGCCTGAGAGACTGGCACGATTTGTTTGCAATTAAATAATAAAATAAACCAATAGGCACGAATCAGCAAGTAGCACACACGTACACAGATAAATACTCGAGACAATAAGAGGGCTGTCCTTATGATTAAGTAGATTGTCACTTGTTTTATTGATAGCTTTATATGAAGTGTATGTAGTTAACCCTTTCTCGTTGGTCCTAATCTTATCGGCGAGTAAACCCTTAATGATTACTTATGTCTAAAAGTTATTCCTAAGTGATCAATTTAGTAATAACCGTGGGAGCCACATTATGTCCCGCAGTCAAATGCCCGCAAGCCACTAATAAACACAGAGGTTATCAATGCACTAATAAGTATTAACCAAAGACGTAAGTCTTAGGAAATACGGTGCAGGAATTGTTAGGTCTCAGTCTAAGTGGAAATGCTTAAAACGTAAGTTTAGTCTCGTACGGTTCAGGGCTTATTTGGTAACAATTAAATGAATTCTTAAAAATTCTCTAATTAATTGTGAGTGATCTAAAAATTAATCTGATGCGAGGAAAATTGACGCAGTTGGTTTTCGTTATGCGCTGGGTGTTTAAACGACGTTTAACCCAAACGTATAATCTCTTAATAACTTTTGCGAAAATGATCCGATGAGCGTCAAACTTTTATTTTACCATGGAAATAATTTATCTCACGAGAATATGAAATAAAATTTCAGAAATGAATAGTGAAAGTGAATAGTAAAAGTAAATAGTAATAGTGAATAGTAAAATGAATAGTAACCCGAAAATGCGAATTGTTACAATTTGCATACTTTCTTAGCGTATTTTGGGACACCCTTGTTTTGGTGGCATTGAAGTTTGGTAGTACCTATTAAGCTAGGAGAATTGACCATAGGACCCATAGTGAATAAGGTTGTGTTTAGTGATAAGAATTGACCATAGGACTATCACTATTCGTGTGGAAATTTCAATGAACGACCACTTACCAAACGGAATTGCTTAAGGAATTAGGGGGATCTAAGTTTCGACCGGCCGGATCCCACTAAATAAGTCTAAGTTAGTAGAGGCACTTAATGACTCTTACATCTTGTATTCCAGCGAACTCTTGTAATCATTATGTTATGGAATAGGGGAAGGTGGAAGATAGGATTGGACGATTTGACCATTTGAGTCTAGTCGACTTGAATCCCCAGATGAAACGATAGGATGCATTTGATAGAAAACTAGTCATAATAATAACAAGAGTAGTAATTAGGTTAACACTTCTCTCCCTACTGATATCTCTTCATCATTTTATTGCTTTCTTGTTTATTTTATTTCATTTCATTAGTTTAATCAATCAAATACAAAACCCCCTTTAAAACCAGTGACACTAGAACTTAGATATAATCCACACGCATAGCTCTTGGGACGACCTCAGCTTTACCGACAACTATACCATACACGACCGGGTACACTGCCCGATAGTGCATTAGGTAAACCTTAGTTAGACGAGTCAATTGTAAATTTAAAACCTGGTCAGTAAATCCTGCATCAAGTTACGGCGTAACCAACTCATGAGGTTACGCCGTAATAATTCGAAGAGTTAGAAGAATTCGTGAGCCATTAAGGATACGCCCTAACCACACATAGAGTTACAGCGTAATTATGGAACAGAACGTGATCCAAGATTTTGTCAAGATTACGGCGTAACTACACCTGAAGATTACGGCGTAAGTGGAAACCCTAAGGAGCTACGGCGTAACCAGAATCACATCTACGCTGTAGCCAATGTTAATGGATAAGATCGTTTCACGATAACACTAGTTACGGTGTAACCAACTCTTAGGGTTACGCCGTAGCTGTGTCGGGCCTATAAATACCAGCCCAAAACTCTGCATTTTACACAACTTTCTCACCACCAAAAGTCAGAGAAAGAAGGGAGG